>JAIXMG010000041.1:0-183886 GCA_025201345.1 Thamnidium elegans
AAAGACTATGACAGCAATGCTATTAAAGATGCAATCTGGATTTTGGGGTACCATTACCAATGATGAAACACCTTATTATGATATCGTGAAACAAATTTGTGAGCATGATGTTTTTCAAACTGCAATGAAAATTGCTCGAGAAGGAAACACTGGAAAGATTTTACAAAGAGATGGTACACGTTATCCCGATGATAAATTAATGGCAAAAATCAAGAGTATGTTGGAGTGGATATATCCTTATTGGTCTTCGTTACGACATTCACCCATAGAAAAACAAATGACACAAAAGATTTTAGATACTACGTTTGGATATTTTCAAATGGATACTTGGGGAGTTATGAGCAAAGCTTATTGTGCAGAATTAGGTCTACAAATTATTGATCAGTGTTTGGCGGATGATTCGGTTCCTGTGGATAAAATTGATGAATATGTGTTGAAGATCGTTGGGTTTGCTAAAACGGACGCTAGTAAATTACCTGCACTGGTACAACATATGCCTACAGTAGCCAGAAATATTTTGTCAGATTTGGTAGATCAAGATTCGACATATGTTAATAAAGCATTCAATGCTATTTTTCAAACAGATGATTTGACAGAAGATATAGATGAGATTATTATCGATAAACCAACAAAATCACCTTACGAATCTATTTGGACCTCAGTAAGATCAATATTCGATAAAGATGTTATCAAATACCCATGGTTAGCAAAGATTTTATTCAAAGCCTATTCTAATGTTGCATCTGCCGATATTCCCAATTTACTAAAAGAATACGAGAATAAAAACGAGGAGTTATCTCAAGATTGTAGAGATGTATTACTACGTATTGCAGATATACGTACTGTTGTCGCAACCACATTAAAAATATTGAAAGATGCAAATTGGGAAACAAGGAAAAGCATTTTATCTGATGCTGAGATGACAAAACCAGTGTTACATTTAATTTTTTCACCTTATAAAGAACTAAATCAAGATTCTCATATATTTATTCAACAATATCACGGAAATATTCCTGTTAAAGATATGTTTCAATTGTTCTTTTATCTTTGCGAACCGTTACAAGTATTGGATGCCTTCAATTCTATCTTGCGCGAATTTATTGCTTTGACCAGTAGTGCTAAACTCAATTTGTTTAAATCTGTACCTACATTAATGTCATTTTTATCGTTGCAAGCAGGCGTGTTAGCTAACCAGTCGAATGGATATTTAGTTACTCTAGTGGAATCAAAGAATAATAAATTAAAGGATGAGGATGGTTTGATCAATCAATTTTGGGATGTATGCTGGCGTACAATTAGCATTATACTGGATAAATCATTACACTGGGCTGCAGAATATCGTCCTGCCGAAGTCGCTTCTCTTATTGTACCTACATTGGATACCGCAATTAAAATGATGGCATCTAAAAACCTGTTCAAGAAGGCAATTAGTATCACATCCGAAAATACAGATGTTACACTCGGTTATGACCATATCAATACAATGGCCGATGCATTATCACAATGGATCTATGTAACGCGTGAAGATATTATATCTCGACTGATACCATTGACTATTAATATTTTAGATGCATTGAAGAAGGCCGAAGTTAAAATTTCTGTCGAGGCATACGATCGTTTAATGACAGCTGCAACAGGTGTAAATGAAAGTAAATTATCTACTAGCGAAAGAGAAGGTTTATTTATGGCATTAAGTGCTCATGAACCAACCAATTTTATTTTCTTGAACGATGATAGTGATGATGAGGATGTTGAATGGCAAACTATTAATTCTAGTTCAAGTCAACCCATTTCAATTGATTTTGAGTCTAGTAAACCTGTAACTCCTACCGTATCCGAGAGTGTACCTACTACTACTACTGCTGTTAAAAATGTAGAACAAAGTATAAAGACACCAGTAAGATCACGTCAAATGACTTTAGATCAAAGCTTCTCTAATGTAACGTTGGTAAGTCCCGTTCGTCCTACAGTTAAACCTACACCGAAGATCACCTCTTATTTTTCAGCAACTGCTGCACAACCTCATGAAATATCCGATGATGAAATCGAGGATGAGTTTGATTCGATGGATTATTCCCAAGTTCCTGACGAATGGTTTGAATCAGAGAAGGCTACTTCGTCAACTCAAAAGAGCGATAGCAAGAGCGTCCTGTTTGGCGATAACCATCCTATGGATATTGTAGAAGCGCGTCCGTATGCTGGTACGCCAATTAATATACCTGTATCTTCATCTGATACTGCTGAACCAGTACGAAAAAACCTGCAACAAGAGCAGCAAAAGCCTAGGCCAAATATGAATAGGGTATTTTTACCTCAAACAAAGCAACCAACATTTGCTGTAACTTCTAAAGGAAGAAAGTTAAAACCACCATCTATGGGATTTTCAAAACTAAAGAATTTACGAGAAGAATTTAAAGCAGAACGTAGATTAATTGCTACTGCTAAATCACCTTCTGCAGCAGGTATTGTTCGCCAAAGATTTGGCGGAGATTCTTCAGGGTCTAGTTCTGATTCTTCTTCAGATGAAGGTGATGATGATTCTGGTTTGCTTGGATTGATTTATGATTTAGATAGTTCTGAACCTAAAGTCAATAAGGATGCTAGCATACAAGCTGAAAGTGCTAGTGTTAAAGCCTTATTTGAGACAAAACCTAAACGTACAATCAAATTATTGGATTCACCAGTTGGTTCTGACTATATTGACAGAAAGCTTAAGAGTCGTGCGCGAGAACAACAACGTAGACAAAAGATCATACCAAGCATAGATCGAATGTTCAAGACGTTGCTCTCTTGGGACATTAACGGGGTCCGTGAAATACCACCAAATACCAACGAATCTATGTATACATCCGTACCAACAGTGTTTAAAACGTTTGAAGAGTATCGATCTACATTTGAGCCTTTACTGATGCTAGAAACTTGGTCACAAATACTTCGCGCTAAAGAACAGTTATCTCAATCGGATGTTTTAAATGGTTGTATTGTTGAAGGACGTTGTCATATCAATGACTTTGTTGATGTTACGTTTGGTTTACCCATGAGTTTAATCAATAATAATTTGTCTCCTGACGATTTGATTTGTGTTGCCAATCATTTTGGACCAAGCTTTTTCAGTACGTTAGAAGCGGATATTTGGAGAGGAAAGGCATTTTTGGGAAAGGTGGTGTCGATTAAACAGAAAAAGAATTTAGGTGAAGTGGTTGTTCGCTGTTATTTTGCTTCGGATCGAATCAGTCTTTTAAATTCTATTTCTCCAAAGACTTCTTGGTTTATTCTACGTATTATGAGGTAGTGTAAAAAAATATTGAAATGCGGGCGATTTTTTTTAATATAACTTGTTTTTTATAGCTTAACTACTACAATGCGTGAATATGCTGCATTAGAAGGCTTAGAGTACTATGATTTAGGCAAAGATATTATTCAACCAAAACCTAGTACAATTATTAAACCTAGTCGTGATCAAATCGAAGAATACCGCGCTAGATATGATGTAAATGAACCTCAAGCAGAAGCCATTGTTTATGCTATTCAAAAGAAGAAAGGATTTTCATTAATTCAAGGGTAAGAAAAATAATAATAAAAAATAATAATTATAGATTAAAATTTAATAATCCTTTTTTTTTTAGTCCTCCAGGTACTGGTAAAACAAAAACTATTTTATCTTTAATCGTTTCATTACTTGATCGACGTACCAATACTACAGCGGAACAACCATATGGAACTGGAAAACTGTTGGTCTGCGCACCTAGTAATGCAGCAGTGGACGAGATTGCCAAACGGTTAAAGGAAGGAATTCTTACTTCTCACGGTATACGATACCCAAATATTGTTCGTATTGGTGTAGCAGATTCAGTCAATGCAAGTGTCAAAGACCGTATCTTGGATCGCTTGATTGAAGCTGAGATGGATTCAGCAGGTGGAAAGAACGGTGCACCTGGTGGTAAATGGGGAGCAAAATTGGATAGTTTACACCAAGATATTCGAGATATTCAAATTAGCTTGGATGATGTTGACCGTGAGATTACTAGAGCTGGCAGTGATATGGTTCAAATGTCCATTCTTCGTGATAAACGAAAGGCGCTTGGACAAAAATTGACTAGGTCTAAAATTTTGTTAAAGGATACATACCAAGATCAAAAGAATTACGGTAAAGAAATGGAAATTTCGAGAGTTCGTGCTCGTCAAAAGGTATTCGCTAATGCTGATGTTGTGTGTGCTACGTTAAGTGGAAGTGGACATGATATGTTGACAGCTATGGGTGTTTCATTTGAAACGGTTATTGTTGATGAAGCAGCTCAGTCAATTGAGATTAGTTCGTTGATTCCGCTCAAGTTTGATACGCAAAGATGTATTTTGGTAGGTGATCCCAATCAGTTACCTCCTACGGTAATGTCTCCAATAGCTACCAAGTATAGCTACCAGCAAAGTTTGTTTATGAGATTAGAGTATACGGTTGCTAAAGAAGTTAGTCTATTAAGTATTCAGTACCGTATGCATCCTGATATCAGTAAATTACCAAGCAAGTTGTTTTATAGATCTCAATTGTTGGATGGACCCAATATGGATAAGGTTTCTTCAGCTGTTTGGCATAGCTTACCAGAGTTTCCTCCTTATCGATTCTTTAATATCATGGATGGCCAAGAGAAAGTCGGAAGAGGAAAGTCTATTTATAATGTCGCTGAGGCTGATGCAGCAGTTGCTTTGGTCGATATGCTTTGTACTAAACTACCAAGTATCAAATTCGCTTCCAAGATTGGTGTCATTACTCCTTACAAACAACAAGTGAGTCAACTCAAGTCCAAATTTCAAAAACGGTTTGGAAATGGAATCTTGAATGTTATTGATTTTAATACAGTGGATGGGTTTCAAGGTCAAGAGAAAGAAATCATTATCTTTTCTTGTGTAAGAGCTGGTCCAGGTAAAAATTTGCTCAATATATATATATATATATTATTTACAATAATAATAATTATATTTTTTATAGGTCGTGGTATTGGTTTCTTGGCTGATATGCGTCGTATGAACGTAGGTATTACTCGTGCCAAATGTTCTTTATTTATACTTGGAAATGCTACGTCTTTATCAAATAGCGAGTACTGGGGGGATTTAGTCTATGATGCAAATAAGCGAAACTTAATAACTGACGTAAGAACAATAACTACTTTTCTTTAAAATAATAATAATATTAACGTATATATATATCTATCTATACTCAGTGTAACTATCCATATTTCCGTCATACCATAAATGTATCATCTATACCACGCAACATCTTTGATAAAGCTTCAACAGTTATTGAAAAAAAGACTATTCAGTATAAAAAGGGACCTACCAAGATTGATACACCCAGATCAGGGTCTGCTTCTAATTCAGATTCTGAAAGCGCAGCCAGAATTGGTGAAAAGCGATCTAATATTTCCAGTAGTGCACCTGCTTCTCGTCGTCGTAAAGTGATTATACCTTCTGATGATGATATTGAAATGACTGAGGCACCAGAAATTCAAAAAGATGAATCCAGTTCGTTTTTAGAAAAGGTGCGACGTGATAAGGAATTGAAAGCACAAATGGTGCAGGCTGCTGCTGCTCCGGTACCGACGGCTTCGTCAAATATGTCAATGAATGAGTATAGAGCTTCAAGAGGGTTACCCCCTCTTCAAAGCTCTAGGTTATCAAGTACATCATTACCACCAAAGGTTTCAACTCCTGTGAGGCCAAGTAATGCTAGCGCAAGTAATTTATTTATTAATCGAAGAAAACCAGTAATATCTGTAAGTGAACTGATTACAATATATACATATGCATATATATATATATATATATATATATTTAATAATTTATGATCATAGAAGCCAAAGGCTGTTGGTATATGTCCAGATGGTATGAATGCTAAAGAAAAAGCAGTTTTAGAACACTCTGCGGCAAAAGAAAGAATGAGACAAATTAGAGAAGAAGAAAGAAATAGAACAAATAGACCTAGTTTTAATCCACCACCCATTCGCGATCTTGGTAGTATAGTTGACGATGTACAAAGAAATAGAAGTCAAGATCGCTATGATAGACAAAGCGGTCGTGATCGTTATGATAGGCAAAGCGGTAATGATCGACAGAGTAGTCATGATCGACGTAACGACGGTAACAGATACAATGGTAATAATCGCTATAACTACCGTCGTTACGATTGAAATTTTTTATGTATATAATAAAACATGTATATTTTATATAAAAAAAAAAAAGCGTTGAATATTTTATACAAAAAGGTCAATTGAAACTATATTTATTTAAATTGAGATGAGGAGAGAGAGAGCGTGTATGGGTGAGAAAGAGAATAGATAGAAAGAGACAGGAAAAAAGAAAAAAAAAGAAAAAAAAAGGAAACACAATAAAGGGAAAAAAGATGTGCGTAATAAAAAAATAACTCAATAAAATGAAATATTTGAATCACCCTCAGCAGGAGCATCGAGATCAACATATGACTTAACTTGACGGGGATCTTTAGGGAGAGAATCTTCAAGATCCATCATACCAGGAGCTCTTGTTCTTCGAGCAGCGTTAACAGCGGTAGTCCAACCTGCTGGGGCGTTATCACTACCGAAGCCAATACGAGGTATTTGATCCCAAGGGGTACCAGCAACAGCACTATGCATACCAGCCATAGGTAATGGTGGTGGACGCATATTACCAGGGCCATTCATCATGAACGGTTGTGGTTGTTGTCCAAATGGAATATTATTCGGCATTGGGTTCATCATTTGAGTTGTATTTGGACTGGGAATTAAATGATTAGGATCGCAAACATAATTATTAAAATATTCTACTTCGGCTTTTATGCGATCGATTTCTTCAGGATGTTTAGATAATATATGCTTTTCAACATAATCAAAGCCTTTGAATGCCTTTGAACATTCCCCTACTTGACATTTGTACTTTGATTCGTGTTCTTTTAAGACGTGTTCTTTTACATAATCATCAATTTCACTTTTTTTTTGTATACATAATAGATTAGTATTTATATTAAAAATAATAATAAGCAACTTACGACTGTAAAACACGTCCACCTAATCTCTTGAGTTCACGATCATCAGGTGTATGTATTTTCATTGAAATCTTTTGATCTAAATTCTTTGCCCATTGAGCGACTAATATAAAAGATTAGGTTAGTTATGCAACTTTTGATATATATGTATATAAATAATTTTTACCTCCTCTTTCGTTTTTAGCGATAAGTTTAGGATCAGTAGGTTCATCAATGACATTACTAGCAGTAGCACGACAATGAGGTTCACAACACTTTTTGTTTAATTCCTCAAGTGAATCACATTCAAGAGCACAATAATAACAGTACATATAAACGCGTCTTAAATAAATAATGATCATATCCAAAAGTTTTTTCAAATTCCATCTGTCAACATTATCTTCATCATCCACTTTACCGTCTTCACTTCCTTCTTTTTTAACCTCTTCTTCTTCTGCAGGTTTAATACGATTCTCAATGACAAATTGAGCACGAGCTTCAACTGCTTTTAAGCCCTCAGGGATATCATCACCCAACATGGTTTCAAAGGCTAAAGCAAGTTCTTTTGATTGTTCAAGATCTTTTTGTAAACGTTCAGTTGTGTTTGATATATCAGGAGCAATACGAGGTACACGAGTTGTAACTGTATCCTTTCGATTCATGGCAAGATGAAAAACAAAATCATCTACCTTTTGATTATCCATTTGATCAAATGCTTTCTTCATATCAGTACCTTCTTTAAAAGTAATCCAACCAATACGATGGAATTTTTTGTTGGGTCCTGGTTCTGAAAGAGCTAAATAATCAAATCCTTCTACTTTACTACACATCTAGAGAAAATAATTTCAATATATATATTATTGACATAAAAAAAAAAGTATATATATTTACCTCCAAGATTTTCTCTCTAGGAATGGTTGGTGGTACAGTCTTAATAACTAATCTAGTCTCATATTCATCATTACTGTTTGATTCTGTAGGATTAGCGGGTTCAACAGTAGCAGTATCCTCTTCAAGATTACCATCATTTGCTTGACCATCTTTATCGAAACGAATCTCATCAAATTCACCCTTTTCTAAATCTTGTAAAAATGTATTTAAATAACGTCTTCTACGTAACTTGATGTCTTGATAACGTGGTTGAGATAATTTAGGGTGGTATTTTTCTTGAAACCATTCTTTGTCTTTATTGGCAACAAAAAATTGAGCTAATTGACGAGCAGCAAATTTCTCTTTGTAATGAGCATAACGCTTTTGCATATCTTCATCATCAATACGTCTAGTAGCCGTTCTACGTGTATAGTCATAGAATTGTTTAAAAGGAACTAAATAATCCAGTTGATTAGGATCTACTGAAAATCTTTTTTTTTTTTTAAAAAAAAAAGTAAGTACACGTACGCTGTATTATTATTTTTATTATTTTTTTTTACCTGCCAGCCCAACCTTGATTTACCATTTGAGGGTTCATCATATCTATCACCAACGAAAAGTTAATAATGTATTTAAATATAATATACAGATATATTTACCCATTATAGGGAAACCACCAGGATTGTTAGGACCAAAAGAAGGGTTTGATAAAACTTCTGGTTTGTTACCGTAACGTGGGCCAGGTACATAACCATCGCGATCATAGTTGGGAATATAGTGATCAGTATCTGGTTCATTTCTTAAATCTCTTTCCATTCGGTTGGGTCGAGAGTTTTGATAGTTTCTCATGGGTGGAGGTGAAAATGAAGGTCTTCTTTTATGTCTGCGTTCTTTTTCGAATTTAAAAAAAGTTGTATAAAAAGAAAGAGTAATGTAAAAAAAAGGTATAAATAAAAAAAAAGAGAGAATATATATAAGATAAATAGGAAAGTTTTTTTTTATAGAGAGATAAAATAGAAAAAGATTATGTGCTGTATTTATATACCTTCAGGTGGAGTTGGGCTACGACGACCACGTTTCTTTCCGTAACGTTCATACTCATCGTTACCATAGGCTCTGTCACGTTCAACACTACGTTCATGACGAAACTTGTCACGCCCATGGTTACGAGATGAGGTTTCATCATCTGACCATTCGTTATAACCCATTTTCTTTTTCTTTTTTTGATGAATTAAAAAGAGAAGAAAGAAAATACACAAAGAAAAAAGGAGTGTTAATGACGTCTACTAAGTCTAACGGATCACGTGATTTAATTGTCAAATTATGTGACCTCTTATTTTATAGTCCCGCTTCCAATTGTCAAATTTTTCCTTTTTGCTTAGAAGAAAAAAAAAAGAGAGCTTTATTAATTCCTTTTTTTAAAAAAAACATATATATATTAAAATGGGTAAAGGTGGATATGGCGAACAAAGAGGTGGTGGACGTGGTGGTTTCCGTGGTGGTAAGAAAATACACATATTAAAAATATATGCGTGTATAGAATTTGAAAGTGTATAGATCTTAATAAATTTTTTTTGACATGTCAATAGGTCGTGGTGGTGGACGTGGTGGTTTCGGTGGTGGAGGATTTAACCAAGGTCCTCCATCTGAAGTAGTCGGTAAGAATTTAATTACGCTAAATACCGTTATAAAAAAATATTTTAACACATATTATAGTCGTCGGTGCATTTGTTAGCGCTTGTGAAGGAGAAATGGTCTGTAAATTAAACAACCCCAAGGTTCCTTTCTTCAACGCACCTATTTATCTCCAAGACAAGACCTTAATCGGTAAAATTGATGAAATTCTTGGTCCTTTAAACGAAATTTTCTTCACTGTCAAGATGGAAAGCGGTGTTACAGCTACTACTTTCAAGCCTGACGATAAGGTTTATATTGGTCTTGATAAACTTCTTCCTATGGAAAGATTCTTACCTAAGCCCAAGGTTGCCGGAAAGGGTAAAGCATATGAATTTATATATATATTTTAATTTGATCTAATGCTTCCTTCCCCCCTCTTTTTTTCTAAAATGCAGCTGATAAGCCTACTGGTCTTCAAGGAAAGGTTGAAAAGAAGCAAAGTGCCGGTTTCGGTGGCCGCGGTGGCCGTGGTGGTCGCGGTGGATTCGGTGGTGATCGCGGAGGACGTGGAGGACGTGGAGGTTTCGGTGGTGATCGTGGAGGCCGTGGTGGTTTCGGTGCTCCTCGTGGCGGTCGCGGTGGATTCGGTGGTGATCGTGGAGGCCGTGGTGGATTCGGCGGTGGTGATCGCGGAGGCCGTGGTGGCTTCGGCGGTGATCGTCGTGGCGGATTCGGTGGTGATCGTGGAGGCCGTGGTGGATTCGGCGGCGGTGATCGTGGAAGCCGTGGTGGATTCGGTGGTGACCGTGGAGGTCGTGGTGGATTCGCCAGTGGTGGAAGCGGTAACCATGTTACTTTCTAAATTTAAAAAAAAAACCTTATAATTATCACTTTTGTATTTGAGAGAGAATATTGAAAATCATCAACCATTATTTTTTGTGTAAATAAATAAAATAAGAGAAATCGCATAGCAAAAAAAAAAAGAAGAGAAAAAGTGTCGGTCATTTAATAGCATTTTGTGTGCGTGTGTGCATTATCGTTATGGGATTGCAAGGAATTCATTGGTACAGAAAAAGAATTAATAGCGACTTTTTTTGTATTTTATTTCTTTTTTTCTTCTTCATTACAAAGAATGAGAATACTTTCTATTTATGCACCATTATTACGAGTAACACAAGTTACGTCTGTCTATGTTCGACCTGCGGTTTTATCTAGATGCTATCATAGTGCAGAGTACAGTGGCGGTGGCCTTATGGGTAGAGATAACTTCACTACGCCAATATCTACACCACCTAGTAAATCTGAAGACCCTTTTGCTCATTTGGAACTGGCTCAATTAACCGACCCACGTTCGGTAACATATACCTTGACAGAGTCTATTTTTTTTATCTTATTAAATGTGTTTTTATATAGATTGTTCAACATCTGAATGAATATGTCATTGGTCAAGAACGAGCTAAAAAAGTACTTGCAGTAGCTATTTTTAACCATTACAATCGTGTGAGAACTAATATGAAGAGACAACAAGCTCAAGCTGAAAAACAACAACGTGAACGTGAAATTGCTGAAGGTGAAGAAAGGATTCATGCTGAACATCATCACCCTACTTTACCTCAAGATTATTATTCTAATCAGTTACCAATTCAAAATCATACTAGTGAATTTCCACCTAATGAAAGAGCTTTATCCTATGGTATAGTATATATTTCATGAGTATATATTGTAATTGATAATTAAAAATGTACGTGTTGTTAGGTGCTCAACGACGTGCTTGGTTAAATCCACCCACCGAAGCAAACGAAACTAGTAGTAAAGCTATACCTACTGATGTAGAATTGATATCCTCTTTAGATACTAGTAGTGAAGAAGATATTACGGTACATGATAAAAGTAACGTTTTGTTGATTGGACCCACTGGATCAGGTATATATATATAGTAATCATAAATGTATATATAAATGTATAAATATACTTATTCTAAAATAAAATAGGCAAGACATTATTGGCCAGAACTTTGGCTCAAGTGTTACAAGTACCTTTTTCAATGTCGGATGCTACACCTTTTACTCAGGCTGGTTATGTAGGAGAAGATGTCGAATTGGTCATTCAGAGATTACTCCAGTCTTGTGATTTTGATGTCAAGAAAGCCGAGACGGGTATTGTGTTTATTGATGAGATTGATAAGATTTCTAGAAGAACCGATTCGCATACTGCTTCTAGAGATGTATCTGGTGAAGGTGTTCAACAGGTATAAACAATAATTTTGTATTGGTTATATATATACATATATAATTGACCAAGTATATTATAGTCACTGTTAAGAATGCTTGAAGGAACTGTTGTAAATGTAACGGATAAGTCAGGAGCTGGTAGTCATAAAAGAGGAAACCCTGGTGGGTCTTTAAGTTCACCAAGTAAAGGAGAAACTTATTCCGTTGATACAAGTAATATTTTGTTTATTTTAAGTGGTGCATTTATTGGATTAGAAAAGATTATCGGAGATCGTCTTTCAAAAGGGGTAAATACTAATTTTATTACAGGTTAAATTTTTTTTTAAGTCTAAACTTTCTTTTGTGAATAGTCAATTGGGTTTGATGCACATTTAAAATCAGAATCAGATATTGCTGAAGAAAGCAAAGAATCATTACATGTGGTTGAACCTACTGATCTGGTAAAGTACGGTCTGATTCCTGAATTTGTTGGTCGGGTTCCGGTTGTTGCATCTGTAAATAATCTTCAAGTAGAAGATTTGGTTCGCGTGTTAAAGGAGCCAAAGAATTCATTGCTGAGACAATATGAGGGACTATTCAAGTTGAACAATATCAGTTTGAGATTTAGTCAGAATGCTCTTAAAAGTATCGCTGCACAAGCGTTGGAAAAGAAAACTGGTGCTCGTGGATTAAGACGTATCATGGTAAAAATATATATAATAGTAGAAATAGTAAACAAAAATATTAATATATGAATTAGGAAAACTTGTTGTTGGAACCAATGTATGATGCGCCTGCTTCTTGTATTAAACAAGTCATTATTGATAGTAAAGTCGTAAACAAGGAAAAGACAGCAGTTTATATTACGACAGAAAAATCTCAAATGGCTGATAAAATGATTGCAGATGATGATGGTGTTAGTTTACCTCTCAATGAGGACGATACCCCACAACAAATGACTCAGATTTAAAAAAAAAAAAAAATTATACACATGTACATTTTTCTCTTTCTTGTCTTAAGTTATGCATATTCTTTCCCCCCTCCCCCTTCCCACTTCTCACTTTCTTTTTTTTTTTTAAAAAAAAGAGTAAATTTTGTAGTACATGTTTAATATTATAAAAAAGGGGTTGTATGTAACAATTACAGATCTGATAAGTATACTTAAATACTTGTACTACTTCACATGTAGATCTAGTTACACCAGTCCCTCTTTCAACAATCATAATATATAAGCCATACATCTTATCTTCTCTAGACACGTAGCCTTTGTAAGTGTTATTAACATACGCACTTATTGGTATTTTAGAAGTAAATTCAGATTAAATCACGTATAATCAACCTCGTTGAATACATCGTGTAAGGAGTTTACTTTTTTTTTTTTTTTTTTTTTTTTTTTTTTTTGCCTCCTTGTATTGAATAATGATAATAGTAGAGTTAAATTAAGTATAAACGCGTTGAATCATGTCGAAAGAAACAATCAACCCGTTAATTCAGTGGTCCGTCTGCAGGTTTGATTTGTATATCTAAGTATAAATATTTTTAATAAAGTATTTAATTTATAATAATTGTTGCTACCTTTGCAGACAATATCTAGTAACATGTAGTTAGTACACCTCTTCTATAGTGGACAAGGATTTCGCGCTCGTCTGAAAGTTTGTAAGATCATGCTTTGACACGCTCAGCAACATTTACTTGTGTGGAACTCGTCAATCAACAAGACTATGAAATAGTCCTTCTAGAAACCAACACCTCTTGTAGGCTCGTGATATATGACGTTCGGCGCAGAACAGTTTCCCATAACAAATACGGCGTTGTCATCGAATGTTTGTCTAAGGTCTCCTATTAATATATAGTTTGCCTCTTGCCTCCAACACAAACCCAGAATGTTTTGGCTAAGGATCTTGCTATCAATGGTAATATACAGTAGCGGCTATTCTTGTGCGATTTTGTGATAAAGAAAATAAAACAAATGATAAAAAGAGGTAAATAAAAAGAAGTAAAGTTCAGCGCAGGTTATTAAGCGCATACCATCAACGCGCAAATAATAATACAGGGAATGAGTTCTTTTCTGCTAAATCTGACTGAATCTATAGAAAATTGTTAGAAGCGGTGTTGCTTATAGTAAGAAAGCAGTAAATCAGCTTTTTTCTTGTAAAAAGAATCTTTTGTACCGGTTAGTAGAGTATATATATCTTTTTTAAAGAAGCTAGTAAACTCCCCCCCCCCACTCTATAGCTGTTTCTCCTAACTACTCAATCCTGTAGTAAATATGATACATTTTCACCAAAAGCATCAGTGTAAAAAAGCAATGTAATTCAAATTGGAACAACTGATTTAACCAATAAAAAGGCTTTTTTTTTTCAGTTACTTGAAACAATTAAAAGCCACCTGAAATTCGGGTTCCTGGTGGACTTTTTTTATTGTTTTATTGTTTTATTTTGTAAATCTTAACCCTAATAATAATGGCATCTGAAAAGGCAACTTTAGTTTTAGGTGGTGCAGCTCTTGGTGCAGTTTCCTTTGCAGCTTACCAAAAATTTACTCAAAAGCCTGTTAGACCTTTAACACCTGCTGTCGTTCAACCTCCTCGTCCTCAACAACCTCAACAACCCCAACAACCCGGTAATAGTTTAAATACTGTTGAAAAGGCAAGAGAAATTTTACCTTTCGGTTTTCCTGGACCTGTCAACGATTTAGTATATCGCAATGCTTACATTACTTCATACAATCGTCGTGATCGTAACCCTAACTGGGTCGCTGAACATTTAACTGCTGCAAAGTTAAAGCGTGGTCCCGATGTTGACCGTCAAAAGTCTACATTCAAGGAAGATGATTCTATTCCTCTTCAATTCAGAGCAAAGCTTAATGATTACTTCAGAAGTGGTTTCGATAGAGGACATATGGTCCCTGCTGCCGATGTCAAAAACAGTCAAGTTTCCATGAACGAAACCTTCTTTTTGACTAATATCTCTCCTCAAGTTGGTGAAGGTTTTAACAGAAACTGTAAGTATACCTTTTTTTTTAAAAAAAAAAAAATACGTTAATATATATACTAAAGCATTGATACATAGACTGGGCTCATCTTGAAAACTTCTGTAGAGAACTTACTCGTAGCTTCTCTGATGTATATGTATTCACTGGTCCTTTGTACTTACCTCATCAAGAAGCTGATGGAAAATTTTACGTCAAGTATCAAATGATTGGTAACCCTCCCAATGTTGCCGTTCCCACTCATTTCTACAAGGTTATTATGACGCATCATAATGGTAAATACAATGTTGGCGCATTCGTTTTACCCAACCAACCTATTTCCGATAATACCCCCCTTACCGCTTTCAAGGTTCCTTTGGATGCCGTCGAAAGAGGCACAGGTCTTGTCTTCTTTGATAGAATGGGCGAGGCAAAGGCTGGTTTAGGTGATCTCTGCAGAGATACTGAATGTAAACTTGTTATTAGACAGTTTAACGATGCCAAGAAGAAGGCACTACCTTCTGCTTAATTTTCTTTTTTATACTCTTATATAGACAATTGTACTTTTTTATTAAAAACAAAGAAATTTATTCTTTTTTGTATTCATCAATTCTTCCATTCTTCTTTCTAATATATGATGTGCATGTTCCGCTTTTTGTTTTAATAATCTTTCAGTTTTCAGCTCCTTTGCTGTTGTGGCAACTTCATTTTTAACAGTGGTTAGCGTCTCTTGTTCATCTAACAGACATTCAATTTCCTGTCGTTGTTCCTGGATTTTTGCTTCAGATGCCGCAAGTTGAGATTCAAGTTTAAGAATCACACTTTGATGAGTTTTGATATCATTTTCAGCTACACTGATTCTGAGTTTATGGTTGCGAAGTAAATGATCATAATGTTCCACATTCATCGGTAAAGATGAGTTACTTGTTATTGTACTATTAGATAAACGGCTATCTCTATCATTCGATAATAGCACCGAGTTAATTGAAATATGCTTATGTGTTGCGGGTACGGGAGTAGTGCTGTTACTCGGTGGGATATAAGGCAATACAGGAATAGGAGGCAATGAATCTTTGGGAGGGTCCATTGCTGGAGGTAAATGAGTTGAGGTGATCGAAAGGCTTCGAGCTCGAGCTCCAGGCCATCGTGATCCTTGAGCATCTGAATCGGTAGAAGGACCAGCCAATACACGATTATCAAGAAGCTCTCGACTATTATTGTTGTTAGTATACATTTTCTTTGTTTGTTGTTTAGGTTGGTATGATACAAGAGATGGGTTGGGTGATGCCTGAAGGCGGCGAGAAGAATTACTAGTTCGTGTAGGTAAAGGCGTTATGATATCTTCCAGTGGTGCAGATACATCTAGTCTACTACTACTTTTACTTCGACTCATAGTAATTGATTTATTCTGGCTTTGTCTTGTCAAAAGGTCTAGGTTTCTTTCTAGCTGATTATTTACCATGACGAGACTTGAAACTTCATATTCTAGCGTCTTTGAGTCTAGTGTATGTGTAATTAATTGAGTTTCAAGTTCGCTTATCCATGAAGCAAGCTGTACATTCTCATCACCTAGTGAACTGATTTTACGGATTAGTGCTTGAGGATCACTAGACGTTTCTTGTGCCCATTTTAATAATTCTTTCGTATCCGTTGTTTGATAATCTGATAACAAAGATCGTCTCTTGCGTTCAATAGCGGAACTTATATTGCGTTGCTCTTGAGTTTGTTTTCTTTTAGAAGCAGTGGAAGTACCAGAGCGGTAGGAATCCAGGCTGTCTTTTCTTTCGGTTAGTGTATGTTGTTGGCGTCGGTCGGAGACAACTCTTTGTAACTTGTGTTTAATTTCGAGATTCAATTTTTGTACTTGATCGAATTGATCTTGAAGATCATTTAATTCTTCTTCCTTATGGATATAGTTATTTGTTGTTTGATCCAATTGTTGGTTGAGATGATCTACCGTTGATTCTAGCCTTTGAACGTCTTGACCTTGTAAACGCATTCGCTGTGCCATCAATTCAATTTCATTTAATGCGTTCTCATAACTTGACTCGAAATCTTTTTCGTCAATCAGTCTCTCTTGTTGTAAACGAGCAACGTCTTCTTCTAATCTTTGTACAAGTCCAGATGCATCACTATCACGTATTATTTTACGATTGGAATTTAATTCTTCTTCTAGCTCGGCCAATTTAGTTTCTAAACTAGACACTTTTGATGTTTGCATAACAAATGCGCGCTGCATCTTATCTGCTTCACCTATACGTTCGTCGAGTTGATCGCTATAGTGGTCTCTTTGAGTTCTGATATGCTCAATGTATTCGTCTAACTCTTCAACACGGCTTTCTAGAGCAAGTGTACGCTGATTAAATAAAATGTCTGACGAATGTATACTACTTTCGTCATTTTTAATAGTTTTTAGTCCTCGCAATTGTTGTATAGTATCTTCACTTTTATGCATTTGATATTTTAATAATTCAATTTCTTCGTCTTTTCGCATCATATCCAAATTTTGTTTTTCCGCTTGAGCTTTAAAACAGATCAAATCTTGTAACGCACTAAAATTATCTCTATCTCCTTTTGAGGTCATGCTTTCAATGACATTAACTAATTGGTTCAGTTGAGCACGATCTTTTCCTAAATGGTTCATATCTAGCTTGATTTCTTGTAAATCAACAACAAACTGATGTTTGATTTCAGTTTCAAGTACTAGTTTTTTGTGTAGGTCTTGATTAAGTTGCTCCATTTCATTCAATTTCCATTCTAAACCATCAATTACACAAGATTGCTTTTCTTGTATTTCTATCAATTGTTCTTGGGTAGATGTACTACGCATATCCTGTAACTCACGTTCAACGTGAGAATTGCGTTCGCGTGTCACAGCAATCTGATTTTCCAATTCTTCAATCTGTCTGTTTAAATCAGAGATTAACATATGTTCCTTTTCTTCAAGAATAGGATCTGGAATGGTCAAGGTAGTAGAATTTGAAACAGAAGAAAACATGGATGCATGACGTGGCCCATGATCTGTTTCGGATGAGATTGAACTAGATAAAGCTGTATTTAATGAACCTCTGCCGCGCTGATACAGCAAAGTTGAGTGACGAATAGATTGAATTTCGTTGGAAAGTTTTAAAATTATACGACGTAAATATTCTGTATCATGATTTTGAGTAGTTTTGTTCTTTAATGTGTTGGCTGAAATCGATGTAGATCTTCTATCTCTGCCGAAACTTGTCTTTTCATGAATATTGGAAATGTAAGAGAGTGTATGTTCAAGTTGTGATACAGAATCCAAGTAACTAGCACGAGCTATAATAAATAAAGCAGAGCTCGATAATATAGATTTAAATATTGGGTCAGATATAGATGCGTTGGGGTCAGTATAGCTAGAAATACAGTTTTCAGCGAATAAATCCAGTTCTTCATGATCACATCCAGATAAGTCAAGAATGTTTAATTGTGAAGTGCACGTTTTCTGTTTTAATATAATGGAGAATACAGACATGTCGTTTTTACGTTGGTCTAAACCAAATTTATAATACCTGTGAAATGGCATGTTAATAATTTTAAATGGCACAAGAATATTATAGAAAAAAAAACCTACTTTTCAACAATTTTTATATTATCTACTTGATATTCACGTGCTGGTCCCTCTCGACTAATTAAATCTCTACCGCTACTGGCTTCATAAAATTGAACAAATACTTGGCTATTGTGTAAACTAAATAGATCAGAGAAGCCGAGCATTATCTTTGTATCAAATCTTGTTTGTAATGTGTCCTGTTGTGTAACTAGAATCAATACCATTTACAGTCATGTATGTGTATAATTAACTTACATAAATAACTATACTTGAATCATTGCCTATTAAAGAGAAAATATGTAAGAGACTTTCTTTCTTTATTCCTGCTCGATTTTTTTTTTTTTTTTTTTACCTTGCACAAGCTCATTAATAGCTGAATGAGGGATGGTGTCAAATAAGTAATGGTCATGGTGTTCCTGTTGAGCGTTAATGTCAAGTACTTGGGTAAATGAGAAAATAGGTGCGTTGGGTATAGCTGATAAAATAACTTGATTTTCTGATACTTTAACTATGCTCTGTTCTGCTGGTGGATTATAATGTGCTGGTAGTGGTAATATCTGTAAAGCTAAAGTAAATTTTAATTGGTTAGGGTTCAGTGTTATTTCGGTTTGTTTATGTCCGTAGTTACCAACTTGTAAAGTATTTAAATACATCTTATGCTTTGAAAGAGATGAAATCATCCTGTATGATATTCAATTGTACTAAATAATCCTATCAAAAAAATTTTTTTTACTCCTTATTAACGAATAAACAACAAATACAATGGCCAAATGGCAGTTTTGCACGGGGTTTATATCTACCTTGTGACTAACTATCGAATTATATATATTAACAGTAACTAAAACTTGCAATAAAAGTATTATTAAATGCTATAAAATTCCAAAAAAAAATTTGAAACGAGTTAAAGAGATGATTTATTATAAAAAAGAAAACTATGTAATTTAAGTTTAGCAAGTAACACCAAGTATCACCTCCATATTACAGTTATTTCTTTTTTTGGGATACGACCTCCCTCCAACAGAAACATATTGGCGGCTTTTCAAACGTTTAAATGGCGTTTTATAGTTGTAGATGAAGGGAAGGTAATGAGAATATTGCGAAAATCTCTTTGTTACAAGCTTTAAACATATCCTTTTTAGCATTATGATTTAATACACATCATTTTTATCGCGATTAAATTAGCCTATTTATTCCTTCTCTTTTTTTTTAGCAGGGATAAGTCAACCTTTTTCTTTTCTTTTAACAATGAATTCGTATAAAAGTTAATATCTTGAACTATGATAAGCGTACATCTTTCAAAAGGAGTTTATATCTATTAAGCCTTTTCTTCTTCGTTATTCTGCTTTCTTTTAGCACGTTTAATTTCTGATGATATAGCTTGTTTAGAATTACATCACACTTATGTTAAACGTGTAAATCAAACGTCTCTTTGCTCAGTTAATATACCTGACTCGTAGATTTTACTTCTTTGGAGGGACAAAAATTTACAAGACCATTTGAATTAAACTATAATGTCACCAAGAGGTTTACCCGCCTAAAGCATATAGTCTATCAATATACACCTTATCCAATTAATCAGGTTGAATCCTCGTATTTATTATTTGTCACTTATCGACAAAAATGTATGTTTTTTACGAAAATTAAAGGCATTGTCATACCCGCTCTCTATCCTAGTACCAAGTCTAATGGAATTAAAAAGTCGATTGATGGATATCGTCTTCTGCAAGTAAATAGTTTGTGCATTAAAAAGTTGATATTTATGCCGTGACTAACAGCTTTTGGTTAGGATATGACAGATGATTCTTCTGGAGACGATGGGGGACATTTTCAATGAATGAGTAGTTGCTTTTTTCCCTCCACACCTGTATTTACAACGCTTGGCTCTCTTAAAAATAAAATACTGTATATAGCTAACTAAAGTTCCTTTTTTGATATATGTCATTATGATGAAGCCCTTGTGATTAATATCAATTAAAACGAAGGTAGCTTTTTTAGCGCGCAAAAAAAAAATTTACAGTGTATATATGTAGATCATAATATACAAAGCTTAGCCATTTTTAAGTTTACGCACATGTTTTTTAGCTTCTTTTATTTTATTTTTTTTCGACTGGTCTCTTTCTAGTTTAGGTGTATGATTCAATTATCTTTGTTCGAGATTTATCAATGTAAAATTAAAGCAACGATTATTATGAGAAACATGTATGTTATTTATGACTGACCATAAAAATATATTAGTTATTTCCTAATCTAGTTGAACAAGTAAAAAATTACTTTTAAAATAGTTTCTCGGTCGAATAAATACCATGCACTTGTCGGAAGCAAAATAGTAATTGCAAAGTTGCTATGATTACAATGTTAACATAGTTACATAATTATTCTAATTACAATAAAATTGTTGCTACGGTTACACCGGTGATAGATTTTTGCCCTGGTTACATAGCTACCATGGGTACTGCGTCACCACGGTAAAATGACCATCTCTTTCATTTCTACCGTCATTAGGAACAGAGTATATTTTTATTTCTGCAGTAAATTATACATGACGTTTACATTATTCGTAAAAAAAAATTGGCAAACTAGTTTTCTAAGAAGTCGTAAATAGACTGCTTAGTGTTACTGCATGCTACTTATTGATAATATAAATAAAAATTCAATAATTGATACTAGCTAATTTTTTTTTTTCGAAAACAATGTATTAATATTTTAAAAAAAAAATATTGTGATCTCTTAAGAAAATGCTTAACTCCCTTTTTCGATTTTTGAAGGAACGACCAATATTGTTTACAAGCTAGATATCCAATACAAACGCGACAACAAGAACACAACCATTACTATAATTAACTATATTTAGAAACAATGCAACAAATTCTATCACACTATTTTTGATTAAGTGAATTAAACAAAAAAAAAAAAACTTTGTGCCAAATTAGCTACAAAGTTCTTTTTTTTTTTTTGGGGAGTGCATTATTTTATTTAACAATGAATTAAAGAAAAAGTAATAATAATGGTTATAATAATAGAAATATTTAAATATGTTTTAATAAAAACATAGCGAGATGAATGTGACAGGGAATCTAAGAAAAAAAAAAAGATAGTTTACTGTTGTTGGACAGTAGTGGGAGATGATGATTTCCAGAACATCCATGATTTACGGTGCTTAAGTTTCTTCTCAGAAGATTGCTTTTGGTTTTTCTTTTCAGTTATAGTAGATAATTCAGAGAGTGGAGAACTACCAATTGTCTATAAAAATAAATTTGTATAATTAGTTAACTAATAATTTAATTTTGTATTATTTCTAATGTTACCTTTTCCTTTTCCCCACCACGTTTAAATAAACTTAAAATCTGTGATTTTCTCTTTGTGACACCTTTCTCTTTAGTTTGGTTACCAATATCTCCCATTGCACTTCTATTCTTTTTAATGAACCCGTTCTTATTTTCCTTGAGCAACTCTTGAACTGCTGCAGGCTTAGCTACCTCTGGTTCTTCACCTATAGTGGACTGTTCAGTAGTAGCAGATAATGCAATACTTTGGGATCGAATAGTAGGGGTATCCTCTTGAATTGATGGTGTCTCGTTACTAGTTTTATGTGTGACTTCTGTAACAACGATAGATGGTTCCTCAAGGGTAACGATATCCTTGGGAGGAGATACTGGTGCAACTGTTTCATCCTTTTGATTTGTTTCGTTATCCTTAGTTTCGGCTACTTGGACCTTTTCAATAGGTTTGCTTTCCTCGTCGGATTTAACTTTTTCAGCGGGATTGATTTCCTCAGCAAGCTTGATTTCCTCAACAGGCTTAATCTCTTCAACAGTCTTTTCTCCCTCAGCGAGTTTAACCTCTTCAACAGGGTTTACTGCCTCAATGACCTTTGCCTCTTCGACAGATTTAGTTTCTTTGGTGGGCTTAGATTCTTGGACGATTTTAACTTCTTCTACAGGTTTAACTTCTTCGAGGGGCTTAACTTCTTCCACAGCAGATTTAACCTCGACAGGCTTAGTTTCCTCAACAGGCTTAACTTCGTCGACGGACTTACTTTCGTTGACAGGCTCTTGTGCCTGTTCAACCACGACCTTGGGTTGTTGGTCTTCAACTTCTTTTTCGGCAACAATAGGCTCAGTCGTGTCATTGGAAACGGGGGTAGATTCTGATGCAGTAACAGCAGGTTCAGACATAATTTGAACCTGAGGAGACTCTTGAGTGACAGCTGGAGTCGCGATAGACTTGGCTTGTGCAATTTCAAGCTGTTCGAGGGCAAATTCAGACAGGTTAGCGAAATGAGATTCCTTTTCTTCTTCTTCTACTGTGATGGTGGATACAACAAATCCTTCATCCTCATCAGAACCAGCCTTATGCTCTTTAGGAGGAGCTAAAGAATCAACTTGTTTAGGTTCTGACGCGTTGTTATTGTCGATGGTATCATTAACAATTTGAGTGAGATCAGTTGTAGAGTCGGTATTGGCTACCTTCTTCTTATTGTTACGAGCATTATTCTTCTTTTTGTTACCCTTCTTTGCCATATTGAAAATATTAAAATAAAAGTGGAAGAGAAGTTTTTTTTTAAAAAAAAAAAAATTGATGAAACAATAGTAAATTTTTTTTTTTATTATTATATTTTTTTTTTTTTAGGGAGTACGAACTTATATTATTTTTAGGAGTGAATGTGTTACACCTCTTCTTTTAGTATTGAGATTTATCATGACAAAAGAAATATTAAGGTAAGAAAACATATGATTGGCTCATTTTCATTTGGTTTGTGAAGCATTCAGTTTTGTGATACGGTCCCAGCAAAGTGGCCTAAAATATTTTTTTGACTCGGTTATAGAAACTGTGTAGTACAAGGCCATGTTGTTGCTTTCCTTGATTAATAGCTACATGAAATTTGGGACTAAATTTGATTTTCAACCTTTTTTTTTTTTTTTTTTTTTGGTGTTTGGTATACCTATATAGACCCAACTTGACAATTTTGTAGAAACTTATCTATGCAGGATACATAATTTCTTGGTAGCTTGAGCTTGGATAGAAGCCTCCCTGCATTATACTTAAACATCTTAATAGCAGTCTACTTGGAATCGTACCTACAGCTTACAGTGCTACCATAATATACGATAAAAAAAAAAAATCTCATCGAAACAGTATAGAAATACTTTGTCAGGAAAGTAAGGTTGTTCGCTTAGATTAAATCACTCCTTATTTTTTTTATTGATCCACAACGAAAATCATCTCTTTGTTTATTAAATTTTTAGCGCTAGAAATACAAATCTCCCTCTCTTTTTCTTGTATGTTACAATTATGACATATTAAGATTAAGCGTCTCGGATTCCACGGAGAGCTTTCTTTTTGTTGAAAAATGGCGCGTAACTTTAATCATTGCCGCTCTTCTTTTTTTTTTAAAAAAAAAAAATACATACATATATCTATTATGAATAGTTTGAAAGATATTTTATTAGGAATATACGAGTAAAACCAGACAGCGTTTCAAATCATATGATTACACGTGAAGTGCAAAGAAACCGCATTACTAAATATAGTATATTGTAAGAGAGCACGTGACCTAGAAGAATAAGTTAACGCTGCTGTACATGGTGTAAGTGGGCCGTATTCTTCAATTTAAAGTATAGATTCGATGGTTGGAACAACATTTTCGACGTGTTAAAATAGGTTGTAACAACAAGTATATAAAACTGATTAAATAGATCACATGAGTAAAAGCGACTCCCGTTTTATCATAATTTTTTTTAGAAATCTCTTTTCTTTTCTTATTATATATACAAGTAATCTTTTTATATGTACATTTTTTAAAGGGGCTTATATCTTATAATGATTATCCATCCCTCCCTTTTTTTTTAGCGTTTTTGTTTTCTTTTTTGTCTATCAAAAGGGATATGGTATTTCTTAAAGCAACAGTCCAGAAAAAAAGCATAATGAAAAAGCTTGCCTCTGTAATTATCTAAATCTCAAAAAGAGGAACCGTGTTTAATACGACGATATGATGTGATGTATTAACCTCTGCAATAAGGGGCTAGTCTTCCATTGCCTTTTCAAATGGAGAGAGATATAGACAATATGTTCTTGGAGAGGCATTTATGTCTCTTTGCCAAAGCGTATTACAGTTTTTACAAACCAACACACTCTGACCTTTGACATTTGTAGTGTCATTGAGAGAATATGTACTACACTTGTTGCAAATTCTAGAAGTTTTGAATTCGTCTATCGGGACTACCAAAAGATCTCCAGCTGCTTCTCTCTTTTTTAAACACCTCCATAAGGCTCCAACAACACCACATCGAAGACCTTTCAACTTTACCTAGCTCTTACCAAACATGCTGTGCCATCCAATAGCATGTTGGCCATATTATCTGGAGCTCTCTGCTTGCCTTGATATAAATTAAAGCGGCATAGATAGGAGAACTATTAGTATCCAAAGATTTCGACGTTGGGATGCCAGATTTGATTGCGGTGAACTCTTTTTCGTCCTTTTTTTCTGTAATTTTGCTTGAATAAACAGTTGGGCCTGTTATATGGTAATACTCTTTTGTACTACAGCGCCTAACTTGATGTCGACTGGAATCAAGATCGATAGTGGCAGACTTTCTTCCTGGATCAAGAAAACATGGCCTATAAACGTTTTGAAAGTGAAATCTAGTAATTCTAAGTCATGATTTGGTATAGAAATTATATCATCTTGTTTAGGTTCTATACGTCTGTAGAAAATAAAGTCCACACAAAATTCATCAGGCCTTTGTTGGCTGTGAAGGCTTCAAAACCAGATGCAAGCGAAAAAATCTGGTTGGTCTTCTACACGTTGCCAAACATGAGATAGATGAAGATCAAAAGCAGTAGACAGGATACTGTGCTTACACGCTTTCATTACAGTGTTACTTTTTTTTAAAGTTCATAGCTTCTGTTTTTTTTTTAAAAAAACAAGTATTCGACTGCCGGTTTAAATATTGACGGTTTGGATTAAAAGGTAAATACAACAACAAATGAGGACGACTCATTGAAACTGGTGAGAGAAACTTATAATGCAATATGTTCAAACAGATATACTATTTACAATATTTATCTATTTTTAAAAGTCTGTCTGTCTAAATAAATCTTTAGGAGTCCCGCTGTTCAAAGTAGGTGAAACTATCCTCAGATCAATGAGCAGTGACGATCCATCGCTTTACAAGGCAGATAGTATCATAAGCCTTTGTGATTTGAGCGAGCTGAAGGTCTTATGACACTTCTTTCCAACCAGGAGGGGTTTTAAAAAAAGGGGGATTTATTACCGCACTCGTAGTTAAATTCGCTTTTAGGATTTACCTCGGCATATAAAATTGTGCATTTAAATTTCATGTGAAGGTGTATTAAATCGGTGGTAGATAATGTTAATACCATGGCAGCAGTGTTTATATGATTTATAAACACGGTTAACGGGTCAATTTTAAAATAAGCTACTTACGTATTTTTTAAATCAGTAAAAACCACACAAAAAAAGTTGTAGATCCTAAAAAAAAAAAATCCTCTTCCCTTTAGGGGTTGGGGTTGGGGTAGGTCAGCTTTTAACTCATTTTTTTTTTTTGAAAAATACTATAAAATATTACAGATAGCTCGGCAAACCATATATGTATATACAAGTAGGATTCTTTTTTCTTATACACATGAATGCATGCATACTCCACATTACTTGTGTGTAATACCAACTACAGTTTGTAATTCTTAACATATTTGTATATAAATATTAAAAAAAAGAAAGGCTTTTTTTTTTTAATGTAAGTAAATAATAATGAGCAAAGTAAAATAAAGAATAGAGTAGAGAAATGAACAGATTATATAAATATATATTATATTTTGTATGTGTGTGTGTGTGTGTGTGTGTGTGTACGTGTGTGTGTACGTGTGTGTTTATTAGGGTAAAGAAAGAAAGAGATATGATCAACAATGCATTATTATAATTTATGCACGCAAAATTTCACTGGAAATAAAAAAAAAAAAAAAAAAACCACTTACTCTACAGAAGTCACGGAAGAATTTCCTAAAATTCTACTACTAGGCCTACGCATATTATTTTTAGGCGAAGCAACAGGGCCATGAGCATCAGTGAAAAGCCTTTCCAGACTGATTTCATTTAAAAAGGTTCCTTCATTTGCAGCTCTTCTTAAAGCGTTTGTCAGCTGTCTTATCTGCAGGTTAACTGCAGCAGTTTCCTCGGTCCTTTTTTTCAAAACTTGATTTTGAGCTTCATACACTTGCTCGATTTTCTTTTTTTGATCTAATGCGACTAATTCACGCCTCTTTAAGTGCTGAATCTTTTGTTGATAGTTGGTTATTATTTCACGTGATTTATCTGTTTCCATTTTAATACCCTTGTTTAATTGTTTTTTATCCATTTTAAGCCCTTCGATATCTGCACGAAGACGACCAATAATACCCTCAGCCTTGGCACGAGAGGTCTGAATCAATTGTGTGGATTGCGTGTACTTTTTCCGTAATTCTTGATTTTCTGTAACAAGCCGTTTAAGTTTAACTTCATATTGAGAACGCACCTCCTGAGCCTGCTTATTTTCTCTTAATTGTAACACGGTTGTCGTCGTTTTACCCGCAGCTGGTACAATCGTTGTACCATTCTTTTTTAAAGCTACATCGCGCTGATGTTGTATTTCAAACAAGTGACCTTTCAGTTCATTTAATCTTTCT
Source organism: Thamnidium elegans (assembly GCA_025201345.1). Classification (NCBI taxonomy): domain Eukaryota; kingdom Fungi; phylum Mucoromycota; class Mucoromycetes; order Mucorales; family Mucoraceae; genus Thamnidium; species Thamnidium elegans. Next base: position 26,942 of record JAIXMG010000041.1, read on the forward strand.
TCATAATTTATCTTCATTTGAGAGTACTGATCTTCTGATCTTTCTAATTGTCCTACTAACTCTCTTTTGACAAGTAAATCTGCTTGGATTTGATGCAACATCTTTAACAGGTTTCTACTTTGTCTCTTGACATCTTTTGATTTACTGTGAGAAGTAGCAGTAGGTTTTACACATTGAGTAGTAGTAGATAACATACGAGAAGTGGTAATAGAACTATCTGTATCATCCCACATAGAATCCAATGATATTGATTTACGTTTAGCAGAACCATTGATAGATTTAGGTGCATCTGACCAAGACGGAACAGACTTGATATATAAATAAAAAATAAATCTATCAGTATTATTAAATAATAACAATAAAATAATAATATTTACCAAAGCTTCTAATTCATCTTCATCTAGAATGGAAGTGTCTGGCATGATTTTTTTATTCTCTGTACCGCAACTAAAAGACGGACTGGTATGACCAAAATGTTGCATTGTCATTATATTATCATCATGTGATTCCTGTAATACCGTTTCATCTATTGACTGTGACCAAAAATAAAATCAACAAATATATAGTTTGCATATTCGCTAAGTAAAATTTAGAATCAAAAAGAAAGCCCCCCCCCCCGCTCTCTTTTTTTTTTCTTACCTTTTCATTTATATCACGTGAACCACCTTCTTCCGCTAACAAATACTCTTGACGTAACAGTTCAAGTAACTCGTCCATATTTTGATGATGTTTCTTTTTTGTTAACAAACTAGACGAATGTGTTGATTTCATTCTGTGAACGACCGGTCTCTTTTTACTATTTAATCGTTTACTTGACGAAGAAGACGAGACCACCTTTCTGTTATCGAGTGTTTTAGATGAAACGATGATGGTATTACTGTCAGAATTTAAAACGTGGTGGTGGTGGCTAGGTAGAACAGAATCAAACGTGCGTTGCTGTGTTTCATTGATTTGAGTCTTCAGCCTATCTAGATCGTTTTCGTAGTCGAGAGTCTGGATCGGTCTTTGATGAGCCTCTTCTAATTTTAAAACAAGTGTATCACGTTCTTGTTGTACTTTATTCAGTTCTCTTGAAATCTCTTGGAAAGATAGTCTTAATTGATCCATTTCTTGCTTTAGTAATTTGACTTGATCATTTTGTGTTACTTTACAAGTAGGTTGATCATCTCTATTGCGAGCACGGTTGGTATAATTTAAAGTGTTTAGCGTCTCGGTATAATCCGAGCTATCTGGACTAACACAAGCTAACATAAGCGTGTGACTATTTCCTCCCAAACTATCTTTCAAAAGTCTAGTCAATTTGCTATCTTCATATGGCACATGTTGGTTTTTTCTTCTAGACTCATCAGTTAAAGCCGATAAAACATTTCCTAAAGCCTTCTGTCCCTCTGCTAAAGTCTTTTTTTTTTAAAAAAAAAAGAAAAAAAAGAAAAGAAATTAGTTACAACATATATTTTAGAGTAAACTGGTCTCTCTTACGCTTTGTGAACTTGCAAGATCAACAAAATGAAACTTTGATACGAGATGAGTCGGTATATCATTTTCAACTAGAGTATCGTCATTTTCAACATGTTGTTCAAGTATAATTGAAAAGATAAAAGATGATGATGATGGTGTATTCATCATATCAGTTCTACTTTGAGTTTTCTTTTTTAAGAAACTAGGAAAAATAGAATATAAATAGATGATAATAGTATGCATTTTTTATATATGTATACCTTAATACATCATTTACTGAATTCACCTTTATGCCCGTCCAAACGATATTTCCCTGTACGTCTTCCCTAATTGAAGGATAATCACTACCAGCACTAGTAGTAGTATCAAAAGGATGTACTACTTGATTGGTTGGTTCATTTAAAAGGTCCTTTACATCTTCATTGTCTACTACTTCAATATACGATACTGATATTTCAAATGATACTCTTCCTAATGATTTACTGCTGTATTCAATCATTCTTTTAAACAATGAGTTTGTAAAACGCTGAATAATACCTTTTTTTAAATTAAAATTTTAATTAGAAAATTAAAAAGATTATATCATCTTACCTTGATCTTTTACATTCATTTCTAAACCTGTCCCCAAGCTATATGTCTTTCCTGAACCTGCTTGACTACATAATGCGTTTGAGTACATAGTCATTTTATATATAATGTATAATTACTTTACCCATATGCAAGTACTGTAATATTTTTACTAGAACGGAGTTTTTTTTTAGTACAAAAAATCAGGTACCAAAAAAAAAAAAAAAAAAAAAAAAAAAAAGTCCTTACCCTTCTATAAATGTATCTAAAAGAGGAAGGATACTAGACTCATAAACATGTTGTTGCGTTGAATAAGGTGGATACACAAAATCAAACGTAAACAATTTATTATCTGCTAAATAAATTTGAGCCTTTTCTTCATCTTTAACAAACGAAATTACTTGTTCATTAGATTCTAGGGGTTTTTTAACCCTCAACGCCACTCTAAAAAAAAAACAAAATCTCAAAAGAATGTTACTCTTCAAAAAAAAAAGAGAAGAAGCGATTCAATTTTTTTTTTATTTCTACCTGACAGTTGTTGTTGTTGTCATGAAACCGGTCACGAGTATATATAAGTTTTAATAGGTGTTTATATATATACAAAGGGAAAAAAAAAAAGGTGAATTAAAAGAAAAAACCTTTTTTTTTTTTTTTGCGGTAGCCGGAGTAACAATTTGGCTTGAAAGGATGTGTAATCACCCATTTTAGTGAAAAAGACGTGTAACAAGTTTAAAGAGTCCAGGCCCCCCTTTTTCTTTTACTGAAGTCTAAAATGGATCGGGTACTTTTTTTCTTCTTCGCTTTGGTCTTAACGAATCATGCCGGCGTACATACCACCAAAACTCTTTATAGATAAAGTACATTTATAAAAAACTATATATAAAGAGCCTTTCTTTTTTTTTATCCTTTTTTTTTTTTTTCTTTATTATACAACAATAAGAAAAAAAAAATAATAATAATAAAAATGAATTCTCATAGTAATAATACTCGTCGCAACTCATTCTCTTCTTTTGTCAAGAACTTAATTTTACTTGTATCGCCTTCAAGTAATGATACGCAAGACTTGAATTTAGAAAGAAAATCAACTACAACATCAACAGAAAGTAGTCCTTTCCAAGACATGTATTTTTCATTTCCTGCTTTTGAAGAAAGTTGTGAAGATTCCAATTGTACTTATATGACTCAACCTAGCAGTATTATGTGTTAAATTTTTATTCTCGAATAACAACAACAACAAATAATCAACAAAAGTCCAATTGTTTCCCCTGTTATCTTTTTTTTTTATGTACATATTATCTTTTTTTCATCTCTCTTTTTTTGTATATTACTATTATTATTGTATTTATCACATATCTCCCATTTTTCTTTCCCCAATAATTAATCATTAAAAAAAACATTTCTTTTTTTTATATATTTATATATTATTATTATAGTGTATACATGTAATGCTATTTTTAAAAGAAAAAAAAAAGATCTATATGGTCTGTTACACGTATTGGGGTAACATGCGCCAACATGATTGGCATCCTGACTATTTCATGACCTCACTTATACGTGTATTTCTTTTTGGGATTACTTGAACAATTCGTATTAAAAGAATATCACTGTGTAAAAAATAATTAAATGAAAATGATCGACTCTTTTTTTTTCTTTGTAAAAAAAAAAAAAAAAAAAAAAAAAAAAAAAAAGATTTTCGGCTTATAAATGTACGTAATTTTCTGGAATTATTTACCGGTGTACGGTGAATAATAAATACTATTATGGAAGTTTATACAAAAAGGAGATCGTTCTTTTTAATTGTATTCAGTGTGTGTGTATGTGTGTGTGTATTTTGTGGCTCTTAACAGGTTACACTGGTTACAAAAAGAGATTCTTTCTCACGACTCTCCAATTTGCATGTACCAAAAAGAGAGAGAGAGAGAGAGAGAAAGAGAACACAAAAACCTTTTTTTAAAGCCGTTGTCTCTCTACTAATTCATCTCCCGCTTAACTGTAAATTTCTGATTTGTTCGCTCACATGAACAAAAAAAAAAGTGCCAATAGTTTTTCAATGTCCTTTTTTTTGGTACAATTTGACAGGTAAAGAAATAGGATCGCCGCTCTTACTTTATTTTTATAACATTGGTTTACCTTTTTGACGTTTTCTTTTTTTTCTTTTTTTTTTTTTTTTTTTAAAAAAGAAAAGTCCTATTTTTTTTTCCTACTCTTTTTTTTCGTACTTTCATATAATGGAAGGTAGTAAATTTCATGCTCCTAGAACACCACCAGAACTCGATCTAGAATACAGTCAAAATTCGTCTGTCACCTCAATCGCCGAAGCCAGCGAAAAAACGATTGAAGCATCCGACCGAGAAGATGTATACCGTAGACCCAGTCATACAGAGACCGCTTTTCACTTGGTTGATACGGTTACTCGTAACCGTAACCGTCGTAAACCAAGTCGAGCCGGTATCTTATCCAATTTACTAAAACTAGATTTATTCGAACAGAATCGTTCTTCTTCTCGTCATCCAACAAAATCAATCACTCCACCACTACCAACGAGACCTAATTTAAAGTCGATTGCCTCTAGTCGAGCGCTATTACAATCTGTAGGCGCTTCTCCTCAGACAGCTCGTAATAGCATGTACTTTGAAGACCTTCATAAAGCAGAACTAGGATTAGCCTATGATGCTGATGTAGCTGCACAACGTATGGTCATTGCTGCTGAAATTGCTGATATCTTGCAACGCCAAGACCTTATTATGAAAATCGGTAAATGTTTAGTTAGAACTGGAGCTCCTTCTCATCGAATAGTAAGTTTTTTCTATTATTTTTGGAGAGATTAAAACGACGAAAAAAAAAAATACTTACAAAAAAAAAAAAGGAAGCTGCTATGGACCAAGTAGGTAAAAGGTTAGAAATAGATGGTAGTTATGCAATTATTCCGGGGTTGATTATTGTTACATTTGGCGATGTAGAAACACACACTTCCGAAACACACTTAATAAAGTGCTCAAGAGCATTAGATATTGGAAAACTAGAACGTGCCAACCTAATTGTGTACCGCATTGCCAAAGGTGAGCTGAGCTTGGACGAAGCAACGGAGTTACTAGACGCTATTATGGATTCACCTCCTACTTGGAGCCCGCTGGTCTTGATGCTTGGCTACATTTTATCTTCTGCTTGTGTAGCTCCACTGTTTTTTAATGGATCTTGGACTGACTGCTGGGTTAGTGCTATTTTTGGCCTTGTTGGTAAAACACGAAAAACTTTTTTTTTTTTTTTTTTTTTTTTTTACTAACCCGATATTATAATAGTTGGCATATTAACTTATATCTCTGAAAAAATTACAATGTTTGGGAACGTTTTTGAAATGGTAGTAACAATTCCAATTGCTGTTATTGCACTTGCTTTACAACCACATGTTTGCTTTGTAGCTGTATCTATGGCGGCTGTAAGTATATCCTTCCGTCCCCTATTTTATTTGAATGACTAATGTAATTTTTTTTTTTTTTAAATAGATTGTTATTGCTTTACCTGGTTATTCTTTAACTTGCGCCGTCATGGAATTAGCCGCCAAAAATTTAGTTAGCGGTACAGTACATTTAGTCTACGCAGTGATGTACGTGTTCTTTTTAGCCTTTGGTATTGGGTACGGGTGTTCGATATGGCGTTTAATCCATCCCGAACTTGAAATCGATGTTTTGACCGCCTGTCAAGAAAGTATCAGTCCCTGGTGGACATTTTTGCTTTTACCCGTAGCCACCATTGGCTTCGGTATTGTCTACGGCGCCGAAATGAAGCAGTGGATACCTATGGTAGGAGACAGTGCCATTGGTTACGCCGTCCATTTCTTTGTTGGAAAATACGCCGGTCCTTCATCCATCATCACACCTAGCACAGGCGCGTTTGCGTTGGGATTATTTGGAAATATTTATTCTCGTATCACCAAACGGCTGGCACTGGTCCCCTTGATTGGTGGTATTATTGTGCTTGTGCCGGGAAGTATTGGTGTCAGAGGCGCTATTCATTTATTTGACGGCTCCAATTCGGATAATACCGGTAGTTTTGTGTTTCAAGTACTAGGTATTGCCTTGTCTTTAACTTTGGGTTTGTTTTTATCTAATTTGGTCGTTTATCCTATGGGTAGAAAAAGATCTGTGTTTTTGGGTTTTTAAACCCTTTTTTTTTTTTTTTTTTTTTTTTTTTGCATTGTATTATTAGTTATACCCCTTCTCTACTCCTCTTTCCATTGTACATTTCTATCTCCCCTCCAACCCCGTGTTTTTTATCAAGTGATAGATATTATACCTGTAATGAACACTAGTTTATTTAGTATCGTAAAAAAAAAACTTGTTTTTAAGCGTACATATGAGCATGTACCTTTTTTTCTTTTTTACTGTGTACAGGGAGATTTTTTTTTAAAAAAAAATCTACGTTGTAACTGACTTTTTTTTGTCACTCTGATAAAATTTGATTTACTTATTTGCTTTTTAAGAACAGTAAAGAAGACATCCACGCAACAATTACTGAAGCGTGAAAATACACGTCTGATAAACAAAACAAAAAAATAATACCAAGTGGTCTGTTACTGTTTATTCAAAATAAAAATGGTATGCGCCATTTGACTACGAAAATCCTCCATTTGAATCCAAGCAACGGCAGCTCCTACCAGAAAGGCGATCCAAGTTTCTCGGGACCTTTCGTTATTACTAGCTCTGGCATTTTTTCAATAGCCGTCTTATCGTTTTGATTATTAGTCGCCTTTTTTTTTTTTTTTTTTTTTTTTTTGGCTTGATAGTAACACTTATCTTTTATGTGATTCTTGTCCGCTTGTTAATTTCAGTTGTTTTGAAAGAGGGGAACATATTAAGGGCTTCGTTTTTTTGGTATGTGTCCCAACGGAACACTCTATACCAGGTATGATAATATTGCTTAGTCCAAGTAAATATATCGCAGTACAAAATTTCTTACCTATATTTCTGAACTTGTCATGGTCTCCTTCTGAGCTTTCTCAAGTTTCTTTTCGTCGACGATACCGTCTGAGCGAGAGAGAAATCTTTTCATGATAGCAAGACCACACACCCAGTAGTTGTAGTCTCATTCGAATTTGTTTACGTTAGCTTTAGAATAAATTCTGTTAAAAGAGAGGAGTCTTCCTATTCCTCATTCTGTAAAGTCTTGCTTTTGCGATATACCGCAGTCTGGTTGTAGAGCCAAGACTTGGCAACTTTATTACACGACTTGCAGTTTGTTCTTGGTGTATACACGATACGTGTCTATGAATTCATTGTTAAAAGAAAAAAAGAAAAATTACTTGACATTCGCCACTTAAAAGGAGGGATGGTAGTTTAAGCATGATAAAAAAGGGGATTGTCTCTTTTATCATATATTAGACTTGTTTTAGCAAAAAAGCAAAATAAAATTCCTGTACCTACTACTCCAATTTATTTCATGCAACAGGTTTTTCTTTTGATTAAAGTAACGTGGATAAACGAAAAAAGTAGTTAATACTTTCTGGAAATGGCCCGTGTTTCAACTTTTTAACCATTGCCATACATCATAAAAAAATCAAGACCTTACGGAAATCTCTCTAACTAAAACTATTTTTTTTTTCTGGGACCTAGAAACCCACCTTCTCCCACGCACACACACACACACGAGCCTGACTGCATCAGCTGTGTACGAAGGACGGGTGGGGTCGTGCATTTTTTTATTAAAAAAAAACAAGCTAAAAATCTGGTAATAATTATATAACTGTGCACAATTCTACATGTGATGAACACTTTTTACGTCATGATTTAAACCAGAAGTCTCGAACAGTAGTAAGATCAATAACCTTTTTACCGTTGCTACACAAAAAAAAAAGAGTGCTAAAAAATATCGCTTGTTCAAAAAAAAAAAAAAAAACGCGGGGAACAAAGTGACGGTATTTAGGCCCTGGCTTAAACAGAAAAAAATTTGACACTTAGCTTTTTTACAAATAAAATAAAAACAATAAGAATGCAACGATTGTTAAAGACTTGTATTAAACCCAATGTACTTTGTTCTCGACTCCGTTACAACGCCGCCTACACCACGGCTACGCTCAACCCACTTGTAACCCAATACAAACAACAACTTTCCGAAAACAACCAGCAAGTCTGGCAAACGTACGAGACCTTAAAATCCAAGACACTCTTAAGCGACCTTAAACGAGAGGACTTTCTCAAACTTCGCAGCAATTTATGGACCTCCAAAGGAAACTGGGGGACCGAGAGCCGTATCCTGCAAGTTCTTGACGATATGAAGACTGCGGGCTTAACTTGGACAATTTCAGAATACAACGAATACTTTATCGCCAAACTGTTCCAAGCACAACACCAAGATATCTTGACACTTTTCAACAAGGACTTTTCTAAAAATGGACTCAAGTTAAGTGCTGGCTCGTTTAACGTTATTTTAGCTACCTATGTGCAATTGGGCCTGATGGACGAAGCTGTAGAGCTTGTTAAGGAAGCTAGTACCAAATGGGACGTTGTGCCTGATTTGCTGTACTTTGACCGAACCATGAACAGATGCATGCCCAAGAACTCCACCGTAGTGCAAACTGCTCGTGATCTGATCAAGGAGCACGGCCTTGGCAGCACCAAGACCTTAAACGCCAATTTAGCTCATTTGTTTAAAGAAAAGCGATTACAAGACATTAAATGGTTACTGCAATCCCTCAAAGATAAAAAACTGGACTTGTCCACCTACAGCATCTTGATCAAAGGATATGCTGATTCTCGCTTAACCTCCGAATCTCTCAAAGTCTACCAAGACATGAAATCCAAAGATGTCAAACCTAACCGATACGTTTGTTCCAGCATGTTGGAAATCTTTGCGCATACACGCGATGTTGTATCTGCCGAGCAACTGGTACGAGACACAGTACTGGGTGGCCACAAACCCGACGAAGTCTTATACAACCAACTGATCAAAGTCTACTTTAAAGCGCGCCTTTCACAAAAGGCATTTAGAGCGTTCCAAGAAGTGGAAAAGGACCCTACTTTAAAAGTCAACGATGTTATTTTAAACACCATGATCAACGGCCTAGTGATCAACCGCGAATTAAAGATTGCAGGATTATTATACGATTCGATGGTCAAATCCAACTTAAAACCGGATATGATTACATTCAACACCATGTTAAAAGGGTACGTGAAAGCCAATGACATGGAATCAGCTCAGAAGATTATTCTAGACATGTTTAAGTTTAAGATGGAACCAGATACAGTCACCTACACCACCTTGATCGATTCCATCTTCATGACCAGACAGCCTCAAACAACTAGTGAGATCTTAAAGTACATTGAACATATCAAGATCCAGCCTAATGTGTATACATTTAACGCCATTATGAACGGATGGATTAAACAGCATCATATGGAGGAAGCCGAAGCAACTTTTAACTTGATGTTTAAACACAACATTAAACCCACCATTCATACTTGGACCAACTTAATCCAAGGATACGTCGAAACCATGAACCTTGGTAAAACCATCGAGACCTTTCAGTCTTTATTACGCAGCGGTACACAACCTGACCGAGCCACATTTAATTTTATGATTGTTGGATTTATCAACCACGGTAGATTAAGTGATGCTTATACTTGTTTAGAACATATGAGATCAATTCAGTTAAGTCCTACCAAGGACACTTGGAAGTTAATGTTGGATGATTGTGCAAGTAGAAAAGATTGGGTGACCGGTAAAAAAGTAGTTGCCTTGATGGATGCTAGTGGTTTTGTTATTAGTTCAGATTCTTTAAGGCGTCCATATAATTTAGTAAAAAGTCAGTGTATATAAATTCTCTCTCTCTCTCTCTCTCCTTTTTAGCACCCCCTTTTCCCCCCTTCTTTTAACGCTCCCTTTTTTTTCTTTTTTTTATACCCCCTTTTTTTTATTTTTTTTTATTTTATATATATATTTATTATTATTATTATTATTGCTATTTATTTTATATGTATATTTTTTGTTTTTTTTCCCAGGAGAGAAAACTAGAGGCTGTTTATTCCACCTTTAATTTTTTTATTTTTTATTTATCTTTTTCTTCCTTTTTTTTCTCTCCTTTTTTTTAAATATATATATATATATTACAACATTGTAGTCATGGCAACCAACAAGTTATTAAATCTACCTAATGAATTACTACTTTACATTCTAGAGAACTTTCTAGAGCTAGCGGATCTGTGGACATTACTTCAAACCAACAGCGACCTACGGTATTTTTCAACCACCGTGATTGGTACAACGTGGAAAATTGATACCAGGCCTCGAGATAACACCATGAAAATCCAATGTCGAGCCGCCTTAATATCGTTACAACAACTCACGCCTATAAATTATTTGACAGAAACATTGGAACAAAATTTACATGATAAAATCATAAAAGGTATTTCTTCTTATAAACACAAGTACGTCTTAATTGAAGATATCGATATCCGAAATCGAATTAGAACCACTGTGGATGTAGTCTTTCATCACGCAATATTTGTTGCCGCCATCACTTATACAAGGTCACATGATATCAAACAAGGTGCATTAGCCTCTGTCCTGGTAAACCTATTGACAAAACTCGATATTGCATTTCCATCTTATTGTCGAGAGATTACTTATACATTAGCTGATAACATAAAAGCATTTTTGGAGTACACTGGGTATAAAATTCTGGCATCTAATACCAACCTAGCCGTGACATTACAAACGATATCTGCTTGCTTTGATTTAATGGGTGCAGCATTTACAGCCAACATATTAACCGATAGTCATATTGATTGTGCAGTGCAAAGAACTCTGGAATTATTAACAACCCAATCAAATTTCAAAAGGTCTTTATTGGTTCATTTTTTGGATAGTTGGCTTACTGCAAAACGACAAGTTGGGTCGGGAGAATTGTGCAGATATATAAGATTAGAAATAGAGAAATGTGACCGTTCCTTATAAAAAGGAAAATATTTATTATGTCAAAGAAATTAGTAGATTAGACTATACATAAGTGTGTGTGTGTGTGTGTGTGTGTGTGAAAGAGATGATAGAGAGAGAGAGAGAGAGATAGAAAGAGAGAGAGAGAGAGAGAGAGAGGGATAATAATAAAAAGGAAAAAAAAAAAAGAAAAAAAATAATTATGACCAATTTTGCTGCTGTATGTTGTTGTTTTGTTGCTGCTGATGTTGCTGATGTATGTTGTTTTGTTGTTGAGGAGAAATCATTTGAGTAGAACGAATGATAGGTAAAGTGGTATTATTATTCTGCAATTGTCTTTGCTCATACTCTTGTAACATCATTCTTTGTTGTAAACTAGGGGAAGATTCGCGTCCATAGTAACCAATATTGTTATTAAAATTTGAACGATGTTGATCAAATGTAGTAAAATCATTTGAATTTTGTTGGAAAGGTGTATTAAAACTAGTTTGCTGGTAAGATTGATTATTATTGTTATAAGCAGCAGCAGCAGCAGCAGACGGAGATATGACGATTGGAGTATTATCAGGCATGGGAGGAGATTGAAGTATATCTGATCTATTATTGTTGTTGTTATAAGCATAATCTATTCTTTGTTGTATTGTACTATTATTATTGTTATTAGATGAAGTCAAAGTGAATACAGTATTTAACGGATGAGGTCTATTTTGAGAAGGTTCAGATAAAGATCTTAGAGGTTGAGAACGTATAAACAAAGTACAGCTAGGTATTGACATGATTTGAACAGCATCCAAATTGTTATGGCTTGTCTTTTGTTTTTTTGAATCTAGCAATTGATCTTTATTGATGGACCTATTCCTTTTATCAATTTCAGAGTGAATCATATCTAATTCAAGGTCTACCATTGAATTAAGAGATTGATTTGATAATCTTGTTATTTGTCTATAATTATCCAACATCTTTGTTAAATCATTTTCAACACAAGAAGCCCAATCTTCATTAGCAGCTACAACAGAGCATAATTTAGTAGAAGCCATTATCAAGTTTTGAACTCTTTCAGTAATTGATTTTTGCTTTATCTTTTTACGTTCAAGAGATACAAAATTATGAAATCGACGGTCGTTCCAGGTGATATCAGGAAATTCCAGTTTGATACAATCACGAATTTCTTCAGTTGTTTGATTTTGACGCGATAATAAACTAATTTTATCAAGTACTTGTTGAGGCCAAACATCCACCATTGAATTAATAGCATGGTTATGCTCTGATCCAGTAGGATTTAATGATTTTCTAAATACCCATTGACCATACTCATCCGAATTTAATACTATTCTCCATTTACAATCATTCTTTAAAGACCTCTTTCTTAAAAGTGGTGTTTGTTGTCTATTATCCTCACGTGAACAATAAATGTAAATGCTCTAATCATATAAAAGTTATTTATTTATTTATAATTATTATTATTATTTTATAAAACTTACTCTATTAGCACCTGTTTCATTCTTTACGGTAAATCCATATTCTAGGCATGTTTCACGGCAATAATTGATAGCTTCATTACTAGTCATAAACTTGTGTTGTAATAACCTTTCATATAAGCAGTCCATCTACGTGCATGTATGTGTAAGTATACAACAAAAACTAATATATATATATATATAGGGGTATAATACTTTACAGTGGTGGACACATTATCTTGTATTGCGACGGTCATATATATACCCTTCTTTTTTTTTAAAATTAAAAAAACGTCTGTTCTCTATTAAAATAGAAGAAAAAAGAGAGAAGAAAAAGAGAGGGAAAAAAAGAAAGCGAGAGAGAAAAAGCACCTCTTTAAAAAAAGAAAAAAAAGGAAAAGCCCCTTAATTCAAGGAGAAGAATGTAGACATAAACAGACAAGTAAGGAGGCGTGTGAGAAATAACCGTGAATAATAATAATAAGACGTGTATGAAACTGATACATCTTGAAATAAATTGAAATTAGGACCTTGTCAATAAATTGATATGCAATCAATACGCTTGTTTCTTACTTACCCCTTTACTCCCTTCACGCTTTCTCTCTCTCCCTTTTGTTGTTAAGGTCACCTCTCTCTTTTTTTTTCTTTTTTTTTTTTGGCGGTTGTTTATCAATGTGGCTTATCATCTCTCTATCATTGCTTTAAACATTACTAATTAAATCTCCTCTATCTCTTTTTCTCTCTCTTCATTTTTTTTAGCCTGTTATAAAAATATGCCACATCTAGAACTTGTTGCAACTTTAGAAGGTAGAATAACAAAAAATATACTCAATTTACCTTTTTGCATACTAAAACTCTTTTTATTTTTATTTTTTATCTCTCTTGTTAAGGTCATCAGGATCGTGTTTGGCAAGCATCTTGGCACCCAACTAAAACTATATTAGCTACATGCTCCGGCGATAAAACAGTTCGACTCTGGACTCCCATTTCACACGACAACTTTGAACAATGGCAGTGTATAGAAACCTTAGAAGGAGCTCATAAGCGAACCATCCGTAGTGTCGATTGGTCTCCTTCCGGTAACGAATTAGCTACTGCCAGTTTTGACGCTACAACCGGTATTTGGGAAAACGACCCTCGTGACAACGATTGGGAATGCGTTGCAACCTTAGAAGGTCACGAAAACGAAATTAAATCTGTCGCATGGTCTTCAACAGGTGCATTATTAGCTACATGCTCCAGAGATAAAAGTGTTTGGATTTGGGAGGTTGAATCTGATAATGATTTTGAATGTTTATCAGTTTTACAGGAACATACACAAGATGTCAAGATGGTTGCATGGCACCCAAAATCAGAAATTTTAGCGTCCGCTAGTTACGATGATACTATCAAGATTTGGAAAGAGGATGAAGATGATTGGTATTGTGCTGATACCTTGGAAGGGCATACTTCCACTGTTTGGTCATTAGATTTCAACGAAGAAGGCGATCAAATTGGTAAAGAAATATATATGTATATGTATATATTATGCTAAAACATTATTTTAATGCAGTATCTGCTTCTGATGATCAAACTTTACGTATTTGGAAAATGTATAAACCTGATAATGATCAAGGTGTAATGACACATAACGGTGAAGCTACATGGAAGACAATTTGTACATTATCTGGATTCCATGACAGATGCATTTATTCAGTTTCATGGTCAAAAGTAAACGGATATATTGCTAGTGTGAGTGGAGATAACAGTATCCGTATTTTCGAAAAGGACACCGAGGCAACAGTAAATGAAGACGAACCTACTTATAAGAACATAGCAACTAAAAAGGATGCACATGGAGTATATGATATCAATGGAGTATCTTGGTTCCCTACCAAGTTACACCAAGATTGGTTAAGTACAGTGGGCGATGATGGATTAGTTCGTATTTGGAGGGTTGTTTTAGATTAATTTCTGCTTTTTTATTTTATTTAAATAATTGTGTCCATAATTCATTGATCCAACCTGATATCTCATTTACATGTGTTATAATGCCTTGTTTTTCCTTTTCTGATCCTTTAAATTTCTTGATGTACTTTGTAATAAACTTATCTGGATGATACCTAGTTTGTTCTTTACGTATATTCTTTTTCAGCTCTGCGTTATTACTATTACTCAAAAACGATCGAACGGATTCAAACGAAAATTCTCTAGATACAATAGGCCAAGGGATATCCTTTTTACATATAACGTCTAACGTATCTAATCTCTTCCATTTCTCTGTATACTCTTGTTTTTCTTTTTCTACTTGTTTTAATTTTTCCAGTTGATTATATATATTATAAACTCGTTTACGTTCTTCGTCTTCTTTCTTCATCTTTTCTTTAGCCTCGTTTGCCTCTTGCTTCTTTTTTGCTTTACGAGCTTTTCGCTTTTCTTCCGCTTCGATTTCTTCTTTATGAGTACGTTGATACATACCAGACACTATATATTGTCTATGCTCTTCGTCTGTCATGGACGGTGTAGGTTGTACATGTTCGTACCGTGAATAAAACGGATCTTGTCCTTCATCATCCATCATTACTTCAAACAAGTGCTGTCGCCATTCATCTTCCTCATGTTTTTGTGGAACCCAACCTGCTTCTTCTTCGTAAAGTGTAGGTGGTTTATAAGTCTTGTTAGGCTTGTGTTTACTGGACTTGTGCTTACTAGATTTGTGTTTACTGGATTTATGTTCTGAGCGGCTTGATTCTTTTTCCTTGTAGCGTAATTTTGGCATTGTTTAAAATGGAAAGAAAAATAAAAATATATCTCCCCGCTTTCTTTTAAAAGTATCCTGTTTAATTCAAGTTTTTTTTTATTATTATTATTATGAATAAACTTGTATTAAATAAGAAAATGTATATATATATACACATCAATCTTCTTGCACAGCAAAAAAAAAAAGGGCCTTTTCACTAAAGAAAAGTTATTATGCGCTATCCGGAAAAAACAGAACTTGCATCCTTCTCTGCATTTATGGACCCAGTCGATACCAGGCCAGACACAAGCTCATCACACATCCGCCGGTCTTTACTTATCGACAACCTCGACTACCATGAAACCCTAGGCATTCCACTGCAATCCGACATCAACCGCCGAGACTCTAGCAAGCGTCAGCAACAGCTTTATTTCAACGCAACGCAACACCTCAAGACTTTCTGGCACTGGATAACGCGTAAAATGGCATTTAAACCAACAGTATCGCAAGACCCACGCTTATTTCCAAAATGGAAAAAGCAATTGATTCTAGCTTGTTTAGCAGCAGGCTCCTCATTAAATGGATTTTGTTCCACAGTTTATGTAAATATATTACTTTAATTGATTTAATAAACTAAAAAATCAAATATTATAGTTTCCTGGTATTCCTGATATTAGAAATGAATTAAATGCTCCCGATATCGGTATAACACTTGTATCCTCGTTATTTATTTTATTTGGCGGATTAGGGGTAAGTTTAAGTATTGCGCACATGTACAAAAAGATTACTCACGAGTTTCCCGCATAATAATCAGACAATCTTATGGGCATCAATATCTGATTATTATCATATTCGAAGGTAAGAAATAAATAGATAGCAAAACAGCTACTGTAGCTTGGTATTAATCTCTCTCATTTTTACAAAAAAGATTTCTATACTTAATTTCATTACTTATTTTTATTGCTGCATCTATTGGTTGTGCCATTATAAACAATATTTGGATACTGGTAGTGCTTAGATGCATCCAGTCAGTTGGAACATCAGGTACGATGATGTATATAACTCCTTTTTTTCTTTGCAGATACTTATTTTTTTCCTCTTAGTAACCATGTCAGTAGGTGCTGGAACCGTAGCTGATTGTTGGCAAATTACCGAAAGAGGCTCAGCATTTAGTTTTTTATTTGTTGGTCAATTTCTCGGCCCTCTCATAGGTAAAACTTATTTTTAATGTACCCATATATATATATATGTTATGTATTCAAAGTGAGACATAATTAGGTCCTATTATCGGAGGTGGTGTGACCACATCATTGGGTTGGAGAAGTGTTTTCTGGATATGTGCAGGTTACGGTATATTCCTATTTGTGTTTTTATTCCTGTTTTTTCCAGAAACCTATCGACTTGATATCCAATGGGACCAATCTTTTACTCAACTGCAAAGTCAAACCACTTTGGCTGATTTATCAACTACGTCCAAACCTATAATAATCGAAGAAGAAGAACCGGAAAGACCAAAATTCAATCCGTTGCAAAGTTTATTTATGCTAAAGTACTTATTTGTCTGTCTTGTTGCAATTGAAATTGGGTTTTGTTTTGGTACCATGTTCACGCTAGAGACTTTAATACCTGACTTGTACTATATACATTATGGTTTTGATTCTTGGCAAACAGGTATTATATAATACTTTTTTTTTTAAAAAAAACATACAATTTATTTATTTTTTCACATAGGCCTAAGTTTTATTGGTGCAGGTATTGGAAATGTACTGGGTTCAATTGTATCTGGAAGACTATCTGATTATTTATTAGTTCGGTCATGTAACCAAAGAGACGGTATATCTAAACCAGAAGATAGGCTTACATTAAATACATGGTAATACCAAAAAATATATAAAATAAACACGCCTTATAATTTAAAATATATATATGTATAGGCCAGGTGGATTTATTCTAGTCCCATTGGGTGTATTATTATTCGGATGGAGTATTATGGCAAACTTTTCAGTCTGGCCAGCAATTATTGGATTTAGTATATTATGTTTTGGAATGAGCCAAGGTAAATAACCATTTATTATTACTCTTACACATAAACTAACACAATAAAAAGTTTATACAGCTGGTTCAGCGTACGCAGTAGACTCGGTCCCTGGAAAAGGCGCATCCGTTACTGCAGCCTGTAACTTATTCAGAATGACAATGGCCGCTATCCTAAGTATGGTATCACCTATTATGGGGTCCGAGCTCTCGATCGGATATGTGTCTATCCTTTTAGCCTCACTCAATATAGTCGGTATGTGCTTATTGGTGTATGTAAAGTACAAGGGTGTTCACCTGAGAAGAAGAGCAGGCCTGGCCAAGTATAAATAAAGTAGATTTTAAGATCTGTATACATTTTGTGTAGCAGTAGTGTTACCTATGAGTGATTTTTGCTATTCCTTTTGTAATGGTTTCACGGACCATCTATACTTTTAATCTCTTCTTTTTTTTAAAAAATTATCTAAAAAACTTAAAAAACGCACGGTGATTTGGTGCATTTTTTTTCTCACACATAAAATGAACTTTTAGTATAGTAAATATATATATATACATAATGTCATAAGACGGCATGATTCAAGTAGGTTTGTTTACAAGGCATCAATGTGACATTATATTAAATGCATATATAATTAAAAAGGACATTAAAACGAAAGAAAAAAAGTAAAATATTGAGGCAGAATAAATTTAGTTATTTATTTTAATAAATGTAATTGATAAATAAAGAGCATTGGAGAGACAAAGAGAGACAGAAAGAATTCCAACCGATATCAAGAAGTAAAATTCATTTTTTTTTTTTTACTTTTTACATTTGCAAGAAGCACAAGAACATTTGGTACCGCAAGAGCTGTATATAACAAACAACTTTAAATACATTAATATCTAAATAAATTCAATACTTACCAGCTACATCCATCACCGTTTTGCATATTGAAAGGTTATTGTTTTTATATAAATATAAAGGGAGGTAAAGAAGAAACTGAAAAAAAAAAAGAGAAGAAAGTCTACTCTTTTATATCTTTTTTTTATTTTTTTATTTTATTTTTTGGTATCACATGTAGTAAATGGATCGGGGAAGTGCATTCAGATCTGATGATGAAGAGTTCGTTTATAATGAAAAGAAAGAAAATCCCTCTCTCTCCATCATGTGGAAGGTATATATGAAAAATATGTACATAGCTTTGTAAATATTTATTTTAATTTCACGTTGTTAGTAAAAAAAAAGAAAAAGAAGTAAATGATTAAATTGCCTTATTTATCACATTCAATAGTATTTAATCCCTTTCTTTTTTTTTTACAGTAAACTATTTTCTCTTTTTCCTTTTTAAACAAATATAAGCATGTATTTTTTATACGTGTATACGCTTTTTAAAAAGATACTCTTATTCATTTCTTTCTAGCACGTTAATTTTCTTATAACAAGTATAGCGTCAATACCAACGGATACGGTCTGCTTAAAATTATAACAAAGAACGGAGAGGTTTCTGTCATCGATTAACTCCCGCCAACACGCTAAGTAGTTTATGAAGACCCTCCGTATCTACACCAGGGACTTGTTAAAATAAAATACGTTCATATGATAAACGAATTTTCTTGGTTGTTGACAATTTAATACTTCAAAAAAAAAAAAACTTAGTAAGTTATACTATACTCTTAAAAACAACACTGCTTTACTCGTTCTTCTCACTCTGCCAATAGAACCCTCGGTTACAAGAACAAGAGTAGCAGCATCCACCAGGTTATTAGGATTATGGGACAATCGGATTGGTAGGACCAATTGTGACAACCGTGGAAGCTTAAAGAGCACTGGAATGAGGAAAGTAAGAGACCTGTGTTACGACACTGTAATTTAAATTGATGCTGACATAGAGCATTAGACACACTAGAGCCATCTCCACCGTTCTCTCAATCATATTGCAAGATACTAGGTCCAATAAAACTGCAACTAGATACTGACGGGTCTTGTGAAGAGTATTTGCCTGCCCCTTATGGAGAATCGACTGATTGTTTTTTTTAGGGAAAAACCTTCTTATTTACGCCAACAACCAAAAACTTGGTCGTGGTGAGGTGAAAGTTAACTGTAATGGCCAATAATTACAAGACAAGGATAGAGCACGCTTGCGTGAAAGTTTAAAAAACAGCTCCACAATAACAGAATCAAAAAGGTTAAACCAGCCAAAGAATTTTACAGCTTTGGCTTGTTTGGAATCGATAAAAAGCACACTACAAAAACCCCTCCTACGGTTCCTTTCCGTAAACCTCTCTGCTAGGTCTCCTTTGTCCATATGCCACTTATGCAAACGGGTCTCCGAATGATCAGTACACTCTTTTACGACATCCCTTTATAAATAAATAAAAAGGCCTTCATTTTTCAATCTACTTGAAGAAGCCATTAAAAATCCTTTTTAGTATTAAACTTAGCACTACATCACAACATACTGATAGCTTTCTAAAATAATTAAAACTTTTTATTACAATTTTTTTTAAATATATATAATCACGTCCAGATATTTAAGTTTGTTGTTGATACGTGTAATATATAAATGCATAAAAAAACCTCTCCCATTATCACTTCTTCTTCTACTCTCTACAAAATTTATCGTTGTGTATTATAAGAAACTTGAGCATTAGCACGATTAGCCAAAGCTTGTTTATGTACTTGTTGCTTCTTTTGCAAAACAAGGCTAGTTCCTTGCGAAACATCAAACACCTCTGCTGCAAATCTTTCTTCGAATGATTTCTCTCCACGCTTCTTTGCAGCATCCAACATCCAAACGATAGCACGACGACGACGTTGACGATCTCTTAATGCTGTAGGTACATGAACAACTTTAGATCCCTTCTTTGTGGATGATAATTTCAATAAAGGTGAAGCTGTCTCAATAGACTCCAATAAAACAGCATAGGCATCGGTCTCTGCGCCCAACTTTTTGGTAAGGTGTTTCATACTATCAGAGACAAGACGTTGTGCTCTAGCCTTCTTACCGTCTCTCATAAGTGTGTTGACTAATTGACTGACGACTTCATTGTTAGGAACGATGGGTACTTCGCTGCTAGCAGGAGGACTGACAATAATGGGTGTAGGGGTGATAGTAGGTGTAACTGTGCTCATAGTGCGGAACAAAGTAGGTGTAAACTTGCGCATGGCAGATCCATTTTGACGAAGTGTTTGTAAGATAGCACTAGACATGATTAAACAAGTGCCTTTTTTTTTAAAGAAAGTACAAAAAGAAAAATAACTGGGGGTTAAAAATGACAGGACTACCCACCTGGGGGGCAAAAAAAAAAAAAAAAAAAAAAAAGTCTATAAAAACTCCGTTTTCTAACAAGGACGTCACAGTGACTTACCTTGGGGGTTCTCTGTGTACGCCGGAGAGAAGAAAAAAACCGTTCAGGTACACTAAAGTAGCACTATTCTAGTTACGTTAATTAAAACGGAACATGAGATAACATATGTACAGTACACCAAAAAAAAAAAAAAAAAAAAAAAAAGGTTATTTACAAAAAGCGTGGTTAAAATATATGTATATAAAAGAAGGATCTGATAACAAAATTTAGAATATTTTATTACAAGAAAGCACTCTAATATATAAAAAGAAAGCTACCATTTTAAAAATGATTTCTTTACTTGTTTTTCAAAACTATTATCCATAGCACCACGATAAATATCTTTAACGATCTTTCCATTGATAATTGTTTCTTCTACAATGATATGAACGTGACAACTTTTGACTCTACCGTACCAAATACCTCTAGTACCATCATTTATGTAGCAAATAACGTTTCCTGCAAACTTGTGGCCTGGAAAAAAAAAGTATGTCAATATATATATTATAAACCAAAAATTGAAGTATACTTCTTACCTCCTACGTGACTGACCATAACCACTGCCGCATCATGGTCACTGATATCTTTCTCACGAAGTACATGATCAAACTCCTGTGCCAAAATGGGCGCCGTAATGCCACACTTTTTATCTCTCTTCTTATGAGAACACAACAAGATTAATTTCTTGTACGGATTTTTAAAAATTTTCATTTGTCCCAACCGACTATCATTACTTATCAAATCAATATCCATTGGCTGTGTTGGTAAATCAGTTTGAACAAATAATTGATAAAACTCATTTGCTTTATCCACCGTAACATTAGCCACCAATATATTATCAGGTAACACCAATACATCACACCCATCTGTCAATGTAGAATGAACAGACACCAACGAAGAATTGGTAACCATATTTTTCCAAGGTTTGGATTGAGTAGAGTCGGATTCGGCCTTGGAAAGACTATACGCAAACGTGCCTTGCTCTTCTTCGATTTTTTTGACCCAATCAGAACAACCTGTAGCAATAATAATATGTCTACCATACGGTTTGACAGATCCTAAAATTGGAAAATCTGTTTCGATATTAAAATAGGGCGGATATTCTTTATGTTCAGTACAAGGATCCAAACAGCCTGTACAATCATCCACCTCTGTATCTTCGTGACGAGGTAACTCTGCTAAATATTCAGCAGGAGGAAGAAGACCGAAATTATCGTGCCCAATAATAGACTCTAATGACTTTTTCATATATGACACCATAGTATTAGTTTTAATAGATTTAAAAATAAAAAATAAAGAATAAAAAAAAAGAAGCGAAAACCTGTTCATTTTATATTTTAGTTAACTGAGCTTAAAACAGAATATCCGAACCAGCGCGCGCACGATGTCTTTTATCAAACAAGCTAAGACAACGTCAAAATATAAACAAGCCAATCATATTTAATGTATCAGTAGGTGGATTAAACAAAAGGCCTAATAAATCAATTGGCACCTTGTCACTAACTCTAGCACGATA
Organism: Thamnidium elegans; assembly: GCA_025201345.1. Taxonomy (NCBI): domain Eukaryota; kingdom Fungi; phylum Mucoromycota; class Mucoromycetes; order Mucorales; family Mucoraceae; genus Thamnidium; species Thamnidium elegans. Next base: position 48,948 of record JAIXMG010000041.1, read on the forward strand.
GATTTTAAAAAAAAATACCAAAAAAGAACTTGAACTAACATATTGAAATAATTCATCCATTTCACAAAGACAATTGTCAATTTATCAAATATAAGGTTGAAAGGGTAACATTAACAAACATAAATATGGAGTAAGAGGAGGGGGAGGGAGTCATTAGTTTATTGTCAATTTCTGGTAGATTTTTGTTACCGAGGGGGGAGGGGGGCTATCAAAATGTAACCTTTTCTTGAATCAAAGCAGTGGCTAAATCTTTTTTTTACCATCTAAGCATTGATCTTCCAACTTGATTTTTAAAACTTTTATCCATTGCCCCACGATACAAATCTTTAATAATTTTGCCTTGTATAATAGTTTCTTCTATAATCGACCGACAATGACAAGTTTTGACTCTGCCATACCAAATACCTTTTTTACCTTCATCAATATAGCAAATGACATTACCTGTTCTCTGATGCCCTAATTATCCAAAAAAAAAAAAAAAAAAAAAAAAAAAAAAAGTAAGTACACATAATATACATAATGTCATACTACATTTACCTCCAATATGGCTCACCATCAATATACCGGCATCGTGCTCATCCAAATTTTTCTCTCGCAGCACTTGATCCAGCTCGTATGCCAAGATAGGTGCCGTTACACCACACCTTTTATCTACTCTTCCATGCGAGCACAACAACATCATAGTTCTGTATGGATTTTTTTGCACCTTCATCTCCACCAATCTATCGTCTTTATTTATAAGCTCAATATCCAACGGCTCCTTCGGTAAATCCGTACTCAAAAACAAATCATAAAAATCGTCGGCAGTGTCACATGTAACATTAGACACAATAATATTATCGGGATAGATAATTACATCACAAGAATCAGGTACAGTAGAATAATAAGATACCAAAGAAGAATTGGAAATCATATTATTCCAGCCACTAGAACCACGTCTACGTCCAGCATGATATAAGCTATAGGCTACTGTATTTTTTTCTTTAAGAATTCTGGGAGGCCAATTAGATAACCCTGTAGCAATAATAATATGTCTTGCATAAGCATCTACAGACCCCAACATGGGTATTACTTGGTCAATATATAAACTGGAAGGAAATTGTTTATGGTCAGTACATGGATCAGCACAACTGGAACAATCGTCAGGTTCCGGGGCCAAGTATTCTTGTGGTGGAAGTAAAGCAGGGTCTCCAAATCCTGCAAGATGAAATAATGATTTTTTTAAAAAGGACATACAAATAAAATAAAAAAAAAAGGGTTTATTTTCCCTTTATATACACATGTATAAATAGCCCCGAACATCCGCGACGATTTTTTTAGGGGAAATTCGGACCCAATAAAAATAAAGGGTGTAACTGAACTTTTTGAGTAAAATCGGGCCTTATGAAAATGTTTAGACTTAACAAATATGAAAGGCATCTGTCCCAAAAAGTCACAGATTTTTTAATATGACCTTGGCAGTTACAGAAGCGATTCTGGGTGTTGGCTGACCTAGATTACTCGGTTGATGACTCCTTTATCTCAGACCAGTACTCGATAGGATTAGAAAAAAAGTGAATATAGTGATTGTAATTGCGGTCCAATTCCATTCCTTCAGTTTCCAACAAGCAGTAATCTGCTGGGCATTTCCAGAAGAAGAAACGTATTCGCGTTATTTTGAGCATAATCTGTCGATGTTCTTTCGTTTGTAGAGCCCGTATGTTCGTTTCCGCTTCACTCTTTTTGAACTATAATAGAAATATCTCAATAGATTTCTTGCAGATTTTTGCTTTACATACCAAGTATCGATGTCAGGAGTAGTTTGAGCGCTTGGTATGTCTTTTTTTTTTTACTAAGATTGACCTCCATCTTCTGAACGTCTTGGCCAATCATACTAGTTTTCTTGCTTCATATTAGTTGCTGTCCCATTTTCTTTTGACCACTTCCGTGATCAATGTCTTTTGAATATATTTTGAAAATGGAGAAGAATAAAGAAATAGGGATAATGAACAATTGTATCACTGCATTAATAACAAATAAAATTAACATACTTAATAGAGCAATGACGTTTAGGCACATTGTAGCACTGCTCACAGGTGTATTTTAAAAACAAGGCAATGACCATATGGATTACAGAGACAATGACCATATGGATTACAGAGAAAAGGCAACTGTAACTACATTACAGAGTTTAATAACAAACGGATGATTAAAAAGAACCAATGTGTATTATACAGTTATTAATAGATATAGTCTGGTATAAACACAGTAAAATGGGGGGGGGGTTTGTGTAAACCAAAATATTCGATACTCTTAACTGGTAGTATTGATTTTTAGTTATTAAATACCTTGGTAAGTATATTCAAACTATTTACTTCTAGTTACATTATCTAAGCCTATATAAATTACTATTTGAAAAAAAAAATACGTTCTGTATCTTCATACGAAAGAGCTTAAACATTAGAACCACGAATAGAATAATTTGCTCGATAAATGCATAATTTTTAAGTTTATCTAAGTGACATTATAACATAGTTTTCTGACGCATCCATAATAAACAGCGACTTTTAAGAACTATTTCAAGTATTGTAATCCATCATTTTTTGTCCATTATCCCTTTAAAGTATATATTTAAGTCATGACAGTTTGCTTATTTTGTCCTACATGTTCGAAACACACCACAATACCCTTATATTATTTTTACTTCGTATGAATTCAAGTACTTTGCAATACATTTATACGCGACAATGCCTCTATACATTACGACACTTCTATAAACTACAATATATAATACAGTACCTAGTCCATCATAATATTAAAATCTCCATCAAAATATATCATTGATATCTCGACTCAAAATAGCACTGAAAACGAGGTTTTCTTTGTTACCTAATTATTTGAAAGAAATAATAAGCTGCAATGGGGGTTTTTATTAAAGCAACTAAAAAGCGATGAGGTTTTATAGGGAATATGGTTTAAAATAAGCACTTAAAGAACACTTACCAAAGCATATAATAATACTACCAATAAAAGAAAAAAGAAGACCTTTATTCGTTCAAACCCATTTATTATATATTGACACCTAACACCACTTTTACTTTCGACAAGAAAAGAAATGTGCTAAGATGGATAGCTTTTGTCAATTAGATTGTCAAGTTGCAACTAAATTTATATATTATAATAGTATAAGTTTAATGATGCGAGTATAGTATATAATTAAAAACGAATTGGGAAAAGAGAAAAGCGATAAAATAGAAAAATAACTAGGCACGCCAAAAAACAATGCCACACAAAAATTTCATGCGTCACACAAAAAAATTCACACGTCACACAAACTATGGCAACAAATCACGGGTATAAATTGACCCGGTTTTTTTTTTTTCCTTTTTTGTTCTTTTCTCTTTTTTTTTTTTTTTCTCTTTTTTTTTTTCTTCACAACTACAAAAGGTAACTGGCCAGATATTTACTAACTATTATTACAGTTTTTGGGACTCTGATCAAGTCTTTTTTCTGTAATAGTAGTGCTTATGGTACCATTTGCGCCATGCAATTTTTTTTTTGTGTGTTTGCAGTTTGACTCATCCGTGGTGGTTTTTTTCCGGAGAGGCAGGTTGTGGGTTTACATCCCCATTCCGCTTTCTCTTACCGCGGGGTGGGGATGTAAATTCACAAGTTGTCTCTTTTGGAAAAAAGCCCTGCAGATGGGTCAAATCTGTAAACCCCCAAAAAAAAATTGCATGGCGCAAATGGTACCATAAGCACTGGCTGGTAGAAAGTTGGAGTGATACGAGGAGAGAAGGAAAGTATCATAAAAACATTCTGCTGCAAATAAAAAAGAGTTGATTTCTAACTTTTTCTTATCTAGCAACCCAACCCAAAGGGCCAAAAAAAAAAAAAACGAAAAAAAAGCTATAAATAAAAATGAGTGTTTTTAAAAATGAGTGTCTTTAAAAATGAGTGTCTTTAAAAATGAGTGTCTTTAAAAATGAGTGTCCTTAAAATGAGTGTCCTAAAAAGAGAATGAGAAAGCGTTTTAAAAAAGAATGTCTTAAAAAAAGAGAATGCATTATAAAAAAAAAGGAGGCATTATAAAAAAGGGAAGGCATTATAAAAAAGAAAAGGCTTCTTAAAAAGGGAAAGATAATGTCTGCCCTAATTCTCATTAAATGTAAACATTACCTTAATGTTTTTTTTTCTTCCTTTTAATAATCTATCCGCAACATTCTTAATAAAAACTTACTGTTATTTTTACAGTAAAATATAATATGTTTGGCTTATTTGGTTTAACATTTGGCATAATGCTTGACAGTTATAATTATGCAATGCGTACATGTAAATGAGGTGCTGGATCTTCTCATTATATTATCTTTTATTTAATAAAAAACTATAAAGTGTACTTCTCTCGGGTACGGCCTTATAGTTTATATTCTTTTAATTATATTTCTGTTATTATAATCTGTAATTGACAGTTGCATTTTCTTTGTACTACAACGACCCCTATTTTAAAACTCAAACAAATGCAAATACAATTCCTTTTATATCTTTCTTTCTTTTACTTTTACTTTTACTTTCCTTTTCTTTTCTTAATATTATCCACCACTTACAACATATATTTTTATTTTATTTATGTATTTTGTTTTTTCTTTTGACATTGAGCATGTAGCAACGAAATGTGCCATATTATCCAAGTCAGTTATAAAAACGTAGTAACAATAAAACACTCCAAAGGGACAAGATCAAAATATTTGAAAGAAGAGAGCAATTGCGGCGTGATAGTTATTGCGGCGTGATAATTATTACGGTATTGCAGCTTAAAAAATCGCTCACATAAGAAATCACTGCTAATTTTACCAGCTATAACAAATAATGGTTCTTAATTTATTAAAAAACAGAAAAAGCTTTTTGGACCTAAGTTGTATAATATAAAATAGTTGTTTTAAATATATCTTTGATAAAAAAAAATTAAAAACGCACTTTTTTGGTTTTTTTTTTCGTTTTTCATTTTTGGGGGTCAACCCCTTTTGTTTTTTGGCTAAAAATCACGGATGGTTTGCGATTTCTCTGGATTCACTTTGTGTTTTGTTATGGGTAAATCATTGACAATAAAGTGCTTTTTTATACGCTTCTAATCCATTTTAATTTATATTTCTAATGCAAAAATTGAAAGAGTGATCGCTGTTTAAAAGTTACTTTTTTTGGGCAAAAAAAACCTTACGTTTTTTTTATCACGTGCACTCACCTATTTGCTTTATTTTCGTAATTACATCGAATTCAGTTTTCTACTACTACTATTAAATATAACAAAGATTAAAGATTTTTAATAGTTCATTTTTATTCATTTATAAATAAAAGTGCTACATCCAAAACTGAGAGATTAAACACGCTTTTAATAAAACGCCAGCTTAACGTCCGCTTAACTAAAGCGTCAAGTAAAAAAAGGCCTTTAAGCAGTAATTGCTCGCTCATTATTTTTAGTAATGATATGATTTTAAATGCATTAGAAGCGCCTGAAAGAGTATTATTTTTTCTATAAAGATAGATAAATTTGATCAGAGTAATCGCGAAAAAAAAATCCGAAAAACAAAAAGGGGTTGACCCCTCTCCCCTCCCTATCACTCTTTAATAATTATAAAAAAAGCGTTGTCTTTTTTTTTCGCGCCAATTAACGTTAGTCTTCGCTTAAATTCCATACAAACAGTCTCGCAATGTTTTTGAGTGAAGGAATCATACTGTAAACAAAAAAAACGAAGGCAAGGTAACATAAAAGCATTGTCCTGCTAGAATAAAAGTTGGTTAAAAAAAACTCATATAATAGCACTACACTATGTTTAAATGACATTATGATTCTCTTTGTTATCAATGCAATGATACCGTCGTTTCTTGGTAGTGGCAGTCGATTATTTTTTATTGTTCTGTAAATTATTTTATTTGCCATTGGGCACATGACAACTATTTTTTTACATACTACTCGAGTCAGCCATAAAAACGTAGTAATAATAAGAATACTCCGAAGGGACAAGAGGGTAAAAACCGAAATAATAGCAACTGTGGTGTGATAATTACTGCTAAAAAAAGTTCACTGAGATTTCGCAGCTAAAAAATTGCTCACATAAGAAATCACTGCTAATCTTACCAGGTATAACAAATAATGGTTCTTAATTTATTAAAACGCGTTTTGGACCCAAGTTGCGTAATATAAAATAGTTATTTTAAATATATCTTTGATATAAAAAATTAAAAACGTTTTTCATTTTTGGGGCCAAAAATCACGGATGTTTTTGCGATTTCTCTGGATCCACTTTGTCTTTTGTTGTGGGCAAATCGTTGACAATAAAGTACTTATTTATACGCTTCTAATCCATCTTAATTTATATTTCTAATGCAAAAATTGAAAGAATTATCACTGTTTAAACATAACTTTTCTCTCATCACTATATTGAGTCGATTCTGTACTTGTATGATTGACTGCACTGAATACTTTTTCGATTTTTCTAAATAAAAACAAGTCACCAAAACAGAGAGTCGTTAAAAGAGCGTTATCGTTTTTTTTTTTTTTTTTTTTTTTTTTTTTTTTTTTTTTTTTTTTTTTTTTCATTAATATGGAATCAACAAAACAATCAGACTTTGCGTCTGATCCTCGTATGAAATTAAACGAACAGACAGGCAAATGGTCTTATGTTGGTGACGATGAAGTATCTTACGAGTACGACGAAAACGTGGGCGCGTGGTTTCCAATGGTAAAAAAAAAGTACATATTTCTTTTATTGTTTATTAACCTTTAATAAAAAATAGTACGACGAAAAACTTATGGAAGCTCAAGCTTCTGTATATGCAGTACCAGGCGTTGAAGAAAACGTAATAATAAAACCTAAAGAAAAGAAAAAGAGAGCAGCTACATATGATTTACAAGCCAATGGCGATAATACGGAAACGGAGAGTTCTAAAAAAGTAAAACGAGAGCCAGTGAAAAAAGCCATTACATCTGTGTACGTTACGGGCATTCCACCCGATGTCACTGTCGAGGAAATGAAGACAACGTTCAGTAAATGCGGTGTGATTATGGAAGACTTGGAGACTGGAGAACCTAAAATTAAAATATACCGTGATGAAAATGGATATTCAAAGGGTGATGCATTAGTTTGTTATTTTAAAGAAGAATCTGTTCCTTTAGCTATCGATTTATTAGACGAGGCAGAGTTAAGGCCCGGTCAAGCTTCAACAAAGATGCATGTTCAAAAGGCTGTGTTTAAGGAAAAGGAACCAGTAGAGAAAAAAAAGTCAACAACAGGTAAACTTAAAGCGAAAAAGAAGATGCAACAACTACAAAGAAAACTTGATTGGATTGATGAAGAAGGTGGAAAGAAACAAGAAAAGTTCGCCAAAATTGTCATTTTAAAAAATATGTATACACAGGAAGAATTAGATACAGATCCCACTTTATTATTAGAGTTAAAGGATGATGTTAGGGAAGAGTGTGAAAAGCTGGGTGAAGTTACAAATGTTATTCTTTATGATGTAAGTACGTTTTATATATATATATATAAAGCAATGAAAAAAAAACTAAGTAGGATATAGAAATCACCTGGTGGTGTAATCTCTGTTAGATATAAAGAAACTGAAAGTGCTGATGCTTGCGTATTGGTAAGATATGCTTTTTATTATATGTATTATTATTATGATTTTAATATATCTGTAACTAGTTGATGAACAAGAGATTCTTTGGTGGACGTCAAATTACTGCAGAAATATTCGACGGAAAGACCAAGTATTTAAAGAGTGGCGGTATACCTTCAGAAGATGATGAAGAGGCTGAAAGGCTTCGTTTGGAGCGTTATGCAAAATGGTTAGAGGAGGGTGGAGGAGACAAAACTCCTTAATATACATATTTATGTTTAATAAACTCAATTATATTAAAGCAATAATATTAGTGCTTCAATATATATAATATATATACATACGTAGTTTATTTTTTTCGATCAAAGGTTTGTCATGTAGTTAAAATAACAAACAAGCTCTCCATATGCCTCAAGATAAACCATCAGTTATATAAATAGGATTTGTAAATTATGTGGTAGAATGAAAACTTTTATAATTTTTTAAAAAAAAATTAAAAAGTACGATATAAGGGAAGTAAGACATATTATGGTATAAATATAAAGTAACTAAAGGCTAGTCTTTCTTTTCTTTTCTTTGGAAGTCGTTGACTTTGGTTGTATATAAAAACAGGGAGGAAAGGGGCCCCCTTCACCTAAGTCAAATGCGGCAACGATATCTGATGTTATAAGCCTTGTTGTTTCAATTATTAACCGTGATCTGTATACAACTTCCGATATTTGTAATAATTGTTTGGTGATTAGTTGTGGGTCGTCTGGAAACTGTAAGGGATACAAATGGTTAATCCTACAAACTGAACCAGCAGGGGAGTCCATTATAGATAAAGTAAACTTAGTTTCCATCAATTGGTACCCAACAGTAACTATATCACGAACTTTATCGGGGGAGGAGTTGGACAAGTTAACAAACATATCCTTTAGTACTTTGGACATCTTGAACCCTCCATCCAATAATTGTTCTGTGTCGTTAAACTGATGGTATCTGCTACACTCAGTCAAGCCATACTCGTCAAAGTTTCTTTTAAAAATCATATCCAATTTGCGACCACCTATTGTTCGTTCTAAATTTCTACTGGCGGAGGAGACAGAGCTAGACATCTCAACACTTCAAAAAAAAAAAAAAAAAAAAAAAAAAAAAAAAAAAAAAACCTCTTTACAACATTTTTTTTTCCCTCTTAAGATCTTAAGATGTATAAGCCGCTCCCGACTATCATCTCTGGTACCGCAACTTCTTTATGATCTTAAGTCATTTCTGTTACTAAAAGTATAAGCCGCTCCCGACTGTCATCTCTGGTACCGCATCTTTATAACATTTATGATTCTACTTTTTTTTTGGGAATAGATGTGTTTCTACCTTCTCGTGGTTATTCCTGTTAATCAAAGCGTATCTTACTATTCTTTGAGAACTAAAAGAAACACAATTATAATGACTTAAATTTTATTATAAAATGCTTTTTATTTTTTCTTACTGTTCATCGCATTTCTTGTACTGTTTATTCATCTGTTTTTTATTTTCTTTTTTACTTATTACTGCAAGAAGCAGAATATGACTTTGAAAGCTCATTAGCTTTATATAAAAAAGCTTTTTTACATTGGTAAAAGTTTAATATTACATCCATCAGAATTGCGTACTTTGGTAGGATATGAAGAAAAAAAATACGATTAAAGTATGTTAACGTGAGGTGCTATTACTTTTTCGGATACTCCCTCTATCATACCCGCCTGGTCATACTTCTCGTCCCTTTTGGCACCATTACCTATTCACAATATTGACACTTTTCCTCTCTGAGTTTTGTCACCCATGACAGACTCTACCTTGCTCCTTTCCCAAAACACTGGCTCTCAGAAATACAAATGCAATTTCTAGCTTTTATACAAATCGTTATGTGTATCTTCCAAGCTACCAGGACCTTATACTTTTGACAAAGATCCGTTTCGTTACAAAACAATCGCCCTAAATTCAAGGAATACACTTAATCAACTAGACTCTGACCGAAAGAAAAATACGATTGACCATTTATGTCCACATGAAATAAAGGTGACACATTAAAAAACAGTGGCCAAAACGGTTAAACAATTTTTTTTTTCTAAATAGAATCTATGCCCGAGATAGATAGAAAAGATTTTCTTTTTATTTATTTACATTAAAGATAGTTTATTAAAGCTTATCTAATAAGTCCAAAGTTACTTCGCTCTTTCGAAGTCCTTTCCAACATACCATAGGCTTTACTATCAATTCTGTTAAACTATAAGTAGTATCTCTTGGAAGCCAGTTTTCAGGGAAAGTTTCATTCATAAGGAAAGACTTTAAGTGGGGCAAAGTAATGGTACCATCACGACCAATAATATCAAGTAATAAAGAACATTCGGTACTGGAAGCAAACTAAAAAAGGATATTAATTAACCGAACAAATATCTTACACACAATATATTTACCTGAGAGAATAAATTCAAATGCATGTGCTTGTTATACTTGTACGATTCCAACCAACGAAGACGTCTTGCATCATGTTCATTTTTACGCGTAAATATACCTTCAAATTCGCCACCTTTATTAGAGAGTTCAGCAAGTTTATGCATTCTGACGATATAATTCGGGATAGGATTAGAAGTACTATAAGGTGCTAATGTCAGATCATTTCTTGTTAATGAAACATCATGTTCCAATACACCGGCAACGGTTAAACGGTCAAGATTCAATGTATCCATTTCACCAAATTGAGAGAGGAAGGAACGATCAGGATCAGATTCCTTTAATTTGGTATAGACAAACTTTAAAATACCTACTGATACAGTAGGTGGAGCTCCCAATAACATAAGAGCGTTAAATAAGTCATCGGACTTAATATCGCGGCCGTTTCGTGCGATAAATCCGTGGTTGGCCAAAGTGTTCAACATGGGACAAGGAGATCTGGAATCAGTTTCCTTGCGTTGATATGGGTGTTCCTTGATTAATTCTTTCCATTCTTCGTGTGTTTTAAGCATACTACGACCTCTTACTTCAATAATAAGAATAGAGATAATGGCGTAAGCTGCAATTAAACCAAGACCAATAGATATAACATATTTAACCACTGATTTGTTTTCCTTAACCCTAACCCGACGGTCTTGATTAATATTTAAGCTACCATATTTTATGTCTCCCATCTTTTTTTTTTTTTTTTTTTTTTTTTCTAGTTAAAAAAAGTAATGTAAGTGTTTTTTTAAAAAAAGAAAAGAGAAAACGAAAAAAAGAAAAACGTAAACATTTAAAGTTTTTATACTTTAATTTTTTTTTTGCCACTTACCTTGTACTACCCGAATTTCTGATACACTCGATTTAAAGAGAGACGCGCACCAGTGCATATTTTACCACAACAACAATAAAAAAAATCTTAGTGTTAGGAAATATCATAGTAATTTCTTTTATACGTAAATACATTTTTTTTAATGAAACACACAATTAAAAAAAAAAAAAAAAAAAAAAAAAAAAAAAAAGAAAAAAAAAGGAAAAAAAAACTTCTAATAAAACAAATTATCACACTCTATTATTCTCTTTTTGACCAACCACACTCAGCCTTTGAATCCTTAACTAAATCAACAAGAGGGAAGTAATGGTTTACCATCTTTACAGAAAGCATGATGGGAACATTATCAAAACTAACACAACGAACACGAACATAAGTATTATCTTCAACATCCTTTACGGCTGCAACTAAATCGTCTAATGTAACAACTTGTTTGGAGTTGATATGGGTGATCCACATGGTAGGTACGAGACCGTACATATAAGCAGGTGATCCCTTTGATCGAGCCGAAATATAGATCTGAGAAGGGAGTGTCTTACTTTGTTGAAGAACAGCCTTATGAGGTTCTACATTTATAAAAAAAAAAAATCAATAAAAAGGTTATCTTTTGACTGTATAAAAAAAGAAAAAACTTACCGTGTAATGCTGCACCAGCCCAAAATACGACACGACTAGTACCATCGCCAGAAACAGGGCTAGTCTTTACCTTTACCGTCATCTCTTTTTTAGCACGCAAGATGGTCATTTCAATTTCTTCAGCTTCATACTGTACATCCATTTCATACATTCTAGTAATGACCTTTCCATTTACAGATAAAATCAAATCTAATTCTTTAAGTACTTTTGAACTTTCACAAGCAGCTTCAGTTCTTCTGATCATAAACAATTGATGCTTGGCAGGATTGGCTTTTTCTACCTTACTGATCCATTCATCTGATAAACCCATAGCAGCTGCTTGTGCCATTTGAACAGGCATCAATTCAGCATTAATACTACGGAGAGCAACATGTTCTTCTCCCTTATTTAATCTATCCAATACAGATCGAATGGTAGAGATATGAATACCAAGATGATACTCATTATCGTGACCATTCATGTTACGCTCTCCTAAAAAGTTCATCCACAGACCTTGAACAAGACCATCTGCATCTGCTAAAATACCCGATGAACATTGAAGTGCTAAAGGTGTATCAAGTGTGATGGCGTCCATATTAATACTACGGAAACGAGGAGTCTAAAATAAATAAAAAAATTGTAAGAACTTTCGGATATGAAATGAAATTTGGAAATGGTTGTTCCACAAACAAAAAACACACTTACTCCATTATGCGGAATTGTAACACAAGTGACATCGGTTACAACTGTGTTTAAACATACAGGACGTTGATTATGGTTATGCGCAACCAATGTAACTTTGTGACCTTGCGATAATGTTTTATCACTGAACGGTGCACTCATGACGTCCGTATCACCTAAAAGCTTAGGATCATATTGTACTACAGCAAAATTATGCGTAGGATGCAAAAACTAAATATTAAAATATTAGTTAAAAATTCAATTAGCAAGTAAATAGTTTCCTTTTTTTTTTTTACCAAAATTTTTGCAGGAATGACGAGCGAATCAGCAACATTTAAAGTCAAATCACCCATTGAAGTAGGAACAATACTACGACTAACGACCACAAAACCCTTTTCCTTATCTACAATTACACCAGCACCTTGTTTACGACTACGAGGGAAACCATCAAGACGACAAGGCATATAGAAGTTAACCTTGACTAAACAACGAATCAAGTCCTTTGCAGGACCTAAACTGTCATCTAACGTAATGAAATGTTTTGTAGAAGGTTTAAGCGGTGTAGGAGGCAAAGGATCACCAAGCTCTGTATAATTCCATAATCCAGTTGTATCATCACGTACTGCTAATCTAAATGATGACCAATGTCTTTCGGCTTGAACAACGGCAACCAAGATTGTATGAGTATCAGCAATTGAATAATAAACAACTGGTACACGAGCACGATCAGGAATTGTTTTCATCACTTCAATAAAAGTAGTCAAATTTGGTGTGTCTTTATCATCAACAGATTTAATAATCCAACCATTATCTGGTCCATCTAAACGGAACACTAAAGAAAAGTTGGTCTGTAAGTAAAGGATCTTATATATTGCGACCTCAAAATTTAACTTACTTCCAGATGGCTCAGCTACATAAACTCCTCTACAAGGTACACAATAAGCCCTAGCTAATTGATATGAAACTTCATTTAATTTGGACCCACCAATTTCTACATAACGATCAGGGGTACTATATACATGTATATTACTTAGTATAGAATATATTTACAATTTTTAATATGCTAATAACTTACATGGCATGAAGGTCTCCAACAGTAATAGTTAATTCCATTTGTTTTCCACCTCTTTCAATGGTAGCAACAATATCTTTTCCAACATTAGAATCCAACATGGATTCAAAAGGTACAAATTTTGTGATATACTCTCCATTAATAGTTAATAAAATATCACCTTCTTCTAATTTCTTATGGGCTGGTCCTTCAGGTAACACAGTTTCAGCAACCAAGAGACCAATTTCATCAGGATATAATTTACGTAAAGTATCTTCTGTCTCTGGATTCAAACCCAATCTACGTGCTTCATCAAAGGGACGATAAGTGAATTGTGTTTGAATATCTCCTCTAGGAACTGGTTCTCCTCTTTGAATAAATTCTAATGCACGCTTAATTCTATCTAAAGGTAAAAAGAAATCTGTGGCGGCTTTCGTATGGCCACCTGCTTGAAGTGCCACTGCATTACCGTCAATATCAATTACAGGTGAACCTGAACTTCCTCCACTAGTACTAGAGGCAGCTTGTCTAAAAAATTAATTATGTGTGAGTGATAAGGTAAAAAAAGAACCAATCGAGTACGAGTGTTTACAAGTAAAACGTGTTGAAATCATTATAAGTCAAATCTCCGTATTCTGGGGTATTACGATCTAAACGAGAAATAGAACCAGCTAAAATACTAAGCTTTTCTCCAGCATCGTTACTGTATTTGACAGTTAATACAAAAATATTTTCCTTTTTTTTTCTTTTTTTTTTTTTTTTTTACCCTACAACACGAATGTCAAGACCAACTTTTGCTAATTCAGGACGAAGTTCAACTTGAGACATTGGCATATATTTGATCTTTTCTGGGTTAAACCTAATTATAAAAAAATAAGTAACTACGCATTTTATTATATATTATGTACTTACTTTAAGAAACCAAAATCGTGAACAGGATCGCGGTAAATAGGATAAACATCTACTTCTTCATGATCATGACAAATAGCTTCACCAACAAAAGGACCTGCACAAGCTACATGTCTGTTTGTTAAAATGATACCTCTTTTAGCATCAACAATAAAGCCAGAGGCTTCTGAAGTTTCGGGTCCTACATTTACAAAAAAATTTTAGTGCCATTTCTTTTTTTCTTAGTTTTTTTTTTTCTTTCTTCTTCTGTTTCTGTACCTTCAGTATCAAATGCAGCAACTTGACTAAAACGAATAGAAACAATAGCCTTAACAACATTATTAATAGTTGCTTGCCATTTGGAAGGCTTTAAATCAGAATTGATTGGAAGAACATCAGCCATTGGAACGTCTTCAGACAACGCGTCTTCGTCTTCCAAAGGATCTATCTTTCTACGCTTTGCAGGGTAAGTGGAAGTAGTAGAAGCAGGTGAATCTCCTCCTTCAAAGTTACGATCTTTAGGAAGTAAAGGCAAAGATTGTTTATCGGGTGTCAATGGTGTACTCATTATTTGTAAGCAAAGAAAAAAGAAAGACCTTGAAGAAGGGAAAAAAAGGTGTGTTTAAAATATTTATAGATACCAGTCACAAACAGCAGTAGACATTTTTTTTCTTTTCTGCCTCTCTCTCTTTTGTTAACAGAGAACTTACAATGAAAAGAACGAGCGAAAAAGAAAGCTCGCCTTCTTTAAAAAAAACCAAAACAGAACATGGAGAATCAAGCCAGTCAAAATTAATTATTCCTGCAAAGAGTAATTATGAAAAGAGAGAATCCAAGAATAATTTGATTGCAAGTATGATCCAACCCAAACCTGTTCCTGAGCCCATTGTATTATCTTCTGACGATGAGGACGACATTATCATGCAAAAGAACGTACTTGCTGAAAGTTTAAACGACTCGGAAACAAACACGATTTCAACTGGTCAAAAGAAGGATATTATCGTACCAAAAGTAGGTGAAACAATATTAAATAAATTAAATACTGCTACTGAAAGAGCTTCCATTACTCCTATACCTGAGACTGTTGCTTCTGCTATGGATATATCAAATTTAGATGATGATGAAGACGATAATGACGCGTTTGTAGATGCCAACGCCAATTCACCATTCGCCACTGCTTCTTCCTTTGCCGATGATATGTCAGAAGTAGATGAACTTCGTTCTGACTCTGAAATAGATGAAGCAGATGAAAAAGAAAAACATGAAAAGGTAGATGAAACAGAAGAAGAGGAAAAAGTAAATGAAGTGGCACAGGCTACTTCAGCTATAAATAATGACGAAAAAGAAAATAAGGATGCTATGGAAGTCTGTGATGACACTATACAGATCAGCAGTGATATCACAGAGAACACTAATAAAAATGAAGAAAGTGAGGCTACAGAAGCCACCACAAAGTCTATGGAAAGCAGTGACGACGTTACAGAAGTTAATGCCGTAAAAACTGCTTTAGTACAAGACGAAAATGAGATTGTGGATATTGAAAGTATGGATATTAGCGAGGGAAATATAGAGCCCAGCAACAAAGTAGAACATGTCAATAATACTAGTGCAAATATAATTAGTACTTCCAGTAACCGTCCAGTGAGAGAACATGCAAGCAAGGTCAAAACATATAACGATATTGCCAACTCAATTGATCCTACTAAATTAACCTATGTATCATCTGACGACGATGACGATTCAAAGCCGCCTACCATTATTTTAGCTAGAAAACCAACAAAACCAAGAGCTAGTCCAACTAAAACTATGCGCCCTAGTGTTATTTTATCAAAATTTACCAAAGAATTAACATCCAGAAGACAATTAAAAACTGGATTTGTTTACGATACCGCCATGTCTTATCACGCTACACCAAACCCAATGGAAATCCATCCTGAAGACCCTCGTCGTATCTTCAAAATTTTTAATATATTAGAACAACATGGAATATTACGAGAATGTAGGCGTATTGTTAGTAGACGTGCTACAAAGCAAGAGATTTTGTTGGTACATAATATCATTCATTATAGAAAATTACGTGATACTGAAGGTTGGTTCCTCCTCTCCCTTTTTTTTAATGCCAAAAAAAAAGTATATCAAGTTCAAATTTTTATTTTATTTACTAGATTTAAAATGTCGTTCGGATTACATGGCTATGGAAAATGATTACGATTCAATTTATCTTAACAGTAATTCGTTTGAGTCTGCTTTATATGCTGTAGGAAGCTTAATTAATTTAATGGAAGCCGTTATTAATGATACTGTTAAAAATGCTTTCGCCATCATTCGTCCTCCGGGACATCACGCAGAGGCTGATATGCCAATGGGCTTTTGTTTATTCAATAATGTGGCCATTGCAACTAGAAGCTGCCAACAAAAATTAGGTGTGAAAAAAGTACTTATTGTCGATTGGTAAGCTAAATAAAAAACATACTCTTTTTTTCTTTTTCTTTTTTACTAATTATATTAAAAAGGGATGTTCACTTTGGTAATGGTACTCAGGTGATTTTTTCTGAGGACCCTGACGTGCTATACATTTCTCTTCATAGATTTGAAGATGCTTTGTTTTATCCTAGTGATAATAAAGGTAGTGCATCATATACTGGTTATGGAAAAGGCATAGGAAAAACAGTAAATGTTCCTTGGCCTTGCCCTGGTATGACTGATGCGGACTATCTTTATGCTTTCTGGGAAGTGATTATGCCCATTGCTATGGAATTTAGTCCTGATGTTGTAGTTGGTAAGATATAATTATACTTTGCATTTTTTTGCAAGTGTTATTGACGTTAATATAGTTTCCGCTGGCTTTGATGCTGCTATTAATGATCCTATCGGTAAATGTAACGTAACCCCCGCTGGATATGGGCAAATGACACATATGTTGAAGAGTTTAGCTCATGGAAAACTAGTGATTGCTTTAGAAGGTGGCTATGATCTCAATTCAATCGCGGTATCAGCTTTAGCTTGTATGAATGTGTTACTAGGTGATTCTCCTGAACCTATTGATTCTAACCTTACACCAAAGAAAGAATGTATTGAAACAATTGCTGAAGTAAAGAAAGTACAACAAAAATATTGGAATTGTTTATCAGAAGTGAATTAAAAAAAAAATTACTGGTGTAATTTTTTATTTGTAAATAAAACGCAATTCATTTTTTAATTCTTTTTAAAGAAACTGAATAAACTGGTTTGTGCAGCTGATTTGGCATTACCAGCGGCTTTTTTGGACGTACTTTTACCATTAGCGGCAGCCTTGGGTTTAGGTTTAGCAGTATTAGAAGGAGCAGGAGCAGGAGTATGCTTTGGTAATTCACTATCACTGACTTCTTCCCATTCCCATACTTCTTCCGTTACTATATAGAAAAAAAAAATATAGAAATTAATACATTTTAAATACCACGTATATACATATATAATTACCTAAAAAGCCACGAGCATTTTTTGTAGTCTTCTTTCTGAGCACTTTTCTTTTAGATTTACCAGGTGTTGAATATACAGGCGATTGAGGAGTATCGTCAACCTCTTTTGTTTCCTCCTTTGCTACTGGTTCTACATCCATCATATCATCATCATCATCACCCTCTATTTCTATAATATCATGTTCCTGGGGTTGCTCTGGTTGAGGTTCCTCTTCTTCATCTTCATCGTCCGTGAAAATATCCTCTGGTTTTATTGAAGTTTTTGCCAGTCTCATTTCTATATCATCTAATAGTTTGACTTTTTCGTTAGTAAAAATATATATATATATATATATATATATTTACCTTCATCACTCTTCTTTTTCATTTGGCTCAATACACTCGATTTAGGTTTAGATACAGGTTTGGAAACAGTTTTAGTTTGCTTTGGTTCGATTTTAGATGTGGTTTTGTCAACAGCCTGTTTCTTACTAGTGGTAGGACCGAAAGATAAAGTACCCTTTCTCTTAGTAGCAGGCTTTGTAGTAGTGACAGGCTTTGCGGCAGTGGCAGGCTTAGCGAGTTCAACTCTTTGAACTGCAGGTGTTACAGGTTTCTTTACTTCAACAAGTCGCGAAGCTTTAGGTGGCTTGATAGTAACGCTGTCATTTTTCAAGATACCACTTTTGACACGATCCTCCAATGTCAGTTTGGGGATATTCTTACAGGCAGGATACAATAATGAAAAATCGCAGCAATCAAACGGTGTTACACTATAAACATGAATACCTGTAATTTGCTTATACGACTTTTTGGTTTCTAAATAGGATAAAAATTAATTTTTTTTAATATATTGGGGATTTTACAACAGTACCTTCAACATCAGAAGCCTTTACAAGCTTAATTGTGAATTGGTCATTACTGAGTGTTTGACCAGTAACACAATAGATCGCGTATACAGTAGATTCATTCTCTTGAGAAAATTCAAATAAAGCTCTAAAACCAATATTTACGTTAGCTGTCCTGAACTGTACGTTAAAAAAAAGTTCTTACTGTTTAGCAGTATTGACATGAATTCCTAACGATCTCGCCAATGCTTTATACGTAACCTATTATAGGTACCTTTTATTTTAGAATAGTCTTTAAAGTACCCTTAGTTTCTATGAGAACTTACAGGTCGATTTTCTTGAACTACAGCAACGTTTAAATATTCTTTATAATCGCTCATTTGACGAAATAGTTGAAGACGAAAAAAAAAAAAAATATTGTTTGTCCAAAACGTTACAGGGAATTTACAAGAAGCGATTAAAGTTAGTCACAAGCTCGATTTTTTCTAATGAGCATTGTACCCTTATAAGAGAGGCGTATCTATAAGAGGTAGAAATATAATTTATTAAGAGGGTCTATGTGAGTTTAGAGTGAACTCACTGAGTGTAATAAAGATCAAATGGTATTTTTATAATTGTTATCATTTAAATTTTAGATTCGAGTTTAAACTCGTCTCTTGACAGTTCTTCATCCGACCAAGGGTTTAATTCGTATTGTTGTTCCTGTTGATTATCTTCTTCATCATAGTTATTCGTATTAGGTACATTATCTTCTTCTGTTCGAATACATGCAAACATATTCTCAGCTTTCTTCTGTTTCATTTGATCACCTTCAACGACCACAAATGACTTTTGACGTTGACGATTATTCCATAACAGACAAGATTGTACAGATGAAAACCAATCATTGCTAGTATCGCATGAAGAATAAGTCTTTACGGGGTATGGTGATACTGTGATCTTAATATGGTCTCCCTCTATAATACAAAGATAAATATATATAAGATTGTGTCATCCTATTTACTTACGTTTTAATTCAATTCTATTTCTTCCATCAAATCTACAATAAGAAACGTGTCGTGATCCAAATGGTACAAATATTCGAATCGATATAGAGCTTGGTAAAAGCATAGGTCTAAAACTTAATGTATGTGGACATATGGGGGTAACGAGCGTACACTGCATATCGGGATGTGCTAACGTACCACCAGCAGACAACGAATAGGCTGTAGATCCAGTAGCCGTAGCAATACATAATCCATCTGCTTGCACTGTTGTTAAATGTCTTTCATCCCCAAATAATTCAAGCATAGACATATTAGAACTAGGTCCACGATCTACAATAATCTCGTTCAAAACATGAAATGTTTGTGCAGGTACGGTGGAGTAGCATGTAATCTTTTCGTCTAATAAACCTTCATCTTTTACGTATTTTTTGGCCGATTGC
The DNA here is from genome assembly GCA_025201345.1 of Thamnidium elegans. Taxonomy (NCBI): domain Eukaryota; kingdom Fungi; phylum Mucoromycota; class Mucoromycetes; order Mucorales; family Mucoraceae; genus Thamnidium; species Thamnidium elegans. Next base: position 68,773 of record JAIXMG010000041.1, read on the forward strand.
TTAAACGCTTTACGCATCCATGTAGTTTCCATCAATTCCCATTTATGAAGGTTACTAGATTCAGACGTTTGGTTCATCTTGTCGTCCGATGTAATGGATTGGTGTGTCCAAACTGTATTATCCTGAGCTCCTCTCTTTGCTTTGGTCACGCAGTACGGATCATGCTTATACCTATACACAGTGCAGCTTAATCTCATACGATTTGCTGTGTTCTGAAGACGTCCATCAAACAGAGCTTCCAAGTCTTCTCGATAAGAGGTAAATAAAAATGGGGCTAAAAATCCAAGTGAGCCTAAATGAAAAGGGATGATAGGTGGTACATGCGACTGAAATAAAGTTGAAGTGAATAGAATGGTACCGTCCCCTCCAAGCTATTTCTACGTATTAGTTCTCATGTCATTATAAATAAATAAAATAAAATAAAAAGCTTACAGTTATGATCAAATGAAATAGTTCTGGTTGCTTGTAACATAACTTTGGTGTCCAAAATAGAAGATTACTTTCCCATGCGATATTTTTTTGAATAAGGGATTGGTAATCAAATAAAGACGAATGTTTTAAATGAGCATCGACATAAACAGTAAAGGGATTGGCTTTACCATATCGTGGAGTGAAAATAAGCCATTCAGCAAGTTGCTGTGTGAAAAGTATAAGTTTATTGTCCCTGGCCTTTGTTATAACTAGAATGGTGTTCTTGCTAGAATTCCAACCATTACTTTGTTCTACAGCCATTTGTTGGTTTTTGTTTCTTCTAAAACTATTTGTTTGTTTGTTGGGGAAATCTTGGTACACGTTCTATTTACATGTTCAGTAAAAAAAAAAAAAAAGGCGTGACGGATCACTTTCTATGTACGTACCTTTACGGATAATAAAATAAGTGAAGAAAAAGAAAAAAAACTTACAAAAAAAAAAAAAAAAAAAAAAAAAAAAAAAGATGCAATAAATAAGTGATAAAATAGAGCCCACTTTTACTCGTGTGTGATATACTTACTCATCATGTCGTATTATACCACTATTTTTTTCATATACCCGTACTTATACGTTAGTTAATCTTTTTTATATACGTAGTAAATATTTGGTGCTCCAACTTGATTCATGCAACTTAGTTTTTATGCCAATAAAAACTAAGGAACGCATATAAAATACGTTACATTTTCTTTCCTGTGTCTGTGAATGGAACGTGTACCAAGATTTTCCCTTCATCAATACGGATTTTTTTTTTATGGGCTCAAAGCCTTTTTCTCTAATTGTTTCAGTGATTCTTGAGAGCCAACTTCTTTTAAAGGTACTAAAACAGGACGGAGTGTATATTTTGTACAATTTCATTTCGTATACTGATATTTTCTTTTTTTGTTCTTCAATTGATTTATCACATTAGCGATAACTATAATCGTGATAAAACAAGAGTTTTAATTACTCTTATGATAAAAAAAGTAGCAAAGAAGTTTGATATTGGAACTGGTGTTGTCTCACATTAAGATAACGCCACATTAGGAAAGAGAGAAATAAAGTCCTTTATGTAGTTGATCAAGCAGCTTTTATAGAATCCTAAAATAAATGAGCGTAGGGACCAACATAAAAATCGGCTTTACAGATGAACTCTTGCCCTAGGCGAGGTTTTGTAAAAGGAAACCAAAAGCTGCTTGATCAAAGAGAAAAAGAGAGATTTTTTAATTTTTTTTATTATATAAATAATATAATGTTAGGTAAATTTACCAGTGGTAACATCTGGACTATCTTTTACTGAATAAGATGCCGATATTTCAGATACATCTTTTTCTGAGATGGTCATATTTGAACTTTGCTGATCTGGAGTTAATATAGTAATGGCTGTATGCCTTGGTACAGTAATAGGCGTTTGGACGTCTTTTTCATTATTACTAAAGACAGGCATATCTGATATATTAGCATCGATAGAGATAGACGGTGTATCTTTACGTCCTATTTTTGGTATACGAAGTACTTGGGTACCGCTTTCACTGGTACGTGTTAGGGTCCTTGTAGCAAATGTACCGATATAAAACAGTGGAATGGTAATACCGTGCGTAATGACCGATGCGAGTACCATAAAGTAAATTATTGGCTTTAATACTTCACGTGCATGAGCGTTCGGCCCATCAATTGGTAAGCTCTCGAGAGTGACAGAATAATAAAAAATGGCGCCAACACCGATAGGACCAAACCATCCAGTAAACAATGCTTCACGCCATGTTCGAACAGCTGGTATAAATTTATAAAGTGATAATACAACTGGTAATCTTCTGAATAAAAGAACCAAAAGTGCTAAAACAAGAAGTCTCCAGAGGTCTATTTGTATATTGGTTTCATTGAAAAGTGACCAGGGCTGTATATGATAAGAATATATAAAACGCAACAACAAAAAGGAAAAACCTTACCATTGTTGCACCAATGTATACGAAAATACTAAGATTTAATAGAATATCTACTACCTAAAAATAAATAAAATATTGTTTATATGACAAGTTACGTTTTAGAGAAATATTTACCTCCATCAGATGAGATTTTTCAGTCTCGATACGGAACCAGTCATCCCAGGTAAAGGAGTTACCAGCTATGAAACAAGCTAACAAATCATCGCTTTTGATCAAACCAACGGTTCCCATAAGGAAAAGCTTATAAAAAAACAACCATATTAGTATAAATTATTACATTAAGGTTAAATTTACTTACAGCTAGCGCAACTGAAAATACCAATATAGATTCTTTATCAATAAATCTTTGTTGCACAGATAATTTTAGTAATTTTCTAGCGACATAACCAGCAGCAAATCCAATAATACAAGATAATATGACATTATAACCCATGATCCAGTAAGTCCATTTACCTATAGCAGCACCTGTGCTATCCATTTGTAGTAAATAGACTGCTATAAATAAAAAGGGATACCCAAGGCCATCATTAGCACCACTACATATGAGAGGAAAGATTAGTTGTTTTTTTTTACATGACATTTGCAGTATTTGTATGTATATATACCTTTCGCAAGAAATAATTTGTCGAACATGAAGCGGCACATGTTTCTCAGCAAATTTACCTTGTACAATAGAGTTTGCTAAAACCTATTAAATATGAAATATAAACTAATTAGGAGATATTTCATACATGGTACAGTGGATATAAGATTTACGGGATCAGTAGGAGTGAAGCATGCAGCAATCATTAATGCTTCCAACTAGAAAATAATATTAGACACACGTAAAAGAAATAAAGTAGCATAGTTACAAAATTAAGTCCTGGAATAAGAGCCCAAACAAACAATCCGCTGCTAATCCACATCCAAACCATGACTGGACCCAGTAAAACTAAAATTGATTTTAATTCTTTATACAGGTACTTCTTTGGTAGCGCTACGCCAGCAGCCATAACTTGAATTCCAATTACAATACGACTAAACTCTTTAGTAATTAAATCCTCATTTCCCCAGTGACTGATATTAACAAAGTTTGCGCATAAGGGACCGAAGATAATACCGCATAAAATAGCCACAGCTGAAACAAACAAATAATATTTAATGTACATGTATAGAAAAAAAAATACAGAAAAAAAATAACTTACATGCTTCAGATAAATAAAGTTTTTCTTTGATTACAAGTGAAGTTAAACCATATAAAAGGATAAAACCTCCTAATATAGCAGCGACAATAGAGACAGTGTCGGACATGTATTAAATGTTATTATATAAAAAAAGACTTTTATTACAATTATTAATATTAATCCTATAGTGATATACACAGTAAAAAAAAAAAAAAAAGATGTTGTACATTACTGTATGACAGAGCAAGATCAATATCACGAACGCTTACAATCGCTTTTAAAGATATATTACAAAATAAAGGATCTACAAAAATAAAAGAAAAAAAAAGAAGGCTTCTTTTAGTTCTATAAAGGACCTTAATAGTACTTATACAAACCTGTCACAAAAAAATTGAAAATAATTTACCTTTTATAGTCACTTTGTCACACTATTGTTAAATCTTGGCAAAAATAGCGCTTTTTTTTTTTTTGATATTTAACTGGATTTCCAATTTTCTTGTGTAGGTGTCCAAATAATGGAAAAATAAATATCCATTCATGATTAATAAAATTCGAAAAAAGAAAAAACCGATAAATGTATAAACATGAAATTAAATAAACAATAAAAGATGGAAAACTAGATTGGCTTGGTCATCAAAAGTTCCATTTTTTTTTTTGTGCGCGTGTGTGAGTGTGCAGTCAGAATAAGTTTTATGAAAATTTGCTTTTTTTTTTATATATTTATATATAGTCAATTGAGAGGTTTTGTTTTGTTTTTTTTTTTTAGAAAAAAAAAAAAGGTTGTATATATCATGATGATAAAGAATATAGGTAATATATGACCTTCGTTTTTTTTTATCGATAATGTCGATTCATATATGGTGGTGGTGGTGGAGCATCTCTTCTGTCAAAATCGACTCTTCTTCCAGATACCCATCTTGGTGGTGGTGGAGGGGATAATGGTGCATAATCCATTTGGTGGTGATGACGATAAGGTGAATGATGTATCCATGGTTCTCTTGTATTAGAGCGATAGTATCTATCAGGATGCGGTGGTAAAGGAGGACCAGAAGGTGACGAACCATTATTATTATATCTATGATGAGCGCGAGGTAATGGAGGTGGTAAAGACCTTTCACGTAAACGATCGGATTCAAAACGACGAGAATATCCAGGTTCATTCATATTTTTGCGGGGAGGATAAGAAATACGATTAGCTAATGAATTTGGTAAACGAGGTTCTTCGCGGTCAGGTAAAACAAACTTTCTTTTGTTTACTACGGGTCGTTGATTGCTTTCCTTTCTAATGGGACTAGTATCATTTCTATCTTTGTTAATATTATCCTTGGCTACAACCTGCTTTTCCTCTACTACTTCTTTTTTGGTGGGTTTTTCCCAAATACTTTCTCGTGTAATTTTGTTATAATAATACTTTTCCCCTTTATCTGATACATGCATGGCCCAATTTTCAGGTAAAGATTCTTCTTCTTTTGTTTTTGTGGGTGCCGCTGTTTCTTTTGGTTTACGATCTACTTCTGTAGAAGCATCATCTGACTCATTTCCCCAATCTGCTTGCATAACATCATCCTCTCCATCTGAATCAAAAGAAACTACTGCTTCTTTATAAATTCTTGCTTTTTTAATTTTAGGCTCTTCGGTATGAATTGTTTCCTCTTTTTTGACTACTTTTTCTTCTATTTTTTCTTGTACTTTTTCCTTTTCTTTTTCCACTAGTATTACCTCTTCTTCTTCTTTAGAACTGACAATAACTGATTTTACTTCTCTTTTATCGGGATATCTTGAAGAATGTATTCTCTCGGGCTCTTTTCTGGCAGGAGGTCTACGATTATAAGGTTTATAATGTTCACGACGCTCCATGTAATAATGAGCTGGTTCATCATGTCTCCTTAACGGTTGAGAGAAAGGGGGGTATCTTGGATGTGGCCATGGTCTGGTGCCACCTTCTTCTCGCCTATAATATCTTTCATCGCGTATAGCTGGCCTTTCATCAAATCTTGGTCTAGCATGCATATATCTATCTCTTGGTGGTTGATCGTAACGGCGATCCATTGTTTGTTATTAATTACAAAAAAGAAAAAAAAAAGAATTTTTTATTTTATTTATTTTTGAAAGAAACATCATTTCACGTGATCAGTTATTTTTTGTGCGCGTGGGTTAAGTACATATAATGCTCTCTCGTTTCTTTTTTCGCTTCTAAAATAAAGGGATAAACGGAAAGAGTGAGAAATGAAGAGAAATGAACTTCCTCAACGCTCACTGACGTTACCACCTTTAAATTTATCTCGCTTAGAATCCGCATCTCCATATAATAAAAGTGAGATTGATACCAATGAAACCGAAACAACGCTTTATTTTCAACGAGCTGCAACTATTAGGCAACCCAACTCAAAAGTAATGTTCCATATTATAGAAGCCTCGCAAACTATATTGTTTACCTCTTCCTCATTACAACGGACAGTAGGAAAATGTATTGGATGTACTGGCAATGATAGTCTTCATGCTGCCTTTTCACCTACTTTACATAAATCTAGGTCTTCTACAGAAAAGTTAATGTCGATTCTTGAATTGATGGAACGAAAAGCTACTACAGACTTGTGCCAAGAACTAATTCAAGCAGCTTCCTCGTGTATATATATATTAAAAGAATTATGTTGGACTCTACGTACAAGATTATCTACTCTAGTGCAAGGATTAGACTCTAAATTTTCTCGTAATTTATTAATGAATCTATATAGTGCAACTGTAGATATAAAAGAAGCTTGGGAAATCATTAGTCCTCATCTATCTATTGACCCCTTGAGTGCATTCACTTCATCAACGCAAACAAATAGACCTTCGCCCAGAAATAGATCACCTAGCGATTTCAATTCTGCTAATTCACCTCTTATGTCTCCTCTTGCTTCACCTAGTCTATTGGGTGATAATACGCAACTCTATCACCATTTAAGTAATGCTGTTACTGGATCATTGCATGTATTAACAACATTACGACAAACAATTGAAGAAACTACTACAAACTCAAAAATACATCATAGTCTAGAAAAGAAATTAAATGAATTATTAAGGCAAGCACAAAATGCTACTGATTTATGCCATCGACTAGATAAAAATATTGAATCCAATATGGGTAATAATAAAGAAGATCTTTTACTATTACCTACTCGACAAGAATCAAGTAGAAGAATTTGGGAAGATACTAGTATTTATTTAAAAGTAATTATATCCCCCTTTTTTTTTATTCGATTGATTTATTTATTATTCTGTTAGGCTATCGTTAGTATCATGACATTTATTCGGTCTATTTCGACAGAAGAAGATTTTGTCTGGCCGAAATCTGTAAAACAAGGTTGTCTTTATGTAACTAGAATGACGGCTGAAGTAGCTAAACTTTGGAACAATTATAGTACTTTTGCCGAAGATGGATTCTTCTTGGGCAGACAAGAAAGAAGTGTTAGTATCTCTGACCAAAACAATATCGTTCTCTCTACATCTCCTGCAACTGATATACCCATGCAACGTAGAAATACACAGCAGTAGTAAAAAAAAAAATACCGTCTTTTTTATAAAATAAAAATTAAAAAAATAAAATAATTGCCTGCTGGCTTTTCCCCTCTCTCTCTTTTTTTTTTTTATATATATTGCTAATAATAATGTCATTACAATTCATTCGATCGCTACATTATAAAAGAGTGCCAAATTACGATGGTTGGTGGACTCAAATATTAAATCGTTCAATCGAGCCAAAAAAGTCTATAAGTATCGAGCAAGTACCAGTGGTAACTAATAGAGTACCTATTGCAATACCTTTTGAGCAAATACCCGAAGAAATCATTACCCTGGCCCCAACCACAAGCACAACTGTCTATTTAAACGGTACACCTATTAAACTTCCAGAAAAGCCGAGTTCCCCTGATAACTGTTGTATGAGGTAAATAAATAAAAAAAAGAATGCACAGTAAATTTCTAACTTGTTTTTTTTTAGTGGCTGCGCTCACTGGTAAATGCAAATCCAAAAAAGAAAAAGAAAAAAAAAGGGCACTAATATTTTTCTTTTAAACTAGTGTTTGGGATATGTACGGTGAAGATATGGAGGAATATGCATCACAAAAAACAGAAATTAGAAATAGATTTAAAGAAGCAGGTGTCACACTGCCAAAGGAACTAGAAAAGGGCAACCAAAATGATGCAATGGAAGAAATGGACCCATCCATGAAGGCATTTTTAGACATGGAAAAGAAGCTCAAGAATATGTAAATAAATAGAACTAGCTCGTGATAACATCACACCACTCTTGCTTGAGAGGGTATGGAGATCTTTTTATTATGCAATAGGCACTACTTGCAGTGCCCTATGCGCTCATCTGATTATGATCAGCAATAATAAAGAATGTTCGTTTTCAATTGGTAATACTGCATATGCTTACAGCTCTCCCTCAATTAATACCGATTTGTTACAAGTATTTTGTTACAAGTGTCTTTTAAAGGGCAGTGATCGAACTCTGCAAACAAGTGCACATAGCCCCCTTTGCTATCTTGGACTGACCTGTGCCACCTGTAAAATCACTGCTAAAAGTAGTTGTTAGGCAAATGCTAAAAAAAAAAAAAAAAAAAAAAAAGATGGTTGTAACTAATATCCATAGTTACTTGGCAAAAGTTAGAAAGAAAAAGATGGTCGTAACTAGTATCCATAGAAACCGATATTATCATTAGAAAGGTCATGAGTGTTTGAGGAGTTATGTATACTTATTTTTGGTACCTTTTTTTCCTTTTTTTTTAATATATCGCAATAGAAAATAGAATTGTTACTGTGGCGATTCTATTATGTTCTATTGAATTGTGTGTTTTTTTAATAAAAGAAGATGTTTTACATATAAGTGAACAAGTACTAAATTATTTATTAACGATTATAATATACATGTGCTCGGTTGATGCAAGTAGTAGATATATAGACTTATAATAGAAGAAATTACTCCTTGCTATTAGCTTCTAGAAACACTTTTTGACTTTAAAAAATTCGAAGCAATTTGATTTAGGGTTTGCAAAAGAAAAAACCTAAGCCATATTATTGGCTAAATATATTTTTTCTAGTGTCCGCTACCACAGTTCGCGAATTGACTTGGGGGAAAATGTGGTGCGGGCAAAGAGAAAGTTCAAAGTGAATCAAGGAAGAAGCATACTTGTGAATCCCTCTCTTTTCTTACTGACAACATGGATACTCTTACTCTCCGCGGAACACTCGAAGGTGTGTAATAACAACCAAGTTGTGCATGTATATAACGGATTGGATGGATTGGATGGATTTATAAATGGATGGATCTTTTTTTTTTTTGGGGAAAAATAGTCGACATAAAAAAATAAAAAAAAAAATATCGATGAAAGTTCAATTCTACGATTATATACATGTACAACTTTTTTAACGTTGTGTACTATACTGCATGAGCGACATTTTATTAACGTAATTTATTTTTATTTTTTGTTGCTTAATAGGTCACGGTAACTGGGGTAAGTTTTATAAGATTTAAATGACATTTTTTTGCACGTACTAAACTTCGCTTTTTTTTTAATGTAGTCACTGCCATTGCCACCACCTCTGAGGCACCTGATATGGTTTTATCTGCCTCTCGTGATAAGACTATCATCGTCTGGAACCTTACCAGGTAAAATTATATAATATAGATTTTTTTTTTTTAGTTTCGAAAATATTAAAACCTATAATAGAGATGAAATGAACTATGGTGTTCCTCGCAAGTCTCTTGTCGGTCACTCTCACTTCGTTGAGGATATTGCCATCTCTTCCGATGGTCAATTTGCCCTCTCCGCTTCTTGGGATCACACTCTCCGTCTTTGGGATTTGAACAACGGTACTACCACTCGTCGTTTCGTTGGTCACACTAACGATGTTTTGTCTGTCTCTTTCTCTGCTGACAACCGTCAAATTGTTTCCGGTTCTCGTGATAAGTCTATCAAGCTCTGGAACACCCTTGGTGAGTGTAAGTACAACATCACCGAAGATGGTCACTCCGAATGGGTTTCTTGTGTTCGTTTCTCTCCTAACCCTGCTAACCCTCTCATCGTTTCCGGTGGTTGGGATAAGCTCGTCAAGGTTTGGGATCTTGCCAAGATGAAGCTCCGTACCAACTTCATTGGTCACAACGGTTATGTCAACACTGTCACTATCTCCCCCGATGGTTCTCTCTGTGCCTCCGCCGGTAAGGACGGTGTTGTCATGCTCTGGGATCTTAACGATGCCAAGCACCTCTACTCTCTCGAAGCTGGATCTCTCGTCCACGCTCTTACCTTCTCCCCCAACCGTTACTGGCTCTGTGCTGCTACCTCCACTGGTATCAAGATCTGGGATCTCGAGTCCAAGTCCATTGTTGATGAGCTCCGTCCTGAATTCGCTCAATTGGGTAAGAGAAAGAACCCTGACCCCGATTGTTTGTCTGTCTGTTGGTCTGCTGATGGTGCCACTCTCTTCTCTGGTTACTCTGATAACATCATCCGTGTCTGGCAAGTCACCCGTACTCTTTAAATTATTTAATATTTTTTTAGAGTAGAAAAACAAACCAAAAAAATAAAATTCCATATTGTTTAACAAATTAAAAAAAAAATAATGTGCCTCCCTTTTTATACATGTAAAAAAAAATGTTTATTCTATACACGACAATTAGTAAATGCCATAACCATGATATCAGTAGCACCACATTCTGTCAATTGATCTAAAATTTGACCTCTTTCTTTAATAGCAATCATAGAAGATACAGCAACCCAACCATCATGAGAGTCTAAAGCAGAAACGGTAGGACCAAGACGGCCAGGTGTAATCTTGGAGGTTAAGAGTAAGTTTTTACGTTCAACGTTATAAGTACACAAGACATATTGATGAGCTGTAATGACACCACGCACACGCGATGTAATCTTATCAATCAAATCAGTATGCTTTGATTTTTTGTTGGCAATTAAGACGGATTGTGTTTCCATTAAATCGTAGATATCATGAAGACCGGCAGCACGCATCGATTCACCTGTTTCAACGAGATCTACAATACCGTCAGCTAAACCAAGAGCGCAAGCAGCTTCGACGGAACCAGAGACGTGTTTAATACTGGTCTTTTTACCGGTAGCAGCGTCTAAAGGAGCAAAGAGTTTGGTGGCGGTGTTGACAAAACTAGTCACAATACGCTTACCGACCAAGGATTCTAATGTTTGATGTTCTCCTTTGACAGGAACCTCAATAGCAAGTCTACATTTACCAAAATTTAACTCTAAAATCTCGCGGATCTTATCTTGAACTTCACTTTCTACAACAATATCTTGACCAGTGATACCTAAATCAACGTTACCTTCACCAACATACTTGGCAATATCGGCTGCAGGCAAGAAGATAAGCGCGATAGGGAGGTTGGTACAAAGCGCAATATCTTGACGAGAACTACGATTGAAATGAATATCGCAGCCTTTTAAAAGCTCAATGCAGGTTTCATAAATACGACCCTTCTTGGGTACAGCAAACAATAAACGATCTTCGAGATCCTTAACAAACTCCATTGAATAAGATAGAAATAAAAAAAATAAAATAAAAGAAAGGGTTTTTTTTTTTAATATTAAATTCTTTTTATGAGTCACGGTCCAATTGAGACCAAAGTAAAATCCAATCAAATTAACAATGAGTTTTAAAAAAAATACGTCAGTATTAAACACGAAAAAGGGGTTCTGTTGGACATTAAGCTTATGTCACGAATAACGGTTTTTTTATTAGAAATAAGGGCCAGTGTTTCAACGCGAAAATACGTGTAAGAAAAAAAAAAAAAAAAAAAAAAAAAGAGCTAAAAATACATTATTTATGGTTACATGTACCTGAACAATCATATAAAGTGAAGATGACCGCCATGTGTCACCATCATCCAGAATTGGAACATGACTTTTCACACCACTCTGCCCCGCATTATCATCTCGTTTCCTTTTCTCCCTTTTTTTCTTTTTTCTTTTTTCTTTTTTCCGTCTTTTTTTTTTTTTTTTCTCGATGACTACAACAACAGATCAAGAAATTAACTTTTCCAATTACTTTTCAAGTGTGAATAATAGCACTGAACTTGAGAATAAAAAAAAGAAGGCTTCGAGAGCTTGTCTTCATTGTCAAAGAGTAATAATAATATACACCAAAAAGAAAAGATACATACTGTTGTGAAATTTGTTTTTTTTTAAATTTATTTTTTCTTTTGAACCTTATATAGGCTCATTTAACCTGTGATGATTGTAAAAAAAAAAAAAAATGCTATATATACTATTACAATATTTTTTAAAGAAAGAAAAAAGAGGCTAATTTTTATATATCATGTACAAAATTGATTATTATAGCTAGACCATGCCAACGCTGTATAAAAAGAGATTTGGCCACAACATGCACAGACGCAGCTAGAAAAAAAGCGAAATATTTACAAGATTTACCGGTCGAAGAGACAATTTTTAATAATAGTACCGAACCATCTTCATTTTCTGATTCCATCTTGAATACCTCAATGGGTAGGACAATGTGATTCCATGATATTATTTAATCTGACTAATGAATTTTTTTTTTTTTTTTTTTTTTTTTGCACTAAACTTATCTAGCCACAACGCAATCTTCGTTATTATATCCCAATCAACAGATATTCGATTTCTCTCTTACTGACTTAGGATTTGGTTCCGAAACTGTTGGGTTAGAATATGGGTTTCTAGGTAATATGTTACAAAATCCATTAGAAGAAGAGAGTGGTAGTACAACAGTTACCACGAGTGCAGCGACGCCAATCCATTTGTCAATGATGCAACAACACCAACATCAACAACAGCAACAACATCATCAACAGCAACAACAACAACAACAGCAACAGCAACAACAACAATTGATGCAGCAGCAACAACAAATGACCTTTCAAACATTTTATTCTTCACCTTTTGTACAGCAACAATCTTCCCCCGTGACTTCTACACCAGTTACAAAAAGGGTCTCCTCCCCCCACTCGGAATCGTCTATTACAACCATGATGCCACTGAATAGTCCGTTTACCAATAGTCTCAAAAGAAATGCTCCTTTTACAGGTAGAAGAAAAGGATATGGAAATACTCCCGAAGAAGCTTATGCAAGCGTTAAAAAACCGTTTAATTATGCAGAAGGTTTTCATTATCTTATACAATATGTTCGAGACAGGTAAACTATATACACTTGTGTCATTGTATTATACTGACAAGAATATATATATATATATATATATAGAATGGGTCGAGATAATTTAATGCGAATTAGTCGAGCAATGGCACTATTTAGGCCTTCGTTATTAGCACTTATTATGAATCTGACTGAAGAAGACCTTGTATTTATGGAAAAATGTGTTCAACGTACTTTACTAGAATATGAAAAGTTAATTAGCTTTTCGGGTACACCTACTGTCGTTTGGAGGAGAACGGGCGAAGTATGTTTGGTTGGAAAAGAGTTTTCTTTATTGACACAATGGACAAAGGATATGTTGTTGGGAAAAAAAATTTATATTTACGAGGTAACAATTAAGGTTTTGTAGCAAAATGGCATATTTTAACTTCTTTCAAGCTGATGGATAGTCAATCTGTTGTAGAGTATTGGGAAAACTTTTCAATGTATGCATTTGATAATACCAATAAATCATGTGTTTATTCTTGTATTATCAAAACACCGCAACAAAAACCAGTACCCTGTACATTTTGCTTTACAATCAAACGCGATATTTTTGATCTACCTAGTGTTATTGTGGGCAATGTAAGTAAACTTTTCTTTTTTTTTTTTGTCAGTTTAAACAATGTATTCATTCAAATCCAGTTTTTGCCTATTCTTAGTTAATAACCTAATTGTAAAAAAATGGTTTATGCACTGTTTTGTGTGTACAGCAGATATCAACATAATAAAGTTTTTTTTTTTTTTGATGTTTTGAATAGTTATTATTTATCAATTGTTATAAGGGGGAAGACTGAGAGAGAGAGAGAGAGAGTGGGAGAGAAAAGGTGGTACACTATTTTGGTTTACTAATACATATATAACTGTTGTAAAAATTATATATAAAAGAGGGGGGAATGCTAGAGAGAGGAGATAGCAGGGATGAAAGATGACAAAAAGGGGGGGAGTGAAAGGGGCGTATTTTATGAGCTAATTTAAGTACGTTCATCATCTTCGTCGCTATCACCAGAATCTTCAAGATACTCTCCCCAAGAGATGGGAATAATACCTTTATTGGTATCGCGCTCAAGTTGGCCCCAAACAGCAGGTGTAAGATCCAAACAACCTAAAAAAAAAAAAAGATGAATATCTAAATATTTACAGCGATCAATCTTTTGTTTGTATAATTACCATGGTCACAAGTAGGACAGGCATCAGTAACGGTGGCAATAGTACACTTCTTTTCATAACAGATCTTTACTCGCTTTCCACACCAAGAACTCTTTTTGCTCATGTCACCATATTGATCACCGTTCATGGCGACAATTTGAGAGTCCACGTCAGCGTAAGGACCACAAGCACCTTGAGCTCCACCTTCATTTACAGGATCAAAAAATGTACCAATGCCGTGAAATAAAAGTCGATTAATGGCACCTACTGCATGGTGAACAGTATCTCCGAGAAGACCTCTCTTATCTACTGGTATAGCGGATGCGATTGTAATAAACAATGCTACTAGACAGATTAATAATTGACACTTCATTTTTAATATGTAACTGAGTATATGAGGAGAGAGTGTAAGAGAGATAAAACTAAAGAAGAATGAAATTTTAAAAAATTGGGGCTCTCTTTTATATAGATTCGATTAGGGGGTGGTAAGTTTAGACAAGATAAATGTAGAGTGTGTTTACTATGTGTTTTAAGAATAAAAATGCGTGTGGTAGTCAAGTAAGAACCACCTGCAGTAATTAGCATAATTGACTTTGAAACTTCCCCTTACTCTCTCTCTCTCGCTCTCTCTCTCTCTCTCTCTGTGTATTCTGCGACTTCTTTTTTGTAACTGTATACAGTATGAAATACATGTTTTCGGGCCCAGCACAGAAAAAAAAAAATTCCCTCTAAATACCCCCCTTAATACTTGAATAATACGTTAATGATGGGTATAAATAGCTTAATATCTTATTACAATATACCAACTTTCAAAAAAAGCTGTCGTTGAGCTCTCTTTTTGGGTGGCTCAGCCTTCCCCTTTGACTGACAAGTAATAATAGACTTTAGTGTCCCTTTTTTGGTTTTTTAAAAAGAAAGGTGTCGCGTGAATTACAATCACTATGCCAAGTGTAGATCAAATCCTAAAAGAAGGATATTATCTCTCTTTTTACTCAATTAGAAAAAAAATGACATGTTTCCACAAGTGCACGGTTTGTATAATAACAAGTCATACAAATTATCTAATTGTCCTACATCACACACACACACACACACACACACATTTTATTATAATCATTTCTCCTTGATTGCTTATACTCTAGGATTTGTTAAAATCACGTTTAAAAAAAAAAAAAAAAAAAAAAAAAAAAAAAGAGAGGGAAAAACAATACGATTCTTTTTCACCCACGTTAGGTTGATATTACAATCTTTATAGTTTATACGAGAATTAAAGAAAAAAGATGGGTTAATCCAAGTTATTCTGTGTTTGTTTTTGTTGTTGTTATTCCTCCTTTTCTTCTATTATTATAAATAAAGAGCGATTTGCTTTTTACTGTGTTGGTCATGTTGGAATTATGTCCAAGAATAGTAGGAGTACATGATGTATACTTTTTATTTTTTTATTTCTGTTGTTGATGTGCATTTCGTTTTTGAAAGAGTTGCACAGTGTTTTCTTTGTTTCTCTATTGTATCGAAAATGATGGTATCTTGTTGCGTATGATGTACACAAATAAATAATGATAAGCCAACAACAAAAACAACGTAATCTACTCCTTTTAAAAAAGATATGAGCCATAATTATAAAATTGAGAATATATCTGCAGTAGACATATTATATAATAATAATAGCGACTCGTGTCAATAACTGAATATAATACTGTATTAATGATGATTTAACCTCATATGATTGAATGCATTGTAGATACTAATGTATAATGCACATCTTTCCAAGTATTCCGAATGCCGTATTTTCCGTTTTGTGTTTATGTATTACCCACAAACAAATATTATCTTTGTAGCTTGAGAGCCGTATTATGCACACATAAACACACACACATATATATGTATATAAAAAAAGGGATAACCCTTGTGCAAGGGAAAAAAAAAAAAAAAAAAAAAAAAAAGGATATATCAGTATAGTTAGTTAGTGCAATATTTCTCTTGTAAAGAAGTATCTAATCGATTATATACATTTTGTAAAAGAATGTACATTTAGTTTAAATTGAAACATTTAAAAAAGATGATAAAAAAATAATCTGATGATTTTTTTTTTTTTTTCGTAAAGTTCAACACGTTATATTATTATTGTTATCGTTTCTTTTTCTAGTTTTATAATACAAGTATAATTCTTGTAGTACTACTTTGTACTTGTTTATTACAAGATAATTATTTGAATTATTTACTCTTTCAAAGTGTGTGTATATTTCTTCTAGTGCGATATTATTTTGGTTATTTTGTTACTTAGGAACTACAAAAAAGCTTATTTACTCCATGTGGCGTGAGCACTGAAATATTTCTTGTGTAAGAGAAAAAAGAATGGATACACAAGAAATCAGTAACTATAAATACTCGGGTTTTATTTTTCATTTTTTTTTTTATCTTTGCCACTAAAAAAAAAAAAAAAAAAAAAAAACTTTATATATAATGAACACTGCTATCCGTCAAATTCATCACTTCTCAAATAATCCTTCTGCTGCTGCTGTTACTACGGTTACATTCTCTCAAATGAGACCAAGATATATTGATAAATGCGTTGAAGCTAATCCTCGTCAAATTGTAAAAATCGATATCTTGGGTGATCTAGTTGAATTACCCGTGTATGCCTTAAGACGAAGAAATGCCATGGTTCAAATCTAACTCCTCCCATTGTGTATATTATATTCTTTTTGTGCTGTATAATAGTATGTGCACTCTTCTTGTATTCTGATTTTCTTGTATTCCAACTATTTTTGTATATATCTTAAAAAATAAAATAAATTGGGCTCTAGACCCCCAACACTTTCTTCCATTTGATAATCATATTCTACTACTTACTGCTACTAAATAATAATTACATTGTCCGCTCATTTTTGTGATCAAAAACTTTAACCTTCTTTTTTGAGTCTGTAGTAACTAGCTTGGACCTTTTTCTTTAGTAACTGTCATACACTTGCGCTTGCTTAATATTTTGATGCAATCTACAAAATAGATCTCATCTACATCTGGTAAATACTCTCCGTCTTTATTGTTTTAATAAGGTTTAATGTACCAAAAAGTCTTTTTTTTTTTTTTTGTCAGATTCTAATAGACAATGTGTACCTTACTTGTTATGCATAGAATAACCCGCCCTTTTTTTCTTGTCGTGTTCTGACATTATTACTTCTTTGTAGCATGAACTACCAGATGTGTGTGATAGCACTACTGCTATAAAAAAAACTCGAAATAAAATAAACTTTAGAATAAACTTAAAGTTCTACTTTTAAAAGGCTTCATTTAATAGTAACCTTGATGTAACTATTCAGGGGCTTTTTCTTCTATTTTTTTGCGCGCGTGTGCGTTGTATCGAAGTAATGGCCCCCTTTTTACATACACTTTCTATATATGGTCCTGTATCTTCCAGTACCTTTTTACGTCTAATTGACCATTTATAAATGTTGTGTCGTATGTGTGCGTGTGTGCGTGTGTGTGTGTGTGTGTGTCGATTTTTAGATGGCCATCAGTTGAAGTTTTTTTTTTTTTAAAAAAAAAGGCAATTATCTAGTAATAGGTCTGCTGGTAGACACTCATTTCTAACTAAACTTGGTCATTTTTGCTTTTTTATTTGAGCTATTACTATTCACTTGTATGTGTCTTCTATCTTATTTTATAATATCACTTTCTGTCACAGCGGCTTTAACTAATAACATATATGCAAGCTATAAGAAAATTTTCTTTACTGTTTTTTTTTTGCTTGTGTATAATTATTTTAACTAATACTGTGGTACAGTGATACATTATTCTATCGTATATATACACTGTCCTTTTATTTTTTTTCGTGTACTTTATGTAATCTTTTCAGGAACTACAATGGAATTTCGGAAGTACATTTTACCTTGATAAAGTAGTCACACGCACTTTTTTTTTTCACAAATTCCTGCCTCAAAAATTACATAATTTTTTTTTTTTTTGCCTTTACTTACATTATGAATCAACATAAATGGTCAACTGATACTTTTGAAGTATTTGAAAAGTAAGATAACATAGTAGCTACGTTAAGAGAAGAAGAAAAAAAACTAATAAGCTCATGTATTACAGACCAAAGATGAAAGACTCTTTTGTTACAGCAAGTAATAACAATAGCCCATTCAACCTTACAGCAAAAGCGTTTATACCAACCAATAGCAGCCGGTTTGACCCTTTTCAACCTTTACCAGAGACGAAATCAGAAGAGGAAGATTTGGAAGATGATATGACAGATTTGAGTCAACATTTAATTTCTAGTCATTTGTTAGATGAAGAAGACGAAGAAGAAAAGGAACCAATAGTGCATGCGCCTATATTATGGGACACACAAAAGGAATGGAAACCTTCTAATAATAAAATACAAGACATTTGGACACAGGATGAGAAGGAACATGATAACTTTGAAAGTTTTAGTCAACAAGGCGATAACCACGGAGAGAACTATAGTCACAGTGATGATCAAGAGTTTGACCCCACTTTGCAATTCTATCATGGTTCCTTGTACGATTCTCATACGATTCAAGATATGAACCGATTATCGCTTGATGTGACTAACCCGTCTTTAGAAGAAACGGAAGCAGAGAATGTAGGTGAAGATATGTCTACGTTGCAGATGATGCAAACTATATTTTCAGATTTAAGTGATGAGCAGTTGATGGAAACGTTAGCCAGACATGATTATGATGTGGATAGAGCGATTGAATCGTTATTAACTAAAGAGACAACGGTAGAACCAGCACCTACGGTAAAGAAAAGACAAGTATGCAGACACTTTTTAGCAGGAGAATGTTATAGAAAAGATTGTTGGTTTGTACACGATTTACAAGAAAAGATTTGTAAATTCTGGTAAAGTAGAAAAATTTAGAGATAAGTACGTTAAAAAGTATATTGAATTATTATAATAATAATTATTACAAAATAATGAATAGGCTTCAAGGGACTTGTTTAAAAGGAGATTCTTGTGAATTCTCGCATAAAATTGATGTACAAGAAGTAGCCAATAAAATCATTGTTCCTCAACCAGTGGTTAGAAAAGAGCCTCAACATCATCAATTTACACCTGGTGATTACCCTCAATTATCAAATCAATCCTGCAAGCCTTACCATTCTACTAATGTAAAACAACAACCAGAAGAACAAGTGATTGAAGATGAATTTCCTTCTTTAGCTTCTGCTTCAAAAATTAAAAAACCTCCACAATCATTAATAAAAGGAGGATCAAGTATTAATTTTGCAGCAGCTGCCAAGAAGAAGGGGTCTCCTAAATCAAATATACAAACTAAAAAGGCAATTCGTCGTACTGGTTATCATAATACGCAAAAATTAACACAGCCTGTTCATATTCCTTGGCTTGATACAGGCAGTGCTTTAAATTCTGTTTATATGAAGGAGGTAAAATATAGTAATATATGTGTAGATATATGTATATTAATTAATATATATATAACATAGAGAGAACAAGCTATTGAATACGGTATGCTTAGAAATAGATTCTTTAGTAGAGCTACAGATTATTATTTAAAAGGAGATGGTGCAAAAGCCAAATTGTATTCTATGGAAGCAAAGAAATATAATCGATTAATGCAAGAAATGCACACAGAAGCAAGTAAACGTATTTTTGAGTCCAGATCTCAACACGAAGCTTTTATTGATTTACACGGTTTACATGAAGACGAAGCAATTGAAATTATTGATCAAAGGTTAAAGGACTTGAAAGCAAAATACAGTGGTGTAATTTATATCGTTACTGGTACTGGTCATCATTCAGGTGCAAATGGTCTAAGTAAAAAACAAAGTAAATTGAAACCAAGCGTTTATAATTATTTAAAAAAAGAAAATTACCGTTTTGCAGAAACCAATATTGTGGGAGATTCCAAAGGTGGCGTTTTTGCGGTCGATCTCTCTTGATTGGTCAATAAATTTATATATATATATATATATGACGTTTTTCGGTTTCAATAAAAAAATGTAACATAACAGGGAAAAAAACACATGCTTACATTTTAACTAACGTATTACATATATATTCTCTTTTTTCTGTTGTGTTTCTTATTTTTACTGATCAAAGACGCATATACATTTATATATATATATATATTGTTGTTGTTGTTATTTTCGGATATAGTTTACCCGGTTTCAAAAAAATAAAATAAAAAATGTTGCCCTGTTTTTAATATAAAATGATTTTTCCTTTCAAAAAGCTTTTTTAAAAAAAAGCTATTTTAAAGGTACAAATTCCAGGGAAAATAATCATATCTCTTTCTATTCTTTTTTTTTTTTTTTTTTTGCAATCACACCCTATAATAAGAAAAATTTCTGCTTCGTCATTTCGGGGGGCATAATAAGCGCCCACGAAATCTCAATATCGTATTGACGTCATGTATTAAAACTCCGTTATGTTCCTTAATAAAATTTTTTCCCTTTTCTTTTTTTTATTTTTCGTTTCTTTTTTCTACTTTACTTTTTTCTTTTTTCTGCTTTTTATATATATATATATATAAATATATATATACAACACACACACACACATATATATATATACACACAAAATGGCTCAATCATCTACCATGTTTCCCTTTAACAGTACATCCAATGAAACTACTAGTCTTTTAGAAAGAAGACAACAATCAGCACCGTTCTTACAGCAACTAGAGTTACCATCCCTACCTCCACTTGCACAAATTATGACAGAAAATCCTCAAGAAAAGAAAGCACAAGTTGAAGCAGTAGCAGTTACCATGGCAGCTATTGAAGCAGCGGCAACGGCATCTATGATTACATCTACCGCACAACCATTAATGCAACATGATAATACACACAATCTTACATCGGCACCTACTACATTTTTACCTACTACATATAATACAATAACAGATACACCTGTCAATACCATCTTACCCATCTATTCATCTTCTGATTCATTAAATCAAACACTCGTAGAGAATGGAGTATTTATGGATCAACAACAACACATGTTTAATGCAGCAGCTGTAGCAGCGGGATTAACAACCGATAACAGTCATCAACTATTAAGTATGCCGCCTTCCTTTATGGATAACGGTAGACAGCAGCAAAGGGAATCTTCTGTATCGTCTACTTGTTCAGATAATAAAGTGTATTCGTTTGTGGCTATTCCTGGTACAAATCAAAGAAAGAGACCTCGTAGAAGATACGATGAAATTGAAAGACTTTATCATTGTAGCTGGACTGGTTGTACAAAAGCGTATGGTACTTTAAATCACTTAAATGCACATGTGAGCATGCAACAGCACGTAAGTTCTTTATATATATATATATATATAATAATTTTTATTAGTATTCTAATCTTTTCTTTTTTTTTTATCCGTAGGGTCCTAAGCGTCATCCAACTGAATTTAAAGAAATGCGTAAAGAATGGCGACGTCAAAAGAAGGAAAGAGATTCTGTTAAAAAACAAGTAGAAAATGCTTATCGTAACAATCAACAACAACAAATGATGCAAACATATCCTTCATTCGCAAATAATGGATATAGTTTTTATTAATAAAAACTGGTTTTTTATACATGTATATTTGCTTTCTGAAAAAAAAAAAAAAAAAAAAAAAAAAGAAAAAAAAAAAAAGGAGAAATTATTATAAAAAAAATAAAAATAAATATATATAAAAGACGTCATAGCTCTTTTTGCACATAACAACCCCCCTTTTTTTTCGTATTGTAAATAAAAACTTTTTGGTTATACAGAAATGACGTTTTGATTGTTGTTTTTGTAAAAAAAAAAAGTGCTCACAGCGGGGATTTATTTTACTTGGCTTCATCTGTTTCCTGTTGACAAGTCAATGAGCTATTTGATCCGCTATGATGGTACGGTCGATCCCTAATACTTTCTTGTAGGCACGAACAAGGTAACTATGACTTCATTAAATTAACACTGACGAAATGTATTTTTTTTTTTATTTAAGCTCAAACGTTATCGATGCTTTTTTGAATAAAAGATTTGATTTCTGGTTTTGAACATAATTCAATTGGAGTTTTACCATCACTATTAAGTCGATCCGAATCAGCTCCGTTTTCTATCAAAAAGACAGCACAGTCACCATGATCTTCTTCACAAGCTAAATGCAAAGGTGTATTTCCTTGATTGTCTTTAGGATTCAATCTACACTTTTTCTCTACTAATAACTCTATAATTTTAATATAACCTTGACTTGATGCTCTGTGTCTGTATAAATAATGAATATAATGATATCATTTGCTAATAAAAAAGATATATGTACTTTACAACGGAGTCTGTTTGTATTGATTGATTTGATTAACGTTTGCGTTGTATTCCAATAATAATCTACATGCTTCAATTCTATTTTTGGACGCTGCATAATGTCTATTTTTTAAAAAAAAACTTTTTTTTAGCACTTTTTACTGTGTACTGCTATTACTACTACTATTACTACTACTACTACTACTACTACTGCTACTTTACAATGTTGATTGACCTGAATCATTTTGATTGTTTGGATCAGCTTTATTCTCTAGTAATAATTTGACGACAGTTAAATGACCAGCAGAAACAGCAATCATTAATGGTGTCCAACCAGCCTATTATTACAAGCAGATTAATTAAGACATATAAAGGGATTATTATTATATATGTGTGTAATTACATCTTTATCTTGACTATTTACAAGAGCACCCTTGTTCATCAAATATTCTACAATATCTGCATGACCTCCTGAAGCTGCCCAATGAAGTGCAGTTCGTCCGTCCTTTTTTAATATGCTGTTATTTCTTTATTCTTTCTTTCTTTGTTATATTTACTTATTTACCTCGTCAAAGCTATGAATAAGAGTCTGGTCTTTATCAAGCATTTGCTTTACAATAAATAATTTGCCTTCATAAGCTGCTTGATATATTGTCAACATTTTTTTTTTATGCGAAAAAAGAAAAAAAAAGGAAAGAAAAGTGAGAGAGGAAGAAAGAATACGTAACCCTAAAAAAAACAAACAAATGAAATAAAAAGGCGATCAAATATGATTGGCTAAATGATTTATTGATACAAAATTATGTGAGAAGAGGGGGGGGATAAAATGATTATGTACAAAATGGGTAATGTAAAAAGATTTTAGTGACTAACGACACCAGTAGTAGTACTGTTATCAACAAGTTGAATAGTAGTAGCAGAGTCATCTAATTTCTGCTTTTTAGTGGTAGTAGTAGTAGTAGTAGTAGTAGTAGTAGGATATATTAAGTTGACTTCTTCAAAATCAAATTGAGAAAAGATATCGTCATCGTCATCAGCATATTTTCGCTTATGATCATCTTCTTCGCCTTCAGATAATTCAGGCATATCGTCCCAGTCTAATAATCCATTTTCGGTAGCAGAAGGGAATCCAAGTATAGCTAATAATTCACTGTCATCAATAACATGATCAATACTAGCCAATTCTTGTTCTTCATCATCATCTTTAAGGTTCATGTTTATGTCATCAAGTTTTAATGGTTGTACAAGTAACAATGGCTTTGTCATTTTTTTGAAGGAAAAAAAGTAGTTGAAAAAATTATTAAAAAAAAAACCTTGTTATTTATATACACACACACAAAAAAAAAAAAAAAAAAAAAACCGCTTTATTTGTTTTCGCTTTTTTAGTCGGGGATTCAATACGTAAAAAGAAGAAGATCGGGTATAAAATGAATCTCCTTTTTAATAAGAAGATGAAGAAGACGAAGATGGAATGGGTACATCGCGACACAGCGGACATTGATTTTTACCAATCGTAAGCCAGGTATCGATACATTCTTGATGAAACCCATGATGACACGCTAGTACACGGACGTCGTCTTGTGATTGGTAACTGTTTAAACAAACTTGACACCCATCCGAATTACCTATAATCGTTTGTTTCACTTGTTGCGTATACTTTACGATAGGCACGTGGTTGTCGATCGCTTCTTGACTCACTGTAGGCAGTCGCGCAGGTCCAATTAATGCTGCCAAGTCTAATAACTCTTCATAGCTTGGACTATCGTTCATAATACCTTCTACACTATTACCACTAATAATATACACTGTCCATTGTCCATTACCCACTCTTTCATTTGTTTGTGATGGTAATGATGTACCTGTATCATTATTGCTATCTTGTTGTTCTGTAGCTGCCAAAGCTGCGGCTGTTGCTCTTCTAATTCTTTCACTTCTTCTTCTTGATGTTGTCGTTTCATCTTGATTATTATTATTGTTACTGTTATTATTATTGTTAAATGATCGAACTCCATATAAAAATACTGGCAGCATAATAATACGAGTTACTTCACTCTCTTCATTTGTCAACGTAGGTCCTTCTCCATCTGCATTTACTGCAGTGGGTGATGGTGTTGTTGCTGTTGTTGTTGTTTCATCATCCTCTGTCCTTGTAGATACACTAGTAACAATCACAGGTAACCTCATAAATCGCATAAATGAATCTTCAGTACTACCAGGTTCCATTTGTTGAAACAACTCTGGCGATAAATGCATCGTCAGTTGTTGTCTCACGTTGGTTGGAGTAGTAGTAGTAGTAGTAGTAGTAGTAGGTTCAGTTGTTGCTTCTGTAGTAGTATTGGGTGGAGCTAAAGAGGCCATTTGACCGTTACGAAAAGAAGTTAAAACAGCTTCACTTATCACGGAGGCAATCATTCGAGAGAATGGTGATATATTAGTATTTGTGGACTCGACATTTGTTTCTTCTTGCTGCTCCCTTTGTCGCTCTCTTCTCAATCGTCGTTCATCTCGACGTTGGTTTTGATCGGTAGGTATAACTTGAGACCTTGATGCGTTTAATTGTGTTTGATTTCTGGACGTAGGTCGAATACGACCTGTTCTGGGTGTACTGGTTTGAGTGGGAGGGCTTACAGATACTTGCTCTGATGTTGATTCGGTTGCAGGTGTGGTTTGTGGTGGTTGTGGTTGTTGTGAAGATTGTCTTTGTCCCATAATTGCTGATTTATTTATTTATTTTTAAAAAAAAAGAAAGGCTAGGGAAAAAATAGCCTGTCTTTTTTCCTTTTTTTTTTTACTGTGCAATCCACGCGCAACAAAAAAGGCTTTTTTACTAGATACACTACAACCGATAAACAAGCATCCCTCCCCCCAAAACACGGTACTTCATTTTTCCCGTGTACAGGCATATTTCCTATTTTTATTTCTGGAAAACCTTTCCTGTCCGATTGCATAGAATAGATCTTTTTTTTTTTTTTTTGTTCTGGGTTTATTTATTTTTTAAACAAATAGAATGTGTTTTACGCTTGTATTGTTCTCTATTTGTTACTGCAATTAAAGCCTAAAATACCCACGCTTTACAGACAATTTTTTTTTAATCTTGGCAACCCTGTCTAAACTCTGTTTTTCTTCCCCCGAACCAAACACACACACACCCCGTGATGGAGTTTCAAGTAAAAAAAAAAAAAGTTACCCTTGTTTCTTTTTGCCAACTGTGATTATAAATGCAAAATAGCCGTTGTTATCCTTTCATTGGCTACGTAGCACTTTTCCTTAAAAAAGAAAACTTCTAAAGGGAACTTTGTTAAAAAAAGTGATTTATATTAATCTGTTACACAAGTTTCATAAAAAAAAAAAAACTCCAAAATGTCGTTTTAGATTTCTTTTAGTGTGTAATCTTTATCACCATTCGTACCCGATCGCAAATGTAGTACAAGATTCAAATGCTGAAGAAGAAGAAAAAACATCTTGTATCGTCTTCGGCTTTTTTTTTTTTCTGATCTTTAGCTTACCATTTTTGGGTAAAAGAAGGATTTTTTCGAGTGACATTTGTGAAGGTTTAGATGAAACCCACTTAAATAGAAAAAAAGAAGAGCCATATACAATTATGCTATTACCCTTGTTAAGAACAATCAAAAACTATGTTTGAAGCCAATATATCTTCTTGCTAGTATAACTTCCTTTCTTATATGAATGGCTACTTTCTGATAATAACTACTCTTTATACTTCCCCTCTGCTATTCTTACCTTTTTTCTGCTGCTGAAACTTAACATTGATCCCGTCCCAGAAAAAAAAAACCGATATACGGGTATCACTACGGGAACCCCTATTATTGGCTTGAACTTAATTTACTTTGCATTGCAGGTAATATCTTTCGCATTGATCTTTCGGCAAGAAACACATCAAAAGCTAACGTCTTACAGATAAAGCCGTTACTTAGCAATATTATATATATAAAACCGTTACTTAGCAATACATAGAAACCAATACTTAACAATATAATATATATAATTAAAAAGAGTGCTTTTTTTTTTTTTTTTTTGGTTCATAGAAAGCCACTAAGCTGTTGCCCCTTCTTTGCAATATATCTTTTTTTCTTTTTTATTATTTAGTATCAATTTGTATGATATTACCGTTGGGTGGCGCAGTACTTTTAAAAAACGTTCGAATATTCGCAGATATCGAGCTACGTATTTTGGTTTTAACACAATATACTTTTGTCTCGAGCCAAGAAGAAGCGTCTCTTACGTTTACTTCTGCCCTCCTGGAGAGTCCCCAAAGGGCTGATCGGTGTGAATGCAGCGAGCATCAGGCGGCTAGTGTAATTACCTCCCAAGATTTACAATCAGTGGTCCTTGTGGTCTTATTTTAGCGTCCAAAAGAGGTCCATCCCATATAACATCAGTAACCGACAAGCCTCTATATCATTTTAAAGGATCAGACTTTGGTACCTTGCCCCACTTTATAGTCATGAAGAGAAAGGGCAAGTCTTTCAGAGCCTGCTATATTGACGACAGTTATTGTCATGGCGGGCTTAACGAAAAAGTTAGAATTATAACTAACCCTTCTCCTTCGAGAAGGTCTTGTTTACCGGTTTATTGACCTATTTTCCTTGTTAAACAAATGCAAACTTCTGTTGAAGAATTCATTCCTTGTAGTACTACCAACAAGATATCGAAAAGGATATCGATATAGACACTGTATTAAACCAAAAAAAAAAAAAAAAAAAAAAAAAAAAAAAAACGTAGCCCGATGTCTGCGCAACATTACAGCCGAGTGGCGAACATTCGAGTGTTTTTTTTTAAAAGAGCTCGAGAAAGAAAGACAATCAAAAACGAATAAAACTGATGGAAGGTGCAAGAAGAGAGCATTATCATCTCAACAAAATATATATTATGATAATCGATCGAAGAGAAATATAAAAGTAAAGTAAAATAGTATCCTGAGGGAAGGATAAAAAAAAATATTACTGTAATATATATATATATATATATATATATACATTAAAGAGTCATAATAATACGTCTATAAGCGAGGTATGGTTATATATAATACCGCTCATTATATATAGTTGTACACTTTACCATGCGATACTCTCGCATCTTCTTCTACTTAGATTAACCCAACATGTAATAAAAGAATGGTTACTTATAAGAAATTAAATAACTATAAAGAACAATTTTATTAAAAAGGCACGTAACTTACGTATGATATATGTCTCTATCGGCGTATTTTAAAACTAGAAAGCATATCCTTATTTTTATTGTTACTTCAAATACAAATAAAACTTTTTGCTAATGAATGTAATATGCAAAGCAATAAGTATTCTGTTTTAAGTTGTTTCATCATTGTCATGACATAACAGCAGACTAAAATAAAAACTTACTGACTATGTAGAGCTTAAATTAAGTTTGTAGCATAAGTATGCAGCGTTGGTATTGTCGCGAATTATATTTTATCAAACAAATTTTATGGAAAAAAAAAGACCAATAACAATAATAACTCTTCCCATCCCGTTGACAGAGAAACCTTTAACACTAATTTTAAGCATACTCTCGAGTCAATGAGACTTTTTAACAGTATTAAGGGGAGTTTTTTTTTTAAAAAAAAAGGACTTCAATTTTGAAGCAGTAGAAAACCCTGAAGAAGATTCCATCAAAGTACGCAAATAATATTAAGTTTTTACAGTTTGCCATAAAAACTGACTCTAAAGAAATAATCACCCTTTTATTTACACCCTTCTACCCCTTAGCTGTTGTAAAATACAAAATAGTGATAATTAATCATTGTAATAAGTAATGCACGGAAACATATAGTTACGTATCCTGCTTCGATAAATATTTTAACAATTGATTACATATCAATCAAGGGTTTTTAAGGTACCAAGTCCTTTTTTCTTTTTTTTTTGGCAACTACGTAAAAAAAGTGCTGTTACCATTTTTTTAGGATTAAATAAGCTTTTTTTTTCTTTTCCCACTGTGTGGTTAATTAAAACTAAATGGTTACCTTGAAGTCTTTTTTTTTTTTTTTTTTTTTTTTTTTTTTTTGCATGTTAATAATACAAGGAGGTTATCGTACGAGCATTATCAATGGGATGCGAGGGGAATGCAGCCATCAAAATCAAGTTTAATAAAACCTAGCTTGTACCGCTCAGTAACTGCTTTTAATTTGGGACCCTGAGGAAGCTGCGTATACCCTTATGATGATTATAGTTTCTTGATACTATAAGGTAAAATATTTTAGAGACCATAAGTATGCATATTGTGGGTGTAGGATTTGGGTTTACGGGAATATATGTAGTTTAATGGGTAAAATCTTTTTTTCTTAAAAAAAAAGATTACTCGACTATATACTGTATATACATAAAAGCATTTTTTTTTTATTATCATTGTCAAAGATGACATTCTGTTCACATCATCGCAGGTATTCTATTTTTTTCTTTTCTTTTTTAGAAAACCTGTTTCTTTTTTAAATATGGTAATTCTGTAGACTTTTTTGTCCCTAACGAAAAAGCGCCCTTATTACTCTGTACGTGTTTTGCATATCGAGAACCTTATTTTAACCAATGGTTGTATTAACAACCTACGTATTAACCTACTGTTTGAGCTGTTATTTTAATTTAACGATCGATCGTCGAAATTATTTTTTTTCGTTTCATTAAACACTCTATACTCATTCAACTACTATACATAACCAAACTTACTTTAAATAAACTAGTGGGAAAAAAGTGGAAAAAAGCTTTACAATTAACAGTAAAAAAAAAGTCAAAAATGACGCTTACAAAAAAAAGTGAGGGGGAAGAAAGAAACAAACATATAGTGTCATTACAATAATGCATTTGATAAAAAACACATAATACGATGACTACATAATAAAATGACGAATACCAAAAAAAAAAAAAAAAAAAAAAAAAAAAAAAAAAAAAGAGACATCCGTTATAAGATGATACATAAGAAAAAGATATACAAATGTCAGAATAAATTACGATTGGCTGCATGAAAATAAAAGGTATACAGCCCCTATTTATTTACTAATTATTAAAAGAAACTCCTAGGTACTCTCTTTTCTTTTCGTTTTATATTAGCGCGCAACTGGGTAAATTTAAAGTTATTGGAAGGTTTTATTTTAGTATGTACATGGTAAGGAAAAAAGGGCAAATTTATTGGTTGTAATAGCTGTAACAATAATAGTAGTAGTGGTTGGGAGTAATAGTAGCAATAAGTAGTAGTAGTAGTAGTAGTAGTAAAAGTATCATATTATTATTTGTTTACAAGGTATTAAAAAAATGTGTATATGTATAAAATAAAAAAAAGGGTAGTATAATATTATTTTTTTTACTCTGGTAATAAAGCAATGCGATCATTTAACCATAAACGATCGCCAGCCCATCTATCCTTCTCTTTTGCCAATTGATGTAATCTATCTTCTGATTGGCGCTGATACATTGCTTTTTCTAAATTAAGGCGACATTGCTTTTCTTCTGCAAGTTGCGTTTTTAATTTATTAATCATCAACATTAAGGCTTTAGCATCCCCTTCTGATGCTGTCAAGACCGGACCTGAAGAAAGTGCAGGCGGACAAGAGGGTCTGCGTAATCGGTTAAAGTCTTTACTAGGTGAGATTACTAATCGACAGTGAGGACAAGCTTGCTTGTCCATAGAGTCGTTAGATGTCTGCGTACCCATCTCGGTTTGAACTTGAACATGACGGAGTCGCACTGATTTCCTTTTAAGTGCGGCTTCTGGAACTGATCTTAAGGTGCTGCTGGAACAAGAGGTGGGTGAACAAGCAGTTGCAATGGCCGCCGAGGCAACTGCTGGTGGTAAAGGTGCAGGACGGCGTGGACTTTTGGCTTTTGAAATGGGTGGTTGAGGAAATTGTTGCAAATCATTAAGGAAAAGTGGAAGAGGTGGCATAGGTGTACAACTACTAGAAACAGATGAATCTCTATCTGAATTGGTTTCACTGTATATACCCGAATCACGTAAATTTATAGCCGATTCGGCTGATTTCTTTACTGGCGGTGAATTTAAAAATGAAGATTTAATAGGAGAAGAAGGACTATTTGGTTTAGTGGTGGTTGCAATAGTGTTGCAATAAAGTGAGGGCTCATATACGGGTAATGGAATATGATTCTTTTTTATTGGCTCAACATAAGGCGACCCTGAACGTAAAACAGGCATGGTTGGTTTTTTACGTAATCGACTTAGTAGACGTGATGCGCGTTTAAATTGCTGCTGGGTCTTATTATCTTGCTTTATATCAGTGATGGCTGCATATTCTTCTGGACCGGTTGAAGAAAGAAATTGAGCTAATAACATGGTATCTTTTCTTGAATCATGTGTAGTTGCTACAGCTGTTCCATTACTGTGACAGCTACTAGAATTGTCTTCATCGTTAGTATGATATGTATCCTCTTCTTCTTCTTCTTCATATATAGCAGTATCTTTTATTGGCTTTAAAACGGCTCTTTGATGATTAAATGGCTTACTAGATATTTTAAACATATTTATACAAAAAAAAAAGAAAATAAAAGAGAAGAATAATTAAGAGAAAAAATGTGAGAGAATATTTATATCAAAATTACATTTTTTACCTCCTTTATTTTATTTTTTAAATGTGTTTGGGAGGTTTGATAACATAGAAAGTGTCCAAATATGTCAAGTGCTCAGTTTGTTTGTTGTACAGCAGCGATTAATTCATTTTTAGGAGATAAGCTCGATTTTTTAAAATGAAAATGATTCATACATTTTTTAAACACTGTAAATAGTAAACTTCTAAACATCCCCCCTTCTTTTTATCTCCTTTAAAAAAAGTCTAAAAAAAGGCTCCCTTGCATTATTTGCTGATACTAAAAGTGGCACATAGATATGTTTATTTATCTCCTATTATATGAACCAAAGAAATTATTATTATTCAGAAACATTATTATTATTATTATTATTATCGTCATCATCAGATAAACGTTCTTCTAACAACCTCCTATGCTCTCTTTGCTCCAATTGCTTTGGTATAGATAAATCACAAGCCTTTAAATTACTATCAGACCCTTTTCTTCTTAACTTCTGAGGCACAGTAGTTGAAATAATGGGAGGTGGTTGTGATCGATCTTGCAAAGTTGACATCCTTCTTTTATTAATACCCACCAAAACTATAGCCCTTGATTCATCCTTTAATAATTCTTTAGTTCGAAGCGCTAAATTTTCTTTTTCCAGCGTATTGACCTCCTTTAAGGATGCCGTACCGTTTGCTAACACTGCTTCCTTCCTTAATTTAGATTTTAGGGCGGCTGAAGCGGAAGCTGCTGCAGTGGTAGGTGATCCATCTGTAGAACGTTTCCATTTTCGCCATCCCTCAAAATCAATTAATGCTTGCATACATCCCCATTCAAGAATCTTTTTTTCTAACCATTCAAGACTGACTGGCTTGGTCAAAAAATCATTACAACCTGCTGCTAAAGCTGCTTGACGATCAGATTCTAATGATGAGGCGGTTAAGGCCACAATAATTACTGGAGACTGAAACGACGAAGACTTGGTATCCACTGATGTGAGATTAGTAGTATCATCTTCTTTAATTGAATTTGTTGGTAACACACCAATCTTTCTCTCCTTTTCAATAGCTCGGATCGTTTTAGTTGCGTCAATACCGTTCATTACCGGTAATTGAATATCCATCTAAAATAAACAACTTGATTAATACATTTGTATTTTTTTCTTCACGCTTTTGCCTATCAACTTACTAAAATAAGGTGAAACCCGCCTCCTTCCCATTTTTCAACAGCCTCCTTTCCGTCGCACGCTACAGAAAATTTAATGCTATGTTTTTTCATCCAAGTAGATAAAATTGCTTGATTAATCATATTATCTAAATAATAACAATAATGATAATAAACTTAGTTACTTTATATATATATATTTAAAAATGTATATATACCTTCTACAATAAGTACTTTGATAGGTGGACTTGGTTTATCTGGTGCATTACTTCTTTCTTTACGTTTTCGATTACTGATTCTAAAACTGAATTTCGATTTAGGCTTGGTGGGAACGGTAAGTGGAGTTGGTGTAGTAGTGACAGAGGGTGCATTAGGCTCAGTTACTTCAAGAACCTTTGCCTTTGCATTGGCTACAACAGCATCAGCAGCAGCAGCAGCGAAAGGCGCAGGAGCAGCTAAAGTAGGAACTGATGTAGGAATAGAACGGGTAGAATCAATACTTGCATTGGATTTAGATGAGTCTGTACTACTGCCAACAAGCGGTAAGCTAGTGCTATCCATACTACTTGTATTACTACTAGTTATATCCTCTTCTTCTTCTTGCACTGGTGTTGGCTTCTTTGGCGTGGCTGATTGAGCTAAATCTACCATGTTTCTTCGTGTACTATTAGGTGTTAAAAATGAGTTACTATGAGATCTTAATCTACGTTTCATTTCTTGCGGTACTAACGTAATGCCACCAACACCACCACCAGGTGTGTGTAATCCACCATTATTGGTTTGAGGTATACTGGCTGACCCAGCTAATAAAGGCGATGAATTTAATTGGGCTGGCGTTGTATTGTTAGTGGGTCGATTTATAGCTGCGTTCGAAGTAGGGTCAAAAAAGTAATTGCCTTTTTCTGATTCCATTGTCAGCCCACTAGGCG
This sequence comes from Thamnidium elegans, assembly GCA_025201345.1. NCBI lineage: Eukaryota > Fungi > Mucoromycota > Mucoromycetes > Mucorales > Mucoraceae > Thamnidium > Thamnidium elegans. The sequence continues at coordinate 101,560 of JAIXMG010000041.1, forward strand.
AATGGACTCGCATACCAGACATCATAGTTCTTCTTCCTGGGGAATACCTTGCATTGGGATCATGTGGTGTCATCAGTGGACCGTTCACACTACCTCCTGGAGTCACAGACCCTGTTGAACCTAAATCTTGAAGACCAGGTGAAAGATGTTGGTGTTGACCAACAAATGGACTTAAAGGAGATGTTGCAATGGGTATAAACTGTGGTTCAACAATTGCATTGTTCCATGCAGTATGAAGAGCAGTTAAGAAGCGACGTGGTCCAGCTGGTTTAGGTACAACTACCACTCGAGGCATATAAGGCGGTAAATCCAATGTTGAAATCCAATGAATAATATCACGTACTCTTCTATAATTTGTCAAAGATGTAAAAAAAACTACGGCTACTGTACTATGTAATACATCTCCATTGTTTCGAGATTTCGATCTTCGATGGCGGCGGTGTTGTTGTTGAACAGCCGGCGTGATCTGAGGCTGATCACGAAATTCGCGGAGTTTCTTCTCTAGCGTTAAAACATCATCATCAATTAAGATAAAGGTAGGTGGAATTGAATGGATATGATCTTCTTCGATAGCGGGAGAAGGTACTTTACTACCAGTAGCAGTATTACTGATACTATTAATCGATCTATTGGATGCTGGAGACAGAACTGAATGAATCGTATTTTCAGTAGTCGCAGTATTAAAAGAAACTTCAGAATCGCAACTAGCAGAAGCAGCATTTGTTGAAGAAGAATCATAATCATCATCAGCATAACTTAATACAGGTACGTGACTAATATCTGTATTCCAACTTGTTAAGCAACTAGTTAAATGCTTTGCAAATATACTCTTTTCAGGGCCGTGTAAAATCATCTTTACACCTTTCAATTGAGCAATAAATCCAGTTAAATCTTCTAATGTTGGTTCATTTGAGAAACGAATATTTGATAATTGCTTTTCTAATATTTGAGATGGTTTTTCGATTAAAAGCAACCTTTGATCACTATTACAGCCAGGGAATAATTCTAATGAGATTTCAACTCTGGTTTGATTCTTTCCAAGGTCTTCTAATTTCATCTCTCCGCCAATATAGCTCAGTAATTGAGCTGTAAAATTGGCGTTAGGAATAATAGCCGCTGATACACCAATGGGAATAGCAGGTGATGCCGTTTGAATAATATCAAATATTACTTTTACTTTAGGTGTTTCAGGAATATGAGAAACATATAAACCTAATTCAATACAAGCTCCTGGTGTACAACCTTCAAGTATATTTCGAAGCAACTACAAAATATATAATAATATCGTTAGCCTTGTCGTCATGGTGATGGGTTTATTAGGGTTACACTGTACATTGATTAAGGCATGTTTAATAGCATCTTCATCACCGATAACATTTGAATAATAAAGACCATTATCAGTATGATAAATAACAAAATGTACACCTAATTTAGCAGACATTCCAGCTAAAGAGTCGCCAACATTTTGAATTAATTCACTAACATCAAAATCACGCTTTACAGTTGATTTGATTTTATCTTGATCAGGTAATGTGTCGCTTTTATCTGATTCTCTCAACATTTTAGAAACAAGATTTAAATGAGAACTAATATAACATGCTTGTTTGATTGTAGTATTAATGGCAGATATACTTGCGATAGGTACAGCTATAGAACAAGCGCTTAATAATTCATGAGTATTTGTTAGTATAGAAGGCGGAGAGAATTGTTCCAGAGTAGCCATGACCATGAGAGAAGCATCTCTAATTTCTTGTGATACAGTTGATAAAAATAATTGTCTTCTATCATAATAAAGACTTAATGCTTCATCAATCACCTGTTGCGATTTAGTTTGATAATCCTCTTGTTGGTTCTTATCATTTAGTTGTAATGCTTCATCTAGTTTAATCAGCCTATATATTAAATATAATATCAAAGCACCCAGAACCGCTGGTAGTTGATGCGAAGTAAACAATAATGCATTTTCTTGATATGATAATAGTGTTGTTATGATCAGCATAAAAATAGAACTAACAAACGATATATTTAGTCGTATTTTTGTTTCGGTCCCGCCGATTTTATGCCAAGCAAACATTAAGACCCATTGACCCAAAAAAATGGAATGAATTGTTTTGTTGTTACTTGTTATAAAACTATTTAAAACTGACGTTGTTAAGCATAAACTATTAGCTATTAAGTTCAAATATTCAATTTCGTTTGCCAGTGGTCGACTTGAAGAAGTGGTTGTTAATGTTGGTAAATTAATTTTTATTAACTTGTCTTCTGAAAATGTATCTTCTTCTATAGTTTGTCGCGATAACCAGGCTGACCGTAAACTAGATAGTCTTGGTCTATTCAACTGTGGTCCATTCTTTTTGTTAGCTGCTAATTTACTATTTAAATTGGTTGGTAAAGAAAAACTTGGTAGGCCTTGTATAAACGTGTTTGGTGTTTGAGAAGACTGAGGTTCTAACTTGTCTTTTTCCTCAAACATTAGTTTATTATTTTAGCTTGGAAAAAAAGAAGAAAAAAAAAAAGAGAAAGGAAGGAAGAAAGGAAAAAAAAAAAATTTATTTGAGAGCAGTTTGTTTTTTTTACGATCACATGATTTGTTCAAAAGAGAACCTTTCAAGCAAGTCATCATCATGTATGTTTACATTTAGCTTTTCAGATAAGACAGTTGCTTGATCTTGTGAAAAGTGATAGTGACCCATAAAGCGAGTATTGTTTAAAAGGAGAGGAATCCATACTTTATCATCTGCCCACATTTGGGAATAAGGAATATCACTATAATTATACCATTCAGGCTTCATTTCTTCTGTTTCTGTTGGAGTTCCTTTAAATTCTTTTGTAACATATATATGTACTTCTAATCCAACAGGGTCGTTTTCAAATGTAAACATATTAATACCGACTTTAGCCATATCAACGGCTTCAATCTCTGCTTCCTCCTAATAACAATTTTTTTAGTTCCTTTTTTTTTTGTTAGCATTTATTTACACACTTTACCAATAATTCGCGTCTAGCGCCTTCTTCAATCGTTTCCCCTGCTTCTACTTTGCCACCAAACCCTTTTATAACCTCGATTTAATACTTGTTTATTTACTTTTTTTATTTTATTGTTACCATTGATTTTTCCTGCTCCAAATCCTCGCTTTTTCATACCCAAAAGTATCTTTTTTTTATTATTATTATTATTGTTGTCAAAATAACTATGAACTAACCAATGTGTTCATATTTACCGTTTGTTCTTTTTCGTTCAAGACGAGAATAAGTGTTAAAAGCTTGCTACTGGTAATGGAAGACATTTATGAACAAAAAACAGAAAAACTTTTTTTTTTGGTCTTTCGTTTTACAACTTATTTTGACTGCCTTTTTTAAATCATGTAGACGATATTGAGTGTTATTGTTTTTTTTAATAGAAATAAAAAGGAAACTAAATGTATGGTTGTTTGTTTGTGAATGAGTGCGAGAGAAAAAGGGTTAAGAAAAGTAATACAATTAGTATTCAACTTGATTAAAAATTCGGCGTAGTTACTCGAACTAGAATCTTAAATTTAAAAACCACCAATTTGCTCTACCATGACATCAATACTGTCACCATCTTCCATATCCAACTACAACATGTAAAGAAGAAGAAAAAACACTAGTTAGAAAAGAAAGAAAGAAAAAACATTATTATTTTTTTTTTTTGTTGTTACCTCGTTGGGAGTATCTTGTGGTAAGACTCTAGTCCCATCATATAAGAAACGAACAGATCCAGGTTGCTTTCCTTGACGTTCACAATAGGCATCCATCAACTTTCTAAGTTGAGTAGAACGTTTAATTTTGAAAAACACTTCATTGGTGTCCTATTATGATAAATTAGTTCTAATGTACTCTTTTTTTTCTTTTCTTTTTTTTTTAGAAAAATACTTACACTTCCAACAACTTTAAGATTAATGTGTTCAACAGCGGAGGCTCCTTCCTTCTTTTCAACTTTTTCAGTGGGTTCAGACATGATATTATAACGCGCTTTTTTAAAAGTAATGGGAAAAAAAAGAAAAAGAAAAAAATTGTTTTGATAGGCGTCGTGATAAACACAAACGCGGGGAGATTAGCCAATCAAATTTTTATTGTTTTTTTCTTGGTCATTTTATCTTGTAAAAAGAATTACAGCTTACGTTGTTTGCAAGAAAGTTGGTTGATACTGAGAGATTTTACTGAATTATTCAGAATATAGCACTCCTCCAAAAAAAGAAAGGGGGATTTAGTTACCTTGGCAACAGAGCATTAAACTAATGGTATACCTTTTTGTCTCCACCCTCGAAAGGACCTAATTAAATTTTATAGTAAATCGCATACTGATTCGCCAATTCAACACACGATAGAAGAGAAACAATCCCCAATGCCTACATTATCCTATTTGTAAGGTGTGGCACGATAGTATCTTTGATTTACTACTGCTCAATTAGCAATTATGTGACAGAAGATGTCAGCATTAAAATTTGATCCTTAAATTACTGTTATACCCTTTACAGATGCATGCTGGTTTGTATATGATACACCATAAAGACTGCACCGATAGTAAGTTGCTACAGCCATGATGAAAGGTGTTTCAATCTCCTTTAGTCACGTGATTGCGTCTTGCTTCATTGTATTCTCCCCTCGCAAGCCCGGGGTATTACTTTTTTTTTCTCTTTCCTTTTTTAACTTTCGATATAATGTTTTCCACTACACGTACATTACTTCAAGCCAATGCCAAGGTAATATAATAGTAGGGGTATGAAAAGAAATTCTAAGAAAATAACTTGATACTAACACTTGAATAAGCCATTGTCACGCAACTGTTTAGCACAATGTCAACCTACTACAAAAACTTTTATGACAGCTAATAGAACCAAAGCTATTCGACCTAGCAATAGATTTTATTCTACAAACAAAGAGGAACTTCGGGCTAAAGCCATTCTTGGAGTAAAGTATACAAAAAATAAGTCGTGCTTGTATAATATTATGTTTCTCAATATAACTTATGCATTATTAATATAAAATAGCCTTTTACATTAAAAGCCGCTGGTGTATTTTTAGCTGTTGGAGCAGGTTTATTGTATTACTTCCAAAGTGAAAAGAAAAAAGTTGAGCAATTACGTAAGTTAAAAAAAATAGACAGTGCAAAGTTTATTAAGATAACTGACAAAGTTTTCAAAAAGGTATTCAAAAGGAAGTAGAAAAGTCTAAAACGCAGTCTTTTGGTAAACCTAAACTTGGCGGAGATTACAAGTTGACAAACGCAGAAAACAAGAAGGATTTTGGATCTGAAGACTTGAAGGGTAAATTTTCATTAATTTATTTCGGATTTACACATTGTCCCGATATCTGCCCTGAAGAATTAGATAAAATGGCCGAAGTAGTTGATCAAATAAGTAAGTTTGGTTTATACATATTTTTTTTAAAAAAAATTGCTTATTCAATATTTTATTAGAGAAAGATGTAGGTGAAAACATTTTAGTGCCTGTTTTTATTACATGCGACCCTAGACGTGATACAGTTGATATTGTTAAGGAATATGTAAAAGATTTCCATGATGATTTAATTGGTTTAACTGGTACTCAAGAAGAAGTTAAAAAGGTAGCTAAACTCTTCCGTGTTTACGTTTCTTCTCCTCCTGATATCAGTGAAGGCAGTGATTATTTAGTTGATCACTCTATTTTCTTCTACTTGATGGACCCTGAAGGAAAATTCCTTGATTGTTATTCTCAAAACTCTAAGGCCGAAGAAGTAACTGCAAGCTTCAAAAAGTATTACTATGAGTACTTGGAAAATGGTGGAAAAGTAAACAAGTCTCCCCTTGCCATTGAATCTTCCGAATAATAAATATAACAGGTTTTTTTTTAACATTAAGTATTGATCTACTATCAATTCTCCTCTTTTTTTTCTTATTTCTAAATTATCAATCTATCGCCTTTAAACTAATTCCGCCCACTTGTGATAAACAAGGAATAGTTCTTTATTTAGAATAGTTACTATAATTAACTAAACAAGAAGCTTTTACTATATTACTGCCACTAAAGCTATTCAGAGCATTTAGTAACGCAACGTGGAAAGGGAGTTTTGTCAAATATTTATACATAAATGTAATAAATATTACAAAGGGAGTTAAATTATTTTTTTAAAAAAAAGCCAAAAAAGGTGGCTGCAGCAACAATCTGACCCTTTCTTTCGATATAAAGTAATTTATAACATGGATTTTTTTTTTTTTTTTTTTTTTTTCGCTAAAAAAAAGCACGAGAATGTCTATTAGGGGCATCTATACATTTCAATTGAATTAACAGCAGGGTGTCGCTCGGTAAACAAGAAACAATATAGGTTATATTTTTAAGTGTACATGGTTATATTGATAGAATTATCAAGCACGTTTTCAATTAGAAGATATCTCCCATTACGATTATATGGAAGTATACAACATCTGAATGCATTTTTTTTTTTTTTTTCAATAAGAATTTTTTTTATCGATATGTAGATCAGCCACTCTTTATTCGATATTCAACTCGGCAATACAAATGTACCGTCAAGTTGTTCGTTCCACCGTGCTTCTGGTTTTAGGTGGTACGTAAGAAGAATACATTCGCTGATTATTTTTTGATTGCGGACATTTCGGTTGTTCTCAAAGTATATGGCACAAAACTAAATTGGGTAAAGATTCTAGTGAAAGAAAAATATCAATTGAAATGTTGTAGTTTAAAGAGTAAGATCCTCTCTTTATTTAGATAGAGAACATGTGTTAGACCTTGGAGAAAAACTTGTGCTAGATACTACACTAACCTGTTTCGCCCTGATATTGTATTATACTGTCAATATAACTCAATTGACAAATATCTTTCTTTTCTTTTCTTTTTGTAATGGAAGAAAAAAATCAGCTCATTTTTATTTATACATATCAAGTCTATAATATTCTACTGGGAATGATTTAAAATAATAATAAAAAACTTATTACCACTTACTTGGATTCGTCCAGAAGATTTTCTGTTTTATTATAAAGCATATCGGAAACCAAAAACGTAAAAATGGTTGTCATCTAATTCAAAAAAAGAAAAGAAAAATAAAAATAATTATATCTAAAATAAAATAGACAGATATGAATTGATGGTAAAGTAATTGCCTCCTTCCAAAAAAAAAAGAGAAAAAAAGTATGTATTGTGCCTTCATGACTATCGACACGCATTCTAGTTACACGAACCATTACTGTTACTGAACCAAACATATAATTTCGAAATAACGGAAAAAAAAAAGAACCAGTGTATACATATTTACATAATATTTTATACCTACAACCAAAAACCTTGTCGCTCCCCCCTTTTTCTAAAAAAAAATAATTGGTACATTTGAAACCGTTTTTTATACGTATAATATAATTAGTAATTATTTATCATCTAAAACATCGAAAGATAAAACATTATCTAGGTTGTACATAAAGTAGGTACGACTCTGACGTTTTTATTCTTTAAAATCGATCTCGAGAAAAGCGTCGGCTAGACACTTTTAAATGCAATTTACCTTATTGAGACGTGTAAAAAAAAAGAATTGAAACGTTTTCATTATAGTTCTGGACCTAATGTCTTTCAATTCATATCCTCTCGGAAAACGTTCCGTGTTTTTTTTATAACAGCACTAATTTGATTGAGAACCAATTGCTACAAAGTAAAATGATGTAGGAAAGATTTTACCCTACTAGATTTTAACGCCTTATTTTATTTTAAGCAAATGAATTTACTTTTTTTGATAAACTGCCGGGCTACGTCAGTGTAAAAAAAAAAAAAAAAAAAAAAAGTTATTGAACCGAGATCAATGATTAACCTGATCTAGACAGTATACTCAGATTGTTTTCGCGAAACGTTGGCAAACCATTTGAAGGTTTTTTTTCACTTGTAGATATTGTAGAAAAGCGTACAGTCTGTACAAGTATTACAACAACCGTTAATATTTGGTCAAACATTACCTTTTTTTTTTGCTGGAGTAAATGATATAGCTAATTAAAAAACAAGTTACTTTTTTACATGTGGCCCATTAGAACTTATCAGCAACTGTAATATATTATGGTAATCTGTATTTTTATTTATTTGCAGTGAGTTTAAATGTACTACATACGTTGCGTTGTTTATTATGAAACTTGTTTCTTAAACTATACCTGTTTGTTTTTGTTTTTTCTGCTTTAACCCCCCAAGATTTTAGGTTGTTAAAGTGTGTGGACCCCGGAGAATCGTAAACTGGGCTAGACCATAGCACAAATGGGAGCACACTACCTTACAATAAACCCGTAATTTGATTCACAGTAGTTTTGAGTTTTAAAAAAAAAAAACTGGTACTTTTTCTATCGAAGCACTGAATTGTGTATGTACATCGTCTTTTTTTTTATTATTAATAAATTGTTATTTTGTATCACAGGTAACGTAAGAGAAGAAAAAAAAATGTATATATAACTCGGACCAGCCGAATATAAATTGATTGTGTGAGGGGCGTACAAAAAAATAATAATAAAGACAAAAAAAAGATGAATTATGGAGCAGAGGAAAGAATAAGAGATAAGTGGGGATGTCTTTCATGATTCATATAATCATCATGATCGAATACAGAAGAATCAATTGAGTTTGGGGTAGAAGGAGCAGATATTAAAGAAGGAGCATTTTGTTGATGATGAGGTGGTGTTTCAGGGGTTACAGATAAATGGGGACCACTAGTGGTAAACAGTAATTTTTTATTAGCTGAAATAGGTGTGGTTGTCGCCACCTCATTTTCTGTGATAATGCCAAGTTGCTGAGCGGGGGATAAAGTACTTGTAATAATCATCTCACTTTGTTGTTGTTGCTGTTGTTGTGACATTTTTTTTTCATTGGTGGTTAACTCTGTTGGTGACCGTGCACGTAAAGACGTACGATTATTATTATTGTTAAAGGTGCTTTTACGTTCGTCGTGTGACAAATGTCGTCGGTGCATTGTTGTACGTGACACTACAGCGTCGTATTGCGCCTTCTCCTTAACAACATCTTGAACATTATTGATATCATTACTATCGTTTTCAAAATGACTATCCAGTTCATGAAAGTTAACAATCGGTTGTAACGTAGTGCCTTTTGAGTGCTTGCCTTCTAAAGTTAACATGGCTTCATGTCTTGATTTGTTTTGAAATGAAAAGGCAAGACTTTGTTCTAGAATTTGTTGACGCCAAATATGTTCATCGTCATCATTGCTATCATAATAAACTTGTTGACTTTGTCTTCTTCTTCTTAATTGTTGAAGAGGATGCAATGGTTTCTTTTCATCAGATTCTTCGGTTTGGAAATTTTTTAAGGCTAATGTAAGTTGCTCAGTATCGGGCATAGATAAGGGACTCTTTCTGTGTCTTCTTTCCTTGAGAGTTAATTTTTCTTCTTCGTCAATTGCTACTGCTTCAACTGCACTAACTGAAACAGGGGAATCTGCAATGTAGGATATATTACTGTTATTGGTGGCACTAGTTGATTGAGAGTTAGGTCTAGTATTGTCATTACTACTATTGGTAACATAGGGTATATTCAATGTAGGAAGTGGCGGAACATCATTATCAGTTGAAATACTCAACTTTGGGTTTCTAGCAGCACCAAGTGTGCCGCTTCTGAAAGGTTGTGATTGAGTAGGCGTAAAAGAAAGACTGGAATGACCTGCTTTACAGCTATCTAAACTATCGTTATCTTGTAACAAAAATACTCCATCAGGAGATGCTTGTTGTAATAACTCGGCATCGAGAGATAAGCGCAACAGTGAAGGTTGCTTTTTAGTCTTTATAGATCTAGGTTTAACTCGTGGTGTAAGAGTAGGATCAACCAATGGTCTTCTACCACCCCTAGAATTATTACTATCGTTAGGCTGACTGTTTTTACGACTCACGTTGCTATCTCTCTTTGATTTGGTTTGTCTGGGTGGAGGAGAAAGAGATGAAGTAGGTTGCGATTGATGTTTCCATGGTAACGAAGCACTTGGTTTAACGTCTGATACTAAAAAAAAGTTATTTTAATATGTATACAAAAAAAAAGCTTAAAAATATCCAATAAGCAATTTACCTTGAATAGTTGATTTTAATTGCTCTTTATCAGGTGTATAGTCCTCATTAAACACATATTCTTCATATGATTGTGAAACTCTTATCTTTTGTGTTTTATTTTTTTTAAATTTTGTGATAAAAGCAAAACATGACGACCAGCGAAATTTACGTGATTTGGTTTCTATCGGCTCAGCTGAATTGGTTTCGTAAAAAGAACCTCGCTCTGTAATCTTCCTGTTCATTTCAGCTTGGTGTTTGCTATAATCATCTACCATAGAGATGCTTTTTTTGTATGTATATATATATTTATAAAGACAACGTCAAAAAGAATAAAGAAAGGAGAAGAGTCGATTGGGGGTATATTATCCTCTTCTTTTTTCTAAAAAAAAAAAAAGAAAAAAAAAAGAAAAAAAAAGAAAGAGAGAAAGAGAAAAAAAAAAAAGGAGAAAAAGTTTATAATTATATGTGCTGCTTTTTGTTTATAATTGTATAGAAAATGCTACACGATTAACCCAAAGTAGTAAGAATACTAAGAAATATTTCAAATGCCCAGCCCGAAACCTCCGCCCTAAAAATTTATTCGGTAGTACACCTTTGTATTTTTCAGGTATAGGTTTATTCAAAGGTTGGTATAATTTATTTTTATCATTTCTAAATAGAGATGTATCGCCAAGTCACTCAGCCCGTTCATCGTGTCTTCCCCCCCCCCCCTGATAATCGCGTTTGATTTAATAATTATTACTTTCTCCGTGTCAAAAAACTAAACAAACAGTTATGTCCATCATCTATTGTATTTGTTATTTTTTGCCATTTAGTTTTCTTGTACTCAGGTCCTGTTACATTGCACAAGTTTTTTCTATTCAAACTAATATAAGAGGTTTGACTCAAAAAAGGAAATGTAAACCTTCTTTTTGAGTTTTCGAAAAAAAAAAAAGAGGGAGGAGGAAGAAAAGAAGGAGAGCTGGTGTCATATGAATTAACTGTAGTGTAATAATTTCTTTGTATTTCCTTTGACAACTTCTCTTTTGTTTGTATATATATAGTTCCCAAAAAAATAATATTCTCGCTTTCTATTTCTTGGGCTTTTTGGTTTTATACTCCACTGCTTTTTTGTCTGAGAGGAACCTTACACGAGGTTTTGCTTGATATATGTTTTCGATTAACCGTGAAGGGAAAGGAAAAAACTTTTTTTTTTTTTTGGTTTTTTACATCTTCTGACTATGTACGTGGGTAGTTTATTTCTTTATTTTTTAGTGCAACCATTCTTGTTTTTGTTATGATGCATGGCTGTGTTATACTATATCCTCGTGGCAAAAAATTAGGTCTACGCATTTTCCCCCCTAGTTTCCCTTTTTCTCGGGCCTACACAATTGATTTCCAGCATTTTTTTTTTTTGGGTGAGCCTCTACTGCATGCATTATCCGGTCGCCCTTACCTTACCCACGTTTTTTAAATGACACATTATTGGCTGAGAAAAAACTATGTTAATCGTCCTACATGGCGGCTTCTATTATAAACTTTTGGTAACAAGACTTGTTAGCAAATAAAATGCAGGGTCGTTTTGTTTCTCATAAACTTATTTTTAATCCGAGAAATATACTATATTTATCGTTAATGTTCAAGAACATTTACTTATAAATCATTTACTTGCACCACCCGCATGACTTATTTCACATCTTTTTTTAAAAAGAGAAAATTATCTATAGATCAGATATCTAAAAAAAAAAGCTTGTTTTGGCACATGAAAATAAAAAGTTATGTAATATCTCCAGTTATGATTATATAAAGTATTTTGTTTCGAATAATCTTACGTATGGTAAATATTTTAGCGTGCTATTAATGACTAATCTAAATATAAACGTTTATATTAATGCAACAAGTTTTTATTATTATAAGAACGAGCGGATCGTCATTTCCGAATAAACTGCCTTTCCTTTTCTTTTTTTTTTTGGTTGAAAAAAGATAAATGAACTAATGTGGAACATAATGTTCTCGTGATGTACCTTGTTTTTGTTCAGGTACCGGATATATAATGACATCTTTCACTCTATGATATAAAAAAAAAAAAAAAAAACCTAATATAACCGTGGTTTTGTCATATGGCATATTATGATATTGATTCAAATGACAGTACTTACACAACAGCAAAGAGACGTCATAGTGGGAAAAAAGCAACCCACTTTAAGCATTATACAAATATGTATTCCATTCCTTTTATATAATTAGTTCTTACTAAAAATGTAACCCGGTGCTGGATTAGGATAATAGCCGCGGTAGATTTACCATTGAAACATCACTATTGCAACACGCACAACCTTATCACGAGAACCTTTTTTTTTTTAGCTATTGTTTTCTCGGCATAGATTCAAGTACGGATTACACGGTTCAATTTTTAACCTCTTATCCGAACAATTTAGTTTAAACGTAAAAAAAAAAAAAATAAGCTATTTATGCAGAACTAAGGTTTGTATGTTGTATTCTTTTTTAGCTCAGTTGATATAATAGAATCATGACTGAGAGAAAAAGAGAATATTCGTAACTTCTTTTGTGTTCTCTGTATATTTTTTATCCGTTTTTTTTTTTCTGTTTCGGGTTTCCTCACTCCTCTCAATGAGGGTACTTGATTGTTGCAATAATATTAATACAGAAACCGCTTCGAATGATGAATTCTCGAAGAAAGATAAACGAGCCGATGAAATAGCAAGTTTTTCTATCTAACCTATCTTTTATTGAAATAAATGCGATACGCGTATATTAGACTGTCATAATACTCACGTTAACTCTTTTTCCCACTGGCGCAATCAGGAAAAAACAATCTTCGACTTCTATAATACATTTAAAAATCAAATCTATCCGGGCAGTGTTACTACTTTACAAGTCGCGTGTCTCAACAAGTCTAAATTGCGTAGGATGAAAACAACCTTTTATGATTCGCTAATCTTTAGATTGCCAAAAATTGATTGGTAGTTTATTTTAATATTGTTAACCTTCCCAAGAGATTTGCATAGTTCTGTCAAAGATATACTTATTTATTATATTTTTTTTCGTGTCAAGTATATAATAACTACTACATTTAGTAGTCATGTTATGATTATACCGAAAAGGTATAATAAACAATGACACTTCTATCTTATTTTGCTACTTTTGCTAAGCGTAAAAACATTCGAAAAAAAAACAATTAAAAAGCTTAGTTGGTGTACAACTAGCATTGACGTAAACAAACAAAAATCTTAGTTAGTTAGTTTATCTACAATAATATCCTTTTATATACATGCTTTTATTTTACATTCTTGCTAGTATACTCTAGAGATTTTTGCTATATTACAAACTCCTAGTTTTGAAAAAAAAAAAAAAAGCTTTGATAAGTACGTTACATCGCTCCTTTTTTTTTTAATAGTTATTCCTGGCATATACTGTTGCTACGTCTAATCTGTCACTTCCCACGCCTTTTACTTACTATGGACCGGGTACTAGAATTGCATTATTTCTATATCCGTTATGAAATTTATTCGCGGTAACAGTAGTATATATTGAAACCCCCAAAATAAACTTCTTCAATTAAATGTACACAAATATTATATCAAATTTAACTTTAATATTACTGATTCTAAAGATCTCCGAATTTTTTTAGAATTACAAAACTTAAAAAAAGATGTAGCACATAAGGAACCTAATAATGACGAAAGAAAATATAAATATCAAATAGCGATTCCTTTAAATACAAATATTTAGAACAGAACAAATACTATATATATGTACTTAAAAACCAATATATGTACCATAATATTTAAAATAAAATAAATTTAGAACAATCAAGTTAAAAGTACGATCTAAAATACTCAATTTGAATGGCATATGCTTTATTTTAGCGTAGAATAATAGTACAGAAGCGGTAAAAGTTACCAGAATCTGATTACAGATCATGCGAGACAAAAAAAAAGCACTTTACATCAACATTGGATTATTCCATTTATATTCTTGTGTAACCATGATAAATAAGTCAAAAAAGAAACGCTCCCGGGTGGGCTTGAACCACCAACCTCCTGATTAACAGTCAGACGCGCTAGCCAATTGCGCCACGGAAGCTCTTGTTTTTCGAAAAATTTTAAAAATAATATAAGTTAAATAGCAAAAATATATCACGTGATATACACGTGTGAGTATTTTGATTGGATCGTGGTTACGCTCGTCTATCGTCATTTTAGGTACTTTTCTTTTGAATTCGCTTAGTACATCCACTTATACAGATAATAGACCTAGTGGTGACAAACCAACATATCTCTCTCTCATTGTGTTAAATAGGGCTGTTAATAGGTAAGTAGGATATAAAAGATACATACGAAAGTAGCGAAAAAGAGACTATATTTTCATGATGCTAATAACAGGCTATGACACGATTTTATATTTTGTTACTGAGATCACCACACACTCAAGCTCGTATAAAAATATATACATTTCATTTTTTGGGTTTAGCCAAATTGGCTAAGGCGAGCCCCAGCGATCACATCGCTTCGTTTATCGCTACCGCTAATCGGCATCGCTAAAATTATCGTTGTTAGCGACAGCGATAAATTTAAGCGGTATCGATAAATTTATCGATGGCGCTAAAAAACAGCGATAACCCTACAATTATCGATGGCGTTAAAACACAGCTTTATCGTTTGAGTTTATTTAAATCCCAATAATTTTTGTCCATTAACAAGTACTATTTTCCGCAAACGGACCAAATGGTCCGTTTTAATTAGTACTTGTTAATAAAAAAAAAAGCATTGCAGTATATATCGGATCCATTAAAAGGTTATGGAATAAAATAGTTATTTAATAAAACGGCAATATTATAGTACATTTGGTAATATAGATTTATTATATAAAAAAAAAAGAATTATATGAAAAAAAAAGTGCAATCTATTATTTATATGTGGATTTTGTTGTTATTCTACATTGTATACAGAAGAGGAAGGTATATGTATTTTATAGTTCGGTCTTATTTTTTATATAAGCAAAAAGTAAATAGAGCACGGCCAACAACGTGGAAGGTAAAAGCAATACTCTTGAGAAATAAGCTATCAATGTATTGAGTAAAAAAAAAAGCGTCAGAATACAGTGTAAGTTTAAATTTAAGCATATGGTTACATTATTAGAACCAAATTAGTCTGGCCGATAGCAAAAGGTCTTACAGTAAAGCCCTATATATTGTAAGTAGTAACAGAAATACTAAATAGAGAAAGTAAGAATAATTTAGTGTTATAGCTATTTAATTATAGTAAGTGACTATTCATCTTACCTCATTTCAAAAAATTATGACATGACTGACATGACACAAGATGTACAAAGTCCAAGGACAAAAGAACTTTTATTTTATTTTATCGAAAAGAAGAAAAAAGAAAAAGGAAGTGACGAAAAAAAGGAAAAGGAAAAGGAAAGAAAATAGAAGTATTTATAGTTTTTTTTAAAAAAACCGAAAAAAAACCAATCAATAACGTCTTCGCTGGGTGGAACTGCCATCATTGTCCTCAGCAAGTCTTCTTTTTTCAGCAATACTTACCTGTTGGGAATTAATTTCTTCTTGTAAGTTTGAAATTGAAAAAGACTCCCCAACGTCAACCTAATAATACAATTAAAAAAAAGGTGAATAATACTGATATTTATAAAATAAACAATTAACAAATAACTTACGACTGGTCTCTTGTTCTTCTTTCTTTTTCCATCATTACGGGATAGCAACGGACAGCAAATGAAACGTTACCCAAGAGTCAAGAACAAGACTCAAGGGCAAACAAGCTTCAATTGTCAATGTCTCCAAGACAATGTGTTCGACCACAAAGCTTGTAGTGACCTGCTCATTCGCGCTTAATCCACTCCAGAGAAAGTCAAGGCCCTTATCCGCATACTTGGTACGACAGAACAAGATTGTCAAGACATTGGTGTTATTGTACCTATCATTTGCATCTTGTTCCCTTGCAGCCGTTTCTTCGTCGACCGTCGACATGCCATATTGGACAATAGTCTCTTCCAACCAAAGAGAAACGTTTATGTTAATAAATATAGAAAATAAAATGTAATTTTTATTTTATTTTTTATTTGTGTATTTATGGTTTTTGATGATATGTAATTAAAATAAATAAAAATAGCGAAGCTTGTTTTTATAGTTATTTTAATATACATTGAAATCAAAAAAACATTTGTAACATGAATGTTTCTCAAAGTAAGCTTTAGTTCTTCACACGCGGCAAACTTGTATATAGTTATCGTCATCTTAATTGTTTTCTTTCTATTCAATCTTTTTGCAGCAACATTTTTTTTACGTTTCTCGTCGTAAAAAAAAAAGGGTTTTTTAGCATTATCTTTAGTGTCAACACCAGTAAGAGATCTTTATTTTATTACAGTTAACGGTATGTATTGCGAATTAAAAGAATAAGTAAAAAAAAAAATAGTAGTAGAATATACGGGCGTTTATTAAAAAAAAATACTTCCTTTATATAACTCACTAGAGCGGAATATTAATTTTAACAAAATAATCCACATAAAAAAATATATATATTATATAGCGATAAATGGAGCGCTATCGCTTCCTTGACCAATGAATCCTTTTTTTTTTAAAAAAATTAGAATTTTGTTAGCATTCTTTTTTTTTTCTATTTGGAGAAAATGAGCAAAAGCTGTAATTAAAAGAAGGAAATTGAAATTCCATCGATAATTTCTTTTTTCCCTGCCAAATTTTAGCGATACCGCTTGTGTAAGCGATACAACGCTTCCACAACCGCCACCGCTTAGATATTATCGCTCTGACTCGCCTTAGTGAATGTATAGTTCAGGTATGACTTAATTAAATTTACGTTTAGCTCATATCTGAACGCTTTTCACGATCGTCTTACAGACTTCTTATTTTTAGTTACCCTCCTTTGTATTTGGGGTAACCGTACGTTCCATTGAACTTAAAGTGAAACATCAATGCATTACTGTAAGACGAAGACAATTGAGTCTCCCTTTAAAAAAAGCTGGTAAAGTTTAAATAAAATATGTATGAGAGTGTGCTCTTTTACTATCTCCTAAGAAATAGACGAAAGTTGGACATTTTCTATTGAAGATGGTGATGATGAGTCGTCTGATACTTCCATCAGTAATGCTTGTGGTAAAATCACACATAAAATAGAATATATAATAATCGATGAACTTATAGATTATAGATTATAAAACATAACAAACGTTAAGTATCAAAATGAACCTTATATATATATATATAAAAGCACAGGATCTAGAAATCAAGATCCTCAGGTTATAGAAGTCACTAGATCAAATCTAAGTGTAACGATCAATCATAATAGTGCGACCATTATTGCAAAAGACTATTAATAAGAAATCATAGTTAGCAATCCCTTTTACCGGGATTGATTTTTTACAATTAAAATAAGAAATAAACGTTATTAAACTTTTAATCTTATTCACCTGTTTTTATTAATTTCTCTGTGTTAAATCAAAAGTATTTCTCCACAGTGCTGATTCTCCGCCATTAGTAGAAGGCGGGATAACTGTAGACGATCGTTGATCTTTACTTGATGGAAGAAATGTGATCGAAAAACAGCGATATTGAAACGTATTCTTCCAATTGGATTTAATAAATTTTATTTTGTACCTTTTTTTTCCCAATTTTAAAGTTCCGCGACGGATAAATTATGCATCCAGTAACTAAAGCAACAAATTTGATAGATTATACAGGGACATATTTATATTATTTTTGTTTTTTAATTAGTTTGGATGCCACCGTATAAATGTTAACTATGCTAACTTAAAGGATATTTACTTGAGATGTGAATTTAATTTAATCTTTTTTAATATTTAAAAATAACAAATGATTTTCTATTAGAGTTCCATCAGATCATTACACAAATGATAAGAAAACGTAGCTCAAAAGGATAAATTATCACATTAATTCAAATGATGTACTTTTTTCTATATATTCTAAATTATACCATTGCTTTAATAGACTCGGATCTATTATTTCAAATAAGATGGCGCAATTCAATATTCTCTCTCTTTACATAAAAGAACTTTAAGCACAAGAAATTCCAAAATTATGTTGATTGTGACTAAAAAAGAAAAAAACCACATTGTAAGACAAAGCGGAAGCTTTCAAAAACCTCGCCACAACTCAATGCATACCATCTGAATATAGTAAGAGTAGTGACACCTCAACGTTATTAGCGTTTAACCTATTAATTTTATATAAAAAGGTATATTTATTCTAATTTTATTTTTTAACAAAACAAAAAAAAACAAAAAAAACTCTATAAAATGAGTACTGAATATCGTGATGTTAAAAAAATCGAAACGTTGCGTAAAAGATTGGATGAATTGGATGAACGTGATGATTCACTCTTGATTTGTTGTTGTGGTGAATACTCTGGAGCATTTACGCAAGAGAGAGAACAAGAAAAAAGAAAATTGGACAGAGAATTTCAACTGGAATTGGCTAAACCTCTTGAACCTATGAAAGCTTAATATTAATATCTTCTTTACATATAATATTTTTTAATAAAAATAAATGTAATATTTAAACTAGTAAAAAATAAAGTATTTAGGAGCGTTTGTTTTGTTTTGGTTGAACGCAAATGTCGATTATTATAAATAATAAAAGTTTTGTGCGTGAGAACTTATAAATTAGATTGTAAGCAACCAGAAGGAAAAATTTTAAACGGACCATTAATCGTATAGATTTCTTTTTACATACAGTCGATATACTTACAATTTTCAATAATCTTTTGATGTGTTACTAAAATACGATAAAGGAAGATTATTCCAAATACATCATATGGTGTAGCTATTTCGTTACAAGTAGTGGTATACTTACCTGGTACTTATTATAGCAGTTTACTGTAAAAATAATTGCTTATAAGGATCAATATATAATATATAGAATATAGTGATGAAGAATTGTGGCAAAAAAGACGCCAATAGTACATAAGTAACAAGAAGATGAAACGCATAATTCACTAGATCGATTATTAGTAATATAATTTATTATACGGAGGAAGAATAATATACTATAGTAAAGCATGTTTAAGCCTGTTATATGGACAAATCAAAGGTTAAAATTATCATCCATGGGTTCTTTTTTCACTACTACTTTCAACCAGTCATCCTTGTTATTATCTTCATCACAAGGATATGGTCTTTTAAGCCCCACAGGAGAACTAGATGATGTTTGTCGCGCTGATGATGTATATGTATAGGTAGGAACTACGGTTATTTTTGTTTTTGGGCTACTCGAAGATGAGTAGGGTTGATAGAATGTGAATGTGCTAGTAGTAGGGACATTTGTGGATGTTGTTTTGGGTGTGGGTTGTGAGCTGGTGCTTTTAGGTATCTTGGAATCTCTTAAATAATCGTCTATAGGGACTTCCAATTTAATTGTGTTGGCTAGCATTTTACGTAGCTCTTGATTCCATACGGGTGATGTCGTAGAATACAGATCTTTAGCCATATTTTCTAAGAACGGCGACATGCAGACCGGTTTAAGTGATCCCCATTCGTTCACAGACCGGGGTGAGATGCAATATAGAAGGACTACATTGAGAAAAAAAAAATGTTAGTGTTATATACAGAAATAAAAAAATAGTTTTTTTTTTTTTTTTTTTTTTTTTAATAATTTACATTTGGATCTAGTCATTGCTACATAAAGGATTCTCCTACGTAGATACAATGCGTTAGGGGTTTTTTTTTCTTTTAAAAAAAATTTACTAAAACAACTTTACTTTTCTTCATTAAGGTCTCCTCCAGATGCAGGTATTATACCATCAATGCATGTTACAACAAAAACGCAGGGCCACTCTAGACCTAATTAAATCTATTAGTATCTAATGTATAATTCAGGTACATTATTTGATTTAAGAACCTTTAGCAGCGTGAATTGTTGATAAAGTAACTTTCTAAAAAAAAAGTTTAAATAAATTTATAGTTGTAATATGTATAATACATTACTGACCCCTCCCTTCTTTTCTGCTTGTTGTTTTGGATTTAAACAATTATCACAGTAGACTAAAAACTTTTCAACGTTTTGATTAGTTTCTTTGGGAGCCTGAGATAGAGGAATCTCCATTTCTTCTCTATTTGTATAATATAAATGATAAGAATATAATTAAAAATGCAGAAAACGATATATATATATATATATATACTCTTTCACCGGTTTAAGTAAAGGGTCATCGATTGGAACTACGGTAGTATAGCTAAGATCTTTAGCACTCTCTTCATCGCAATCACCCTCTTCTTCAGATATATCAGACCTAATTGTAGCCATGTTTACTAGTTCACTTAAATTCTTTAATCTTCCCAAATGATCTTTATAATAATGTTGCTTTAAATGTGCATAATAATTTGTATCTTCATAGATCGATTTCAGTATAACTGATATTTCAGTCTAATAAAAATATAAGGTTAAAAAATTCATTTTACACATCAATTTCTTTTTTGTTACTTTATTTTCAATCATGTCTTGGAAATTTTGACACAAATGTAGAAATTTGATTATTTCTTTACGGTCTGCGAAAAAGGAGTTTTGCTGACTGTTCAAGAATAAATGTATAGCTTCAGGTATAGATATTTGATTTGTCATACTCAAGCTTAGAATCATATCAATAGTACTTTGTCGAATACTTCGTTTAGGGATATTAATGATCCTTTTGAAAGAATTTATATTATATGGATCAAAAGCAAATCGAAGATAGGCTAGCATATCCTTGATCTCCATTCTATTAAAGAATCTGTCCCCTCCTTTCTAATATATATATATATATATATATCTAATTAACAATCCATTCTATGTATATATATCTGTTACACTTACAAGGTTGAAAGGTATTTGATGTTTTCTTAAGATACGCTCAAATTGATGGGTTATAAAATTAGCACGTATAAGAATAGCAATGTCTTTATACTGAATTAAACCCTGGGAATAATCAACAACTTTACTTATTTCATAAGCTACATATTCGGCTTGTTTTTTTTCATCAGCGGTTTTGATTAAAGATATTGGAATTCCAACAGGATTATTTGTGTATAGTGCCTTGTTCATTCGTTCAGCATCTAATATATATTGCTGTTTAAAAATAAATATAAATAAATAAAAGTATATATAGTCTACCTTGTAAAATGACATGTGTAGCTGACTCAACTAGTTTAGCACTACTACGGTAATTTCGCTCTAAATTAATAGTAATTGTATTTTCGAAATCGTCTTGCATTTCTTGAAATACTTTATTTTTAGCAGACCTCCAACCGTATATAGATTGATCAGGATCACCGACTACAGTAATTGATTTATGAGTAGATTGAGACATTATCAGTTTTATAAGTTCGTATTGTGCAGAGCTAGTGTCTTGAAACTAATAAGAATGATTTAGTGTAATGATACTAAGGGAACATATATATATATATATACATACTTCGTCCACCAAGACACAATCAACAGATTGTACTGAATTAATCTTGTTATAAGACAATAATTCCGTTGTTCTTAATATAAGACCGCCAAAGTCCTAATAGTTAAAGGGTTGAATAATACTGTTTATAAATCAAGTAATACTATCTTACTATTATATTTCTTTTTTTTAAAACTTCTTCATAGGCTTGATAAAATATAGAAACGGCAGCTTTTAACGGTGAGGTAGCACCACTGTATATGTTTTGAAATCTAATATGATTTTCCCCTCGTTCTCTGGCCTTGTCTATTTCAAATATAATGGTTTCTAATATATACTATTACTATCAAATATATGCACACTGGTTTAAAAGGTGGGGGGGGGGGTTTACCAATTTTGATCTGTCTGTCTGCATATTTAGCGGGTAAATCTTCGTCCGCCAATAATTCTTTTATGATTTCTCGTCTGCTTTTGACAAATGTTAGGGAAGCTTTTTGTTTTTTATTTTATTATTCGCCGTACCTTTTTCTTTCTTCTATAATTTTAAAATTGGGTTCCATATTGATATCTCGAGCGTTAAGACGTAAAATGGAACAACAAATGCTATGAAATGTACCAATTTGTATTAATTGTGTCAATTGAGGCCCAATAACCGTTTTTAATCTTTCTTTTAATTCATTAGCGGCCTTCTTTGTGAAAGTGACCACTATAATATCGAAAGGCAAAATTTTTTTCTCAAGAATTAGGTACGATACTCGACAAACTAATACTATATATATATATATATATTTTGGCTGTGAGTAAGTTGTAAAGTTCAAATATTAAAAATGATAAGAAAAAAAAACCTTTCGTCTTTCCAGATCCTGGGCCTGCTACGATCTGAAGAGATTTGGCAGTGGATAAGACGGCATCTCTTTGTATGCAATTAAGCGATCTTAAAGCATCGTGTAAATTTTTACTGTTGTTCATTTAAAGAAAAAGAAGAAAGAAATCAAACTGAAAAAAACTAAAAAAAGATTATAAAATGAGCTTCGCTGACGTAAGCATACATTTCCTTGTTTTTTTATGTTACATTTTCAGTGAATGAAGCGATGTTAGTCCCAAAAATGGGAAACCGTGTTTACTACGGCGATTGTATTATTCGACGTGGTTAACCTCTTGAGTAAACTCTCGGCCTACCCATACCTTTCCAAATAGAAATCATATTCTTGGCAGCGTTGACATCGCGCTGCCATAGTGTATTACACATTTTGCTAACAAGCACACTACAGCCCTCGACACGAGCCACATTATCTAAAGAATCAGTTTCACACCGATTACAAACACGCAAAGTCGATTAGTATAACAAGAAGGTCACCGACAGCTTCTCTCTTTTTTAAACATCTCCACAGACCACAGCGTAAACCTTTCAATTTGACGGCATCCTTGCCAAACGTTCCGTTTCCGAAAACAAAGAGAAAAACCTTCGATTTGTCTTCTCCTTGGAACTTTAAAGGGTTCCATTTAACACGTCTTTAAAGTATGTACTATCCGTAAGTGTTGCATTGGTACATAAATTTGCAGCTTTGAACTTACCTTTTTTTCTGCTGTTGCTTCTTAGTATTCCTCTTTCTTTTATTATTTTTTCTTTTTCATCTCTTCTTCCTATTGTTTTTAGAAGTACCGTGTAATCAGGTAGCCTTTTAATAAATGTACCTATAACAGACACTTTGTATAAACGGTCTAATACTCGTTTCCTTTGTTTTGATAACGTATTTACCATAATTCTCAGGTGTTCTTGTCCGCCTTGGTAAAGGTCGAAACAATATTTGGCAGTGTGTCGTCTATAGAAGGCGAATAAAGCAACCATATTGGCCAACATGTAGCTGGTATATGTACAGAAAGTGTCACTATTCGCTATCTTACATGACTCAATTGCTGTGATATTTTCAAGATCTTCTTTTGTAGCAATTGTACAGACCATTGATGCTGTTAGGTGGTAATATTCTTTGGTATTACAACTTTTTATTTGATGCTCAATAAGATCAAGTCAAACAGCAGCGGCGTACAAGGGGTTTCTTCCCGGGCCAAGGAAAGTCAGTCTAAAAGTGTGTCTGATCTCTTCTATAAAGAGGTCTTGTAGTCCTAAGTCATGATTAGATATTGTGAATCTATCGTCTTTTTGATCGATCCGTCTGATCTTACGATATTCCCGAAAAGAATGCGATTCTTCCCATTAAGTAACAGCTGTTCAGTACTATAGTAGAAATCGAGTTTATATCTTCTGCTTGTTTTAAATTTCAAGATATATATTTTCTGTTAAGCCCTCCGGTAAAGTTATATTAGTCGGCCATTTTGGACCCTTTTGACATACGTCTTGATAGTGATGCTTTTAATAGCACTATAATCCATTGGCTATATAGTATAATAATATGATAGTATTTTTATTAGTGGTATACTTTTTAGAAATACTATATACCAATTTTTTATATCGTATTGCTCACCTTGAAAGTAGTTCATAATGTTGCTGGGCGGCAGTGTAATATTCGTAGCTAGGTAATCTTGCTGATTTGTGTCCTGTCTTACGAACTTTTTCTTTATCAGTCTTCATTTTTGCTTCAAAATAAGAAAACCTGCCACCATCGGCACTAATTTGTTAAGTTGGCATTTGAAATAATCCTTTAGCCAGTTTATTTTCAGTCTTTGCATACACTGCTCGTAAAAAGTAGCATCTACCCCTTCTTTAAAATTATTAAACAACATGACACTATACTTTCTGATTATAGCAGTGGTATTTATACCTTTTTCGGAGAGCTTTTTTTAAAAAAAAGGAGAGAAAAAAGAAAATATAATTGATTTATTATACATATTTTGCACTAGCTTTATACACTGCAGACATAAACAGGAATTATTGATCTATTAATGTATTTATTTCAAAATATGTTTAAAAAAAAAAAGAAAATTGTGTGTGTGTGTGTGTGAGTGAGTGTGTGCGTGTATAAAAAAATAAAAGGGAAACTATTTGACAAAAATTAAACAAGAGATATTTTGCGATAAAATATTTATGAGTAAGTATCAACCAAGGTATCTCTTAACTCATTAATGATAGCAGTAGGTTGAGCATCTTGTAATTTGAAGATACTTTCCATAACACTTAATTCGGTGGAAGTAGTATCCATACCGGCAAAAGCGCACCAATCATTTACGACACAGCCGGCACCGATAACATCGGAACCACGGTTAACTGTACCAGCAACCAAAGGAATTTGCAAAAGAGAAGATAATTCATCTTGATCTTGAATAGAGGTACGAGGATGAACAAGACCACCTTGGTTACTTAAAGCACAGAAAGAACCAACTAAAACATTATCAGCAATTGTTTGACGGAAAACTTCAACTTGGAGAGTATCAGCAATAATCTCTTCAGTCTCACGATCAATATCGGGATGAACTAATGCAACATAATCGTTACAGGCAATGACATTACCCAAAGCAGACAAACGTTCCTCAACACGTTGAACAGCAACGGCTTCAGGAAGAGAGTTACGTAAATGTTGAAGTTCTTGATCAGTTGTGGTGCTAGGTACAAGCAAACCGTTCTTGTTACCAACAGTTAAACGACCAACAATACGGGTACCAGCAATAGAAGTGTGAACAACAGGGATAACATCACCCAACTCACCTTCGAAGACACTAATAGTATTCTGTGTGTAAGTTCTCTTTTCTCTCTCTCTCTCTTTCTCTTTTTTTTTTCTTACCTGTAAAAGTTTTCGGATCCACCTAAAGCGACCAAACAGTAACTGTTGGTCAAACGGGAAAAGACACCGATCTCGTTACTATTTTCAAATTGAGCACCTTTTTTTTAAAAAAATATAATATATTAGACTACTAAAAAAAAACCTCCAAAACGAGATTACTTACGGACAGCCATTTAAGAATTTGTAATGAAAATTAATAAAGAGAGAAAAAAAAAAAAGTTTTAAGTTGACTGTGAACTTCTTTTTTTTTATTCCTATGAAGGCGCAGTACTTCAACCAATCAAACGAATGTATTGTGACAGCGTTTTGGACGTATCTCCCCCTTAGTAATATGGGTGGTAGAACCGCAGTAAAATGGAAAAGTTCTGGGAGAATAACTGTAACTTACGTACTTTGTAGTGGCCGCAGTTTTTTTTTATCTCGTGCTTTTTTTTTTATATATTTTTCTACTACTACTTTTTTTTTTTTTTAAAAAAAAGTGAATTGCCACTGCAAACTTCGTAGGCGACATAATTCGTTTGTGGAACATGAAAAGAAAGTATGTTGTACAAGCTGTAAGATATTCAGTAGTTTTGAAATACAGTAAGAAGCGTACTAGTAAGCAGAAGGATACAATAATTTTTTAAAAACATAGAATGTGCTCTGGTTAGAGATGTAGCCAATGTTTAAATATTATGCTATTTTCTCTAGGTAGTTTTTAAATAGTATTCTTGTCCAGTACCAAATTTTTTTTTTTCACATGATTGATCTTTACTATTCGTTAAAACACAAGTAGTTAGACTCACTTTTGAAACTGCCATTCTGTGATTTTTTTTTAGAGTAGGTACACACTCACAAATGCCATATCTACAACAAAATCGTCTACATTCGAAAGAAAATTGTATTTCTAATTCTTTGCAGGTATCATACAAATACAACTCTCTGGTAGAAACCATACCTAATTTTTAGCTGCAATATCAGCAGATATAATTGTTATCTTTTCCAGCATTGACAGGCATGTCTTTTTTTTTTAAAGCAGGAATTACGTGTTTTTTTAAACCCCATTTTTTGATTTTTAAAGTGACTGTAAAAGTGTCTAAAACGGCAAGTGGAGGGCAACCCTTTTTTTTATTTATCTTTCTTTACTTTTTTTTTATATACATATAAAAAATGGAGGTATATAAGAAACTCCCTATAATATAAAATATAACCTATAATACTTATATATTTTATTTATTTAGGAACTTGAATCGCGTATAAAGGAAGTCAAGTCCAAGATTGAACAAAATGTTCATTTAAAAAAGAAGGCAATTGAACTTCGTCAAGTATTAAAGGACCGTAATGCACAACTTCAATGTGATACTCAAATTAGAGAATCCCAACGTTACATTGATTATTTTTCAGAGGAACTTCGTAGACTTCAAACGAAAGGAAGTCGTGCGTCTTTTATATCCCTTCAACCTTTTCTACATCAACAACATACATCAGCGAG
Organism: Thamnidium elegans; assembly: GCA_025201345.1. Classification (NCBI taxonomy): domain Eukaryota; kingdom Fungi; phylum Mucoromycota; class Mucoromycetes; order Mucorales; family Mucoraceae; genus Thamnidium; species Thamnidium elegans. Next base: position 128,218 of record JAIXMG010000041.1, read on the forward strand.
TGAATCCTCTTCTGCAGAGTCTATATCGGCTAGTCCAGTAACTCAAATAGTTGAATCCCCAATACAATCTTACTTTCCTATAACGACTAATTCTGTTTCCTCTAATGAAGAAGAGGAAGAGGCAAGAAAGATTTATACAAACTTGGGTAAGCTAACAATATATGCATACTAAAAAAAAAAAAAATTCCAACTGTGTATATTACGAGAAAAATAGATCTTTTGGAAGCAGATACACCGATTAATAGAGCAAAGGTATCATTAAAACTTCATGAGTTGGAGTACAAGGTTGATGTAGAAAAGAAAGTGCAGGAAGGTATTCGAAATTTATACACTTTATTGGATCGTACGTCATCTTCTACAGCAGATCGGCGAAGAAAAGCAGAGCTACATGAAAAGCAATTAGAGTGTACTGAAAAAATGGCTTTATTAAATAATGCAGTTAAAAAATACAAAGATTTATATCTGGGTGAAGAAGATGAAAACGAACAAGAGGCTGAACAACAACAGCAGTTAGAAGAGACTAGACCAGTACTTCGTGGATTACCTGGAGCTCGTAGACCAATTACTGGTAAATTACAATTAAAGATTGTAGAGGCTCATGAATTAGCTCATGCTCCTACTCGTATGTTTCGTGATCCACATACCGCTGTCATGGTTAAAATTGATGGAAATATTCAGTTTCGTACTCGACTTTCGAAAAATGATAAATGGACAGATTCGTTTGAAATGCATGTAGATAAAGCAACTGAAGTAGAATTACTTATTTATGACCAATCAGGTGACCGCACTCTACCTATAGGTTTACTTTGGCTTAAAATTTCAGATATAGCTGAAAACCTACGTAAGCAGAAATTAGAACTGGAACATCATGATTCAAATTGGGTTCCTGCTGAAGTTGCGCAACAACATAATGATGATACCCTTTCTCATACCAACGATGTCGTCACAAATCAAATTGATTCCGGCGCTAATAAAAGAAAACATAATGATGGTGGTGTATCGGCTTGGTTTGATGTCGAACCACTAGGTAGAATTTATCTTGAAATTAACTTTGGTACGTATTTTTTTTTTTAAAAAAAACTAGTAAATAATATTAATATATTTTCTGTAATCGCGAAAAGTACGTGAAAATGTAAAGAGAAGACCAATGGATAAATTAGGTAGAGCAGACGCTGTACGTGAAAGAAAAGGCGAAGTACATGAAATGAACGGTCATCAATTTGTTGCTAGACGATTTTATCATATCATGAAGTGCGCTTTATGTGGTGATTTTATGGCTAAATTATCATTCCAATGCGAAGGTAAAAGATATTGTTATTATTATTATTAACGTGATGCTAAAATATCTCTCTCCCTGTGTGTGTGTGTGTGTGTGTATGTAGATTGCGGTTTGGCTTGTCATAAAAAATGTTATACTCGTGTGGTTACTAAATGTATCTCTAGAGCCGGATCGAAATTAGTATGTTCATTATAGTATGTTCCTCTGTTATGATGATTTATATTTAATGATTGATAATAGGATCACAATGAAGATGAATTAAAGCATCGTATACCTCATCGATTTGAGCCGTTAACTATTATTGGTGCAAATTGGTGCTGTCATTGTGGGTTTATGCTACCACTTGGTTTTAGAGGAGCACAAAAATGTGAAGGTAAGAAAAAGAAAGAGAGAAAGAGATTTTTTTTTACTAATATTAATAATTTAGAGTGTAATGTCGTTTGTCATACAAAATGTGCTGGTCTTGTACCTGATTTTTGCGGCATGTCAATGGAAAAAGCCAACTTAATGCTAAGTGAAATGAAGGCAGCCAACAACCGTCGTCGTACTTTCCATTTTGACAGTTTAACTCATTTCTCCGATAATAACCAAAAACCTTTATTTGCATCTACATCTAGTAATACCCAACACGCAACTGATACTAGCATCATCTCACCCCAACCTTCATTCTCTACTCCCGTATCACCTAAATTAAATCCTACCTTGTCTCGTCCTTTATCGTTAAGTCAGGATAGCGCTTCATTTCAATCTTTGTCTCATGTATTCAGTCAAAATTCTATTACTGATGCTTTATCAAGGACTGGGACTCAACTTGTAAGTTTTTTTTTGGGGATTTTAAGTGTTGTATGATTAATTTTTTTTTTGTATTAGACTACACCTGTTCAGGTGAATAGAAAGGTTGGTCTTGACGATTTCAACTTATTGGCTGTTTTGGGTAAAGGAAATTTCGGTAAAGTTATGCTTGCCGAAGAAAAGTATACCAGTGAATTATATGCTATTAAAATCCTTAAAAAGAGATTTGTATTAGACAATGATGAAGTGGAAAGGTAAAAAAAAAAGAAAAAAAAGATAACAGTTATTTTTTTTTGTACTTATATCCTCTTGTAGTACACGATCAGAAAAACGAGTATTTTTGGCAGCTAATGAAGAACGACATCCATTCTTAGTAAACCTTCATTCAACTTTCCAAACCGAAACTAGAATTTATTATGTCATGGAATACGTCAGTGGAGGAGATCTTATGCTTCAAATCCAAAGAGAACAGTTTTCAGAAACCAGAGCTAGATTTTATGCTTGCGAAGTATTATTAGCTTTAGATTACTTTCATAAACACGGTATTATTTACCGTGATTTGAAATTGGATAATATTATGTTATGTTTGGATGGACATATCAAGTTGGCAGATTATGGTCTCTGTAAAGAAAATATGGGTGGTAATAATACCACTAATACGTTCTGCGGAACACCTGAATTTATGGCACCCGAGATTCTTTTAGAAAATAGATATGGACGTGCTGTGGATTGGTGGGCATTTGGTGTACTGTTATATGAAATGTTGTTAGGACAATCTCCGTTCAAGGGTGAAGATGAAGATGAAATTTTTGATGCTGTTTTAGAAGATAATATTTTATATCCAATTAATATGTCTAAAAACTCAGTATCGGTATGTGAATCTTTACTTGAACGTAATCCTGAAAAGCGTCTTGGTGGAGGTAAAGGAGATGCACAAGAGGTTAAGAACCATCCATTTTTTGCCGGTGTCAATTGGGAAGATATGTTGGCTAAACGAGTCACACCTCCATTTTTACCAACAATCAATGGAAGAGCTGATACCTCTAATTTTGATGAAGAATTTACAAGGGAAATTCCAATCTTGACTCCGGTCAATGCCATGCTAACACCGCATGAACAACACGAATTCTCAAACTTTTCATATGTAGCCAATTGGGCAATAGGTACATAAAATAATAAAAAGCAATGTCCTCCCCCTCCTCCTTTTTTTATTATAAATTTATTTCAAAAGCTTTTTTGTTTTTGCTGTTTGAAAAAAAATTAGAACTGGACAACAAAGTAAAACTAAACTGGCAAAGAGTAACATAAGTACTTGGAATTGGCATGGTTTCAAATCAGAACTAGACATGATAAATCCAGAAAGTATTGGGCCTACAAGAGTGCCAATAGAATATGCTATATTATACAAAGCGTACACTATTATTGGTGGAAGTTTAGAATACACAAATATATGTTAAATTTTTTTTTTTTACCTTGAGCAAACGCATTACTACCCTTTTTTTTTTTAAAAAAAAAATGATAGTTTAGTTTAGTTGTTTTTTTTGTACGCGTAAACAAATAATCTCATATGTTTACCATTTCACTGACAATTGATCCCATCTCGGGCATAAGCGGGGTATGTATGAGCGGGTTCGAGAGTCCAAACAATAACAAAGATGGAACCATGGAATAAATCGAGGTCACTGGTAAGCTTACCAGAATGAGAGCGATGGTCATACTAAACATACCGGTTCCTATAAACAATGTTCGACCAAACTATAAGCAAACAAATAAATAAAAGAAAGTTTTTATGCTTTTTTTATAAAGTGGTTCTTTTTTTTTTTTACCTTGTCAGACAAATAACCCATAACAGGGCCCAGAAAGGAAGGTAAAACCAGCGCGATAAATACAACTAATAAAATGTATTTGTTTGTATACACACACACACACACACACACATATATATATATTGACGATTTTTAATAAAACTATAATTACCTCCAACTACTGAAATAGAAACGTGATATTTTTCTTGAAGATATATTGGAAGTGCGGGTTCTATTCCCGATAAAGCAGCAGATGTTACAAAACAACAAATGACACAGGCAATTATTCTACGGTTCTTTATTAACTGAAACATTTGACCTTTCTTTGCTGGTAATAATGAGCTAGACTCATCTAGTACTATAGACTTCGAGGCGGTGTTGATAGGTTCTTCAATCCATAGTACTCCTATCAATGTTAATAGGCCAAACAAACTGCAGAAGTAGAAAGGTGCCAGTGTCCCGCCGTGGTCATAGAGTACACCGCCTAGCACGGGACCTAAAACAAACCCGATGGTGTGAGACATAATTACTGTGCCCATTACTGTACCTAGTCTTTCTTCAGCGAATGTATCAGCTAACATGCCTAATCCAACTGTCCTTTTTTTTTTTTTTAAAAAAAAAGAATATAACTTAGCATATATTACTATAAACATACTTTATATTTTACTGTGAGTTTTACCAAGATGCACCTGCAGAAGCTCCTTGACATATTCTAGCAATAACTAGTGTGGTATAATTAGAAGCGTAAGCGAAACATAATGTTGAAGTGATAAGACAGGAAACACCAAGTATTAATGGATATCGTCTGTTCTGATATTTATCTGAAATAATTGCGAATATTGGAGTAGAAACAAGATAACCTAACGCTAAATTTTTATTGTTGTTTAAATTAATGCATTTTCTGTATGCGTCGCAATATATAGTGCGTATACTGTACCAAAACATGCAAATAGTATACCGATATCTCTTGGCGTACCATGAAATTTATCTATTACCAGTGCAGGTAAACATGGTACGACTGCACCATACACAAGCATATCCCTGATTCGTGCGTGTTAGTTAATTGTACACATATATGTTATCTCGGTAACTTATTCTCTCTTACGTAAATAAAATTAATGCTACTAAACATGCTACAGTAACATTGGATCTTTTCGCTCGGTACCATATACTATTTAAATTAGGTTTGGTAGATGAACAAGATGATATACTGGCTATAGAAGAGCATGATGACAAGCTGGCTATAGAACAATACTCCATTTTTTTTGGATTGTATTAGGAAGAGAAGAGTGTCTGAATTGGGTTTCATGTAAAAACCCTTTCGTTTTTAGTGTAAAATTCACCGTCACGAACGTTTCAAGTTTATAGTCACTTTTTGTCTATTTTTTTTTTTTTTTTTTTTTTGTATACACTTTAACGAAACGTAATGGACAAAGGTTTGACAGCTGTGATAATTGTAATAAAACCAAGTATTTATCAACATTTGATTAGGCGAAAGTTTATATCAACCTTTACCTGGTAGTACTAGTGTTAAACTTGGACCTGTAAGAAAAAAAAAAGAAGAAAAAATACAATGAAAAAATAAAGAGATTAACCTTATAAATAGAAAGCGGTAAAAGACTTTGTCAATGAGTTTATTCGACCTACTTCCGATGTCAGTAAAGTCATGGACCAAATGAGACCAGTGTATGTGGATCGGTCTAACACGTTTATAAAAGAAGAAGATAAAAAAGAAATCAAAAAGAAGATAAAGAATAAAAAAGACGGTAAATTGACAGCTAGAGAAAAGAGAAGATTAAAAGTGTATGATATACCAAAGGATGCACATCAGTATAGATTGTTTGAACCACTTGCCGAGTTATGGCAAGGTTATATGGATAAATTACTTTTACAAGGTACAGCTAATTTTGAACAAAAGTTGATTAAAGCAGATTTTCATGGAGCTCAATTTACTGGTAACACTACACACTAAATATTAATAATAATATAACTCACTTTAAAAATTAGTTATTCAAAGCACAAATCCTTCTTATGTTGGTAGTTCTGGTATTGTTGTTCAAGAAACTTTATCTATGTTTAAAATTATAACTAAAGACAATAAGCTTAAACGTAAGAAATGAACACACTAAAATTATTAATATGTGAAAATTAACATTATTAATAGAAATACCCAAAAATAGCAGTATTTTTACTGTACATATTAAAAATAGTAAGGATTATACAATTTTTGGACAACAATTTATTGCTCGTCCATCTGAAAGAGCAGCGAAAAAATTTAAACCAAAACCATCCATTGATCTTTAAAGAAGAAAAAAAAAAGGGAAAATAAAAATAATCATTTATAAAAAGTATGTGTGTTGTTGTTGTTGTTGTTGTTGTGTTGTTTGTGTGAATAATGGGTTGTGTGTGTGTGTGTGTGTGTGTGTGTGAAGAAGTCATGATTTGAGGGGGTGATTTACAAGATTAAACACTTCTTCTTCTTACCCTTTCCAAGAGGTTTATTCATCATTAAGGCAGCACGTGTAGCATTTTCAAATACTTCACGTACACCTTCACCTGTCTTTGCTGAACATTCAAGATACTTGTAAGCTCCAATCTTTTGTGCAACACCCAAGCCCTAAAAAAAATCTATTTTTAGGAAAAAAAGGCACCTTTTTTAAATTATATTTCATTTTTCTTACCTCTTCAGCAGTAACAGGTCTTTGAGAAGTTCTTCTTAATTCTTCGATCTTTGCTTCATCGTGTCTTAAATCCTTTTTACAAGCAACAAGTAAAATAGGTAGTCCTTGACAGAAATGAAGTACTTCAGAAATCCACTATATATAATAGTAAAAAGTTAGTATATTAGCCAGTAAAAAAGAAAAAAGAAATTGTTGTCTTCTTGCCTTTTCTTGAACATTGTCCAATGAATCAGGAGAATCAATGGAGAAACAAATAAGAATGACATGAGAATCAGGGTAAGAAAGAGGACGAAGACGATCATAATCTTCTTGACCAGCAGTATCCCAAAGAGCTAACTCGACATTTTTACCATCGACTTCAACATCTGCAACATAATTTTCAAAGACAGTAGGTACATACAACTAAAAAAAAAAAAAAAAAAAAAAAAAAAAAAATTTAGTACCTAGTAATATATATTACATGTATTATATTAATCCATACCTCGGGGAAAGTACCTCTGGAGAATACAATTAAAAGACATGTTTTACCACATGCACCATCGCCTACAATCACGAGTTTTCTTCTAATTTCAGCCATCCTATTAGGAGAAAGTAAAAAATTATCAGTGTCAAAAAAATATCGTTCTCATCATCTGAATTGTATTCTTCTCTTTTTTTTTTTCTTCTTTTAAAAAAAAAGAAAAAGAAAAGGTACAGCGTTGCAATAGCAATAATACAACAAGAAGAAGAAAACGTCAAAATATATATAAAAAAGAAATAGTTACCTGTGGTATAATGAAGTATATAAAAGATGAACAAGAAAAGAAGAAAAAAAAAGGAAAAGCACGAGTAACTGAGTCGAGTTGTTTAATTTTAAGAGAAAAAATAAATAAAATTAGAGCGCCCTTTTAAATATGAATAATTTTACTTTACTGGTCAAGGCTTGTGCTTTGTGGCTAAAATAAGTCAAAACCAGCCATAGGTATAAATTATGGAACGAGGACAACAAATTATTTAAAGGTGGCTGTGTACCTTGGTTTATATAGCTTATAGATTAGAAATAAGTATAAGTATATGTAAAAGACCAGTGACGGATCATGACTTCGTCTTCTTCCAGATTATCGGTAAGTTTTATTATAATGTATAAAAAATTATTAGACACGACGCTCGACATAACTTTGAATCATACCAATAGCAGAAGGTTCATATTCGTTTAATACAACTTGATCTTTAGTATCAACAGTATTTCCTTGAACAAAAGCTTTACGAGGTTGCTTAGAACTAATAACTGTGTCACGAATAGTATTCCAATCATCAGGTACACGTGTTGCTTCCAAATAAAGCTTCGTTCCATCCACTTCGTCTGCTGTTGCCTTATAAATTTGTAACTTTGTTAAAAAGTTGGAAACAGCAGGTGCTCCAACTGATCTAATCTTGCTTCTATCCAAATGTATCTCTAAACTATCTTTGTTGTCGTCTAGTTTACAAGGTTTAAATTGTAAAAAGTCTTGACCAGCGTTTAACATGACATTCATAATAGCATAACGTGCTTGCATATGAGCTTGTCCCCACTATTATAATATATTAAGTAAATTTAATTTAAAAATTTAATTATTATTATCATTTACCTTTTTAGCTGTAGGATTGTAAAATTCAAGTGCAGTAAGACCAGCTCTTGCCATATTCAAGTACATGACATATAAAATATCTTCCGCTTCTTGTCCTTCATAATTAAAAATCTTGAGAATATCATGATGAGGTGAAAGTGATAATGCAATACATTCAGCACGACATTCTTCATAACTAGAAGCAATACTCTTGAACTTTGTATTAAAGTTTTGTCCAGGTTTATACCAAGTTGTAATAGGTTTACCATTAAGCGGATTCACAACATTATCTGCATCGAAATTAAGTTTTCCTTCTTCGTCTTCAGAGAACAATTTACCAGTACCATGTCCTAATTCATGAGTACCAACTTGAACTTCAAATGAAAGATTACGGTAGTTCTTGTAAAGTTCAAGATCTTGTTGAAGAATAAAAGGAAATTTTTCATTGGGTGATTGAGCTGAAATAACATTACCTAAAGATACATTTTTGGAGCCAAAGATTTGTGTAATACTAGCATAGTTAGGAATATTAATACCAGCGGGAATACCGGCAGTGGCAAATGATAATACTTCCAACGATGTAAAATCTGGTTTGTTTAATGTCTCTCGTTCAAATTCTGCAGTCCAAGGTAAGCGAGAAACAAATAAAGGTGCATTTTCAACTAATCGATTAAACTTTAAGGTTTGTTCCTTATTGATCATGGCAACAAATCCTTCCCATTCAGCACGAACACCTTGAGGATCACGATAAGTTTCAATAAATCCAATATTAGTTTCAACTTGAGGACTAATATCTTTTAACCAAAAGCGTTGAGAATCCATATGATCTTCAATAGATCCAGATTTAAATGACTTGTAATAGGATTCCAACATGTTCTTTTGCGTATCATTTGCTACAAAAGGAATTGCGTCAGAAATAGCTTGAGCAATCTTTTTCATAGATTGTTGAAAATCAGTATAAGAAACTTCAATCTTGGATCCATTATCTAAACTATATGTCTTTGCAGGTTGTTGTTCTTCTGCTGATGCAATCACAAGTTTAAATTGATTATTTTCATCATCTTTAAATAATCTAGTATTTAATGGATCAATCTTTTCTTTTTCAAGAAAGCTTTGAACAAGTAAAATATCACTCTTGGTAACATTTTGTGAATAGTAACCTGAAATATGTCCATCTTCAGGGAATCCAATCAAATTACGTCCAATAGGTTCTACACTGTAAAGTTCCTGTTTGGATTGTTCAAATAATTCAATCGCCTCTTTCGATCCTGAAGCAGAAATAATCTTTGCAAAGTCTTGCTCGGTTAAACGTGGAATAAACTTTTCATCTCCAAACGACTTGTAATTACTTAAATTACCCAAGAACTGAGCAGAGTATTGAAGGAACTGTTCAAAAGTTTCAGCAGAAACACCACTATATAGTATATACATATATATATAGTTAGACTTAAAATAATAATAAAGTATACATATATATATATATATATTACCTTGCTTTAAAAAGTGTCTCAGTGTTAATCATGTCACCATTAGCGTTAGAGAAAGTCTTTAAAATCATGTCATAAATAGCAGCTGCGTTTGGGTTGGTTTGTGTAATAATAATACGTGTTCCTTCAAAGGCTGCTCGTGACATGTAATGAGCATACTTTTTTTCTTTTAAAGAAAGTGTCTCAAAGAAAGGTTTGGCTTCAAGACGAGAGAAAGGTAAGTTCTCATCGGCAAAATAACGGTGAGATAACGTGGACATTCTTTGTACACTTTTTTTCTTGAGTAGAAAAGAAGAAGAAGAAGTTAAAATTCGACGATACATTTTTAATATATAAAAAAAGGGGGGGAGGGTCCCCAACTCCCATTACGCGCGCTACCATGTTTGGCCTTTTTTTTTACTCACGCTTTTATTGGTTAAACACTTTTTTTCTCACTGGTAATTGAATTGTTCCACCGTTCTATTTGCGCAGATATTTTAATATGAGTAATTGATATTTAATCATAACTTATTTGTTATTCTATAAACCTTTTTTCTCTTTCTAAAATGAATTCGCATACAAAAAGAGCTTTTCCTGTGGTATGATGGTGCAAACCGATACGACTCGCTTAAAAACATAAAAGGTAATGCACCACTTTTTTTTAATTGGCCGTGAAATAAAGAGTTTTCTATAAAAAAATGCCGTTTATTAATATAGCAAACCCAATGCAATTGATCGAGTTACTTGGCACTATTTATCTTGCTGATGATCCTAGAAACGATGACATTTATGAATATCAAAATTTATTAAAAAGATGAAAGCCTTCCTCCAACTTATACTACACTCAAAGCGATCTTTTGCTTGTAAAAAAGAAAAAAAAAAACTCAAAACAAATTCGGTTCTGATATGACTCTTGTCCTTGGTAATTGGTCTGCGCTAAAAACATAAAAGAATCAAATAGAAGTATGGGACTGATTAAGATATTAAAGAATAATTCTTTTAATTGATGAGTTTATTATACCACAAAAGAAAAACCATGTCGTATGCCAGGGTCTGTTACGGTAAGGATAATGACAAATTATAAGATTTCTAACGTCAATTTACTTCACTGTCAGTTGTACAAATTTCTCATGTCTTGACCCATTTGATTAAAGCACGGATCTTGCACTAGCATCCTATTGTATTATATATCATAGTGAATAAAGGTTCTGGCGTGTAATAAATTAATAGCTTTTAAACCATAGTTGGTGCGTTCGTCGATCACCATTAGTTATTTTTTATGAGTGATTTTAGCACATAAATATTTAAGTCATTGGAATTAGTTTGTCCTATTCTATACATATACATTTGAGATACACTACAATATGTACCTTGAATCGACTCGAGAATAAATTTATAAGCGATAACTTGTTTAGTTATGAAGAAATTGTATAAAAATGTGTAGTTTTCAAATGTGTATTATAAATAGGTGTTATTCATAAACAAAAGGATAGTATATATATTTGAGCCTTTCGCATTTGAAAGACCCCACAAATAGTATACAAGAACAAGGAGAGCTCCCAAACATTAGGACAAGTTCAAATATAAGATTTGCCGCGTAAATCATGGACACGTCCTGGAGACACATAAAAAATAAATAAATACTTTAGAGGGATAATCAATGATCAATGATGGATTATAACTCTCAAAAGAGCTCTTGAGCTTATCCAACTTATTAAAAATATATATTCTGTATCTCCATACAGAAGAGCTTAAACATTAGAACCATGAATAGAATAACTTGCTCAACAAATGCATATTTTTTAAGTTTATCCAAGTGACACTACAAGCTAGTTTTCTAATGCATCCATAAATGAACAGCGACTTTTAAGTAATGTAACTAGAAGTAAATAGTTTGAATATACTTACCAAGGTATTTAACAGCTAAAAAAACAATACTACCAGTTAAGAGTATCGAACGTTTTGGTCACCACATCCCACCCAATTTTAAGTCCCACGACTTATTTTTTTTTAAAAAGGAACCACTGTTTTTGTGCCCTTTAATACGGCTTAGGATGAAAAAAGATAAAAGTTGAGAGACGTTATTATATACGACATCTCTGGTGTCGCATTAGACTAATATTTTCCAACAGAATTTGAATTCAAAAATAGTCAAAGTGTAAGACTTCAGTTACGTTATTTATTTAAAAGCTCGGCATTTAACAACTAATATAATATAGGAATCACCGAGCTAATTCACAAAAAAAAACACCTAAGCTACCCTATGTACATCCCTGTGGTCCCTAAAAAAATATATGGTGCAAATCTATGGTCCGCGGAACATTACTCAAAAAGGTAATATCTTACGTCACATTGCTGAAAAATTTGCAGTTTGAAAATGGATTACTCTTGCTTTTTTTTCTCTTTAACACTATGTAGCATGCTGAACAACAACAGCAATAACAAGGACAAGGACATTATTTTTGACATTTGAAAATGCAAAATAATAAACCATACACAAATTATCTGAAAATTGATGGTTTATCTACATCGCCGGCCATACCTTGATGACAAAATTCATTTTTATCTACCCTTTTTCTTCTTGCCATGCAATTTAACAATCAACTCCTCACTCAAAATATGACTTCACACTATCATGTAAGGTAATACACAGTAGCAGGGTTTCTTTTCTCTTTTGAAAAGGCGTTTGATTATGAGAAGAGCATTGAAGGGGATTTTGCCTCTTGAAAGACAGAGTTATACGGATGCGAAAGCAAGCCTGGAATCCTGATCTTTCATGACCTTCGGCGTTCTTCTGACCTCTTTGCGTGCAGTCTTTGCGTGTCGGCCTAAAGATCAATCGGGCACTTGATACCCTCGCTCTGACCCGCAGCGAAGTAGCTACGTGCAAAATTGATATGATTAAAACATGAAATATAAGTATTTTTAAGATAAAAAAAAAAGCTTTATCTAACTTTATTTACCTTCTACAGACTACCTGAACTTTTTGATAACTTACTCAGCACAGTAGCAGGGTTTCTTTTCTCTTTTGAAAAGGCGTTTGATTATGAGAAGAGCATTGAAGGGGATTTTGCCTCTTGAAAGACAGAGTTATACGGATGCGAAAGCAAGCCTGGAATCCTGATCTTTCATGACCTTCGGCGTTCTTCTGACCTCTTTGCGTGCAGTCTTTGCGTGTCGGCCTAAAGATCAATCGGGCACTTGATACCCTCGCTCTGACCCGCAGCGAAGTAGCTACGTGCAAAATTGATATGATTAAAACATGAAATATAAGTATTTTTAAGATAAAAAAAAAAGCTTTATCTAACTTTATTTACCTTCTACAGACTACCTGAACTTTTTGATAACTTACTCAGCACAGTAGCAGGGTTTCTTTTCTCTTTTGAAAAGGCGTTTGATTATGAGAAGAGCATTGAAGGGGATTTTGCCTCTTGAAAGACAGAGTTATACGGATGCGAAAGCAAGCCTGGAATCCTGATCTTTCATGACCTTCGGCGTTCTTCTGACCTCTTTGCGTGCAGTCTTTGCGTGTCGGCCTAAAGATCAATCGGGCACTTGATACCCTCGCTCTGACCCGCAGCGAAGTAGCTACGTGCAAAATTGATATGATTAAAACATGAAATATAAGTATTTTTAAGATAAAAAAAAAAGCTTTATCTAACTTTATTTACCTTCTACAGACTACCTGAACTTTTTGATAACTTACTCAGCACAGTAGCAGGGTTTCTTTTCTCTTTTGAAAAGGCGTTTGATTATGAGAAGAGCATTGAAGGGGATTTTGCCTCTTGAAAGACAGAGTTATACGGATGCGAAAGCAAGCCTGGAATCCTGATCTTTCATGACCTTCGGCGTTCTTCTGACCTCTTTGCGTGCAGTCTTTGCGTGTCGGCCTAAAGATCAATCGGGCACTTGATACCCTCGCTCTGACCCGCAGCGAAGTAGCTACGTGCAAAATTGATATGATTAAAACATGAAATATAAGTATTTTTAAGATAAAAAAAAAAGCTTTATCTAACTTTATTTACCTTCTACAGACTACCTGAACTTTTTGATAACTTACTCAGCACAGTAGCAGGGTTTCTTTTCTCTTTTGAAAAGGCGTTTGATTATGAGAAGAGCATTGAAGGGGATTTTGCCTCTTGAAAGACAGAGTTATACGGATGCGAAAGCAAGCCTGGAATCCTGATCTTTCATGACCTTCGGCGTTCTTCTGACCTCTTTGCGTGCAGTCTTTGCGTGTCGGCCTAAAGATCAATCGGGCACTTGATACCCTCGCTCTGACCCGCAGCGAAGTAGCTACGTGCAAATATTAACGTGGAATCGAAGCCAAATATCCTGCTTACATGATCCTCATCATCCTATTCCTATTGCGAATCTATATTTTATGCAAAAGCCCAACTGCCACATAAATAAATTAAGCTACAAGGAAGTCGGCTATTTTATTATACAAAAATACAAATAAGAACTACATACTTGTGCTTTATATCGAATGAAATCCGTAGTTCTGGCGCTTGAAAAGACGTGAATGGCCAATTTCTTTACAAATCGATAAATACAGGACATGGTCAACCGGCGCCTCCATCAGATACTATTAAACAGGGACACGTTTTGAGATATCATGGTAATTGTTATTATTAGTGAGCACTGTAATTACGTAGTTTATTCAGTGTTATTTCTATTTGTTTGATGCCACAAGTTCAAGAAAGAAAGGGGACTATTTTGAAGCACAATTCATACTGTGAGTCACCCCTTCGTGATACCAGACACCTAAAAGCCAACCTATAACTGTCAACAAGGTGTATCAAAGACTAATGGATTTAGAGCCAGTATAATATATATGATTTTTATTTTTTATTTTTAATAAAACTTGAAATAAATGATGGCTTCATATATTCCTTTACGACTGCTTTCTTTGTTCTGGCATTATATTTTTCTGGGAAACTCTTTACTTCCTCCTACAAAGGGACGTTAATAAAAAGGAACCAATCAATTATATGTATTTATACATACCAGGACAAAGTTCAGACACTCCATAGCTCTTGGGAGACTAATTAACTCAGATTCAGACTCGGGGAGTCTGAACTTTCTTAATGTCACGGGCAAATAAACTCCCTCTTCGACAAGCGTCATCCTCATAAGGGAACAAACAAAACCTGAGTATATGATGTTAGAAGAGTTTGGTATTAATATGAGTAAAAAAAAAGGCCGATACCCTCACACAACAAGCCTAAAGCAACCGGGGATTCAATGCCCATCGTTGCTTGGATGTCAATTGAACATTTCATGTGTTTGCATAATTTGACGGAATCGTCTTCAACTTGGTATTTGCTGACTTTGCCGGGTTTTTTCAGCTCTACAAAAAACAAGAAAATTTCTCGTTTACGATCTTTGTAACCCAGCATAAAGTCAGCTTTCTTTTTAAAAGGAACGTTTAAGTTCGGGGCATCACTTCTAATATAATACAGCAATTAGTCCATAGAAATATGTATATCTCAAGTGATAAAGGCAGGTTTACATACCCCGAACAAACAAAATCTTTGTTGCAAGATTTTAAAATAGCTTCTCTAAGTAGTGGTTTGAGATATCGATCAAAGAATATATCTTCGGATCGTTCACTACATTCGATTGCTAAAGAAGAGACGAACTCCAAACAAGCGGCCTTTACATTTACATCCAACTCTGAGGCTGGCTCAAAGGTAAATGTTGAGATATCAACATCATCATTGTCGAGTGTCTAATTAATAAATTTCAATGTTAGGGAAAAGTTTTTTTTTTTAGAAGTTAATAATTTACATCAGACACTTTTTTTAAGTACAACATGCATTCATCTGATATTTTTGGTATTGAAATTTCTTTGTACGCGAATGCATACAGTACTTCCTTTGTTTGTTTTACATACGAAGTGATACAGGAATTAGTATCCCACCTATTGATAGGGAATATGTACGAAAGCGATCTATTATACGTTATCATAGGTTAGACACACGACAAATTCGCTTTTGGACTTTAGTATAATCTTACAAAACACGTATAGAGTTTACATTTCCCGTTTTTTCAACGGCCTGGATGTTTTGATCTCTGAATTTTAAAAACAATTTAGTAACGTTGGTGTCACCTAAAGTCAACTATTTCTATAAGTTAGTATATCTTGTGTTGTATAGTAACTAAGTTTTGATATCTAAAAATACCCAGCTATTTGGGACCCATTTTTTTTCTCCAGGACCAGAGAAGTAATCAATTTTTTTGGTGCGTTTAATTTCCAAATCGGATATGGATGATTGAGAGGACTCAGATTCAGAGTTAGTAACTATCAGTAAAAAAAAAAAAAAAAAAAATTGATTAAGGAATTGAGTGCTTTTAAATGAATTTTCCATAGAATAATCGCGTAAGTTACCCTCCTCAAAAGCTCTCTTTTTGAAATTTAAATAAGCATTAAGCTCAGCGCGATTAGAATCTTCGATCAAATTAGTGGTGTTCTCTGACATTTTGTAAGGAAATAAAGTAAAAACGATAAAATTAAAAAGAGCGAACAATTCAGATTGTAACGAGTTACAACGTCACTCATTTATTTAACCAATCAGAAGCCATTTTCCCAATATGATTTTATGCCTATAATGATTTCTTTATGCAAGATGACTCTTTCCTTTGAATGCTCTATGATCCGAGCAATTTTTATATAAATACGCTTAGCATTTTTATGACAATAAAGAACAATTATTTTTTACTCTATAAATTTAACAGCCCCTCTATAGCAAATACATATTACACAGGTTGTTGTTTTTTCACAGAAAACAGTGGTATAAGTCTTGAAGAATCTGAAATATCTGCGATATCAAAAGACCTACTGGTTCATCACATACCGCCTTCAGCTTTGAGTCTCGATAATCCATCAAATCCACAAAAGAAGAAACGATTCTTGCATCAAGTGATAGTTTAACTGCTGATAATCAAACCAAAGCTGATAGAATTATGATAGCAAAACTTGGATGTTGGGTTCCACTTATTTATAATCGTGGGAATCAACAATATGGAGTAATCATGCACACACATTTATCAGCACTCGAAAACCTAGACGGCAAAAGTCATAGATCTTGTATATCTCAGAACTTTTTTTTTTTTTTTTTTTTTTTTTTTTTTTTGGCAGTGAGTTTCAAACTGATGTTTTTCAGCAAGCCAAGAGATATACATATAAAATCAACATACTTAATATAGTAATGGCGTTTATGCACACTGTAGCTCTGCTCACAGGTGTATTTTAAGAACAAGATAATGACCATATGGATTACAAAGATAAAAAGGGATAAAGTATTAACTAACCAACAGTAATCTTCACTTTTTCTCATCCTGAAATATTCTAGCCCAGCTTTTTTCTTCTTTCAGGAGATTCTTGTTAGGGCATGTATGCAAGTAGAATCCTATTCTTAGAAAAAAAGAGAGGAGAGAGAGACGTTTATTCAATAAGAAGATTATATTATGACTTTAAATAAAACGAAATTTCGGTTCCCATGGTTACCAATAGTTAACTATTTCCACACAAAAAGAAAACACAAGTTATTTTTTTTTTCTCGTAGCAATGTGAACAACAAACAAACGTGCGTGTACCTTTTTAACGAATACACAAAAGCCACACAAAGATCCGTAAAAAAAACAATACGCGCATCGCCGTTTGGTCGTCGGAGCGCTCTTAAATTAGGCGAATTCTCCATTTATGCAATCGAATCTAAAAGTTATGTAGTCTTTATCGTTCGTATAATTTTAAGATATTTATTAAAACAAAGTCATGCATAGATGAGTTACATGTTTGTTTAATTTTTTTTGACGATGTTCAACATACAAGTAATCATTTTGGCTCTAAAGTGACAGTGTAACAAAAAGATTTTTAATTTCAAATTATACTGGTACTATTATCCCCCCCCCTTTTTTTAAAAAAAGTGAGAACGCACAAAATAGTGATTGTATAAAAAAAAAAAAACGGATAGCGAATCATATTAACAGACGTCTTTTCATGTGAAATTTCATAGGCGGTGATTTCGGCATAGACATGCGCTTGTTCGGACCTCTTTTTTCCAATAGTCAAAGTAATCTTCTTCGTTTGACAAAAAAAAAAAAACTAAAAATAAAGACAACAGTGGCGTAAAAGAATACGAGGCTTTAACATGAGTATTATTACGTTTTCTCGTTGCAGAAAAAAAAAAACGTGCTGAAACATAGTGATTGGTTTTCTTTAAACATATTACATTTTACTTCTATATATAGTACATTGTAATATATAGATAAATTACCTGTTTGATTTATTCTCTTGTTTAACTAAAAAAAAAAAAAGTATACCTTTAAAAATAGGTATTATGTCATGTTTTTCTATTAAGCGAGATTAAAGAGAGACATGTTTATTCCTTGAAAGCCGACTGGCTAAAATAGAGAAAGTTGGTTTTAGTGTCCTGTAACATATTTGCTGCGACGCCGACATTTTTGTTTTAAGACTCAACTGTGCAAGTGTCTCTACCCACAAGACATGCAGCATTTTCTGATTTTATTTGGGGCTATTCCCCTCGCCTAGTTTGGTGAAACAGTCAACTGTGGCTAAAATCTTGCCTACATGGTGTAACTTTTTATTAAAAATAGAAAGTTTTATTATTATTATTATTATTCTAATAATTAAGGTATATGTACACATGTGGATAAAAAATATAAAACTTTCTATCAATAAATACGACATAAAAGAAGAGAGCACATATAGAAGGCATAATAAGTTGTACATAAAGAGAAAGAGAGAAAGAGAGAAGGAGTAGTGGTAATAGGATGGTATACGTAATATAAAAAAAAAAAGTATTACTTTCTCCGTGTGATAGTGCATACAGGTTGTACACCGTCAGTATGTTTATGAGTGGTACCATCATGTTGATCAATTAAATTTTGACAAAGAGGTATAGATTGAACCCATGGATCATTGAGTAATTGTTCTGAAGTGATACGTGTATCAGGATTAGGATCTAACATACGACTTAATACTCTACGCTCATTTAGAGTAAATGTTTTAAAAAGATCAAATGTTTGATTTTTTTCAACAGCGCGGATATAACCACAATAAGAAGAATCAGATTTCTTTGCCTTGTGCCAAGCAAGACCGCCAAGCCAAATACAATAGAAAACTATTCCCGCAGACCAAACATCTGAAGCGGCTCCCCAATATTCTTTTTGTTCAAATGCCTCAGGCGAAATATAAGGTTCAGATCCAACTAGACCCCGACTCTGTCGTCCTTTAGATTCCCAAGGAAATCGGTAGACATCAGATACACCGAAATCAGTAATCTTGAGTTTACCATCCATTGTAAGTAATAAATTTTCTGGTTTAATATCTCTATGAGCAACACCCATTGAATGAAGATAAGCTAAACCTTGAAGCATTTGTTTGAAACAGCATGCCTTTTCTATTAAAGTCATACGTTCAGCCATGATACTTGTAAATAAATCACCACCGGGACACTAATAAATAAATTTTTGTCAGTTATTTATTTATTATTTATTATTGGGTTACTTACATATTCCATAACTGTACAATATCTCTTTTTGTCATCTAAAACTAGATCAATTGTTTCAACAATATTTGGATGAGTAAATGTAGAAGAAATACAAAATTCACTGGTTAATTTCTTCATATATTCTTTTTGTGTTTCTTGCTTTTGTTTTTTTCGAAATTGTTTAATAGCATATAATTTTTCTGATCTACCATCTTCACCAAGTTTGCGTAACACCATGACTACTGCAGTTGTACCTTGACCCAATCTTCTATAACATTCACCATATTCTTTTAAACTTGCAGTTTCTGCGCGATGACGTCTAGGAGCTGATATAGATGATTGACGTGAAAGATTGTTTGCAGCTTGTTCTTCTGTTGCATGCATAATTATATTATTACTTTTGGTTATGTTGATTTGTTTGTCGTTAATTGATGAAATGGAAGAATTACATGATGAGGTAGTGGAGCTATTTTGACTCATATTAATCATATTAGAGGCTACAAGGTTGCTTTGTTTGGATAAATCAGTTGCAATCATAGAGCCTGCTCGGTTGTCTGGAAGCCAAATATCTCCGGGTGATAATCTATGAACAGTAGGGGAAAATGGTGATGACATTAATAAGTAAAAAAAAAAAAGAGAGAAGAAGAATAAAGTAATAAAAAAAAAAAAAAAAAAAAAAAGAGAGAAAACTTTAATATTATATAG
The DNA here is from genome assembly GCA_025201345.1 of Thamnidium elegans. Taxonomy (NCBI): domain Eukaryota; kingdom Fungi; phylum Mucoromycota; class Mucoromycetes; order Mucorales; family Mucoraceae; genus Thamnidium; species Thamnidium elegans. The sequence goes on from JAIXMG010000041.1 coordinate 148,050, forward strand.
GAGAGAGGGGGGGGGGGGACAGGACTTGTCACGCAAGTGCTTAAAAAAAAAAAACTTTATTAAGCTATAATAATAAAAAATAAAATGCCTCAAAAAGAGCAAAAAATATATATGAAAGAGTGGCTTATATCCAATAGCAGAAACGACTCCAGATTTGTAGAAATAATTATTATGTGACACCCTAAATTCCGCTGCTCTCCGTTTTAACTGTGATAGAATAGATTTAATTTCTAAATTGGAAATTTGAATTGTAATAAAGTTATATATCTCAGGAATTAATTTTATATAGTAATGTAGTATTACACTAGAATTGATAATCACTTGTTTCATCAATAATATAAATAGTAATAAATAATACATCATTTATTAAGGAATTAACCATGTTTGTAAAAAAAATATTATATTTATTGAGTTGTGCTACTTTATTGTACATTAAAAAGTCCCATGAATATGTTCATTCTTCACTAACATCAGGTGGATAACCATCGTCAACTTATATTGATTAGTTAGTATTACGTATTAAAGCATACAACATTATATACTTTACTTTTTCTTCGAAACATTGTTATCTCTTGTTGCTTAAAATAACGTCTATTTTCTTCATCAATTAACACTAAATTTAGATAGTATCTTATCGAAAATTTCTTGTTTATATCTCGAAATGTAGGTCCTAATTCAAACCCACCGAGAAATAATCGAATAGGTATTGTCTCCCCCTTAACAGGAGCTCCATCCATAATTTCAAACTTGGTAATATTCTCACTTTCATTATACAAATTAGGTACTGTTATTGTCTTATTAATATTATAATAATAATATCTATATATATATCTATTAATCTTACGCGAGCCTGTTGTTTCACGCCGTATAATTGATAACTCCATCGTTTTAATCTTGATTCGTACTAGTAAAAAATAAATTTTCCCGACAATTACATCTTTCAAATGGTACCTGAAAATAAATAAATTAGGTGAGTTAATATTTGGGTTTTAAATACATTCAACTGCTACTTACTTTGACTTATTGTATTCAAAATCAATATGTAAACAATCTTCAATACCTACTTCCATCTTGATAGAATTATTTACTTCAATAGGCATCTTGTACGAGTTAACCCAAATATCTCTTTCTCTCACTATATCAGCTATTCTTCTAGCAATTCGAATACAAACAAAGTATCTTAATCTAACATTAATTCCATTATAACACTCGTATTGTTTCTCTACATTTTTAAATTCAAAATCAAATGATGTAGTCTGTACAAGTTCTCCAGGTGACGCTACCTCTTGAGACAAGCTTAAAAATTGAAATGATTTACTCTTTTCGCAAAACAAGTCTAAAAAAAAAACAAATGATCATGAGTTTGATATATATATAAAAAAAAAGTAATCGTATGCGTTTTACCAATACTACCGATAAACTCTACTCTGATACCATAGTGTTCGATTTTTTTCCCACCTCTTAATTTTACGATAATCTAAACTTTTCGTTATAAAGACGCGTTTTTTTTTTGCGTATGTACATATTATTTCTTATACCTTTCCAACAACGTTTTCACCATCAAGATAAATCGGATACCGTTCACGTCTATCCTTTTCTACTCGAGTATCAATATGCTTTCTTTGTTCTTCGTCCTGAAACAAAACTTCAATATCAACTGGTGTCGATATACCAAATAAACTCTAAATAATAAAAAAAAAACGGTAAATTTATTAGTTTAGTTTTTTTTTTGTTCAACTCTTTTGTAAAATTACCTCCATGAGCAATGATGAAACCAAATGAAAGAGGCCGGTTCTTTAGAGAATAACAAATCGCGCATAAACATAAACATTTTATTCAAGGACCGAAATAGTCTTTTGGTATCTTGTTATAACACCTTGATAATAAACGTCAAATCATGACATCGATCAAAAAGCTTTTTTTTTGACAAGGACTGTGTTTTAAAGACGATCTATTATGAAAAACTTTTTTTTTTTTTTTTTTCTTGTTGATTGTTGTCACCATTTTCAAGTTTGAATACGATGGACATTCATATATTATTTCATGTACCTTCAGGTATGAATAAAGAAAAAAAAAAATGGGCGCAGGCTTATTCTTGTAATATACATATATAAAATGGGCTAAAAAAAATAAATAATAAATAATAAAAAGGCCTCGAGTTCATTGCGGTCAAGGACATTGAAGCCTCTTTAAGCCATGACACTATTCTCAAGAACACAAAATATAGCTGGGAAACAAAGACAGGCAGAATTCACTTGCACTGTACCGTAAATAATTTACATCAATTAAAAGACTATATTGTGAATAGAGTTCAGTTGCTTTGTATTTACAATGTGACACTGGTTGCATCGGAGTTGGTCATACCTGCTGACATATTTGCAGAAATACAACCAACGTATGACTTTATCATAAATCAGTCTAAGCGAGCTTTATGGTCAAGTGTGGTTGATGAAAAGAATGATGATGTGACATTTAGAGCTACGTTTAAAAAAGAGCATGTCAAACATAAAGCGCCTAGTCAAAGTATGGCTGGCTGTGTTGGCTTTGGCTTTCATACTGCATCTCCATTTGAAAATTGGAAAATTAAAATGACAGACTATCAATATAATATTATTGGATTACTTTATCAAACAAACGATCCAACTATTTTATCTCGTTTTTCAAATCATTCTAACAAAGATGCCGTCATATTGCTTTTAGGCGTTGAGTTGCCTTTGAAGGATCAAAAACAAAGAAACAGGATTTACTTTGGTAGAACTAGTTTGAATCCTGCGATTGCGTATTGTTTGGTTAAATTGGCAGATCCTAAACCAGGTCAATTAGTATTAGACATGTGCTGTGGTACGGGAACTATCCCAATTGAAGGTGATTGAATTCTTTGTGACATCATACGCATGAATATTACTAAACGTACTTTTCTTTTGCTGTTGTATAAACACCCTATTTAGGCGCTTCTTTATACAAGGATGTATTTTGGTTGGGTGCAGAGATAAAAGCAAATACTTTAACTGAAAAAGCACAAGGAAATCTTTTGCATTGTAATATTAAAAACGTTGATCTTATGCTTGGTGATGGAAGAAAAATGTGTTATCGACCTGGTGTCATTGATTCTATTGTTTCGGGTAAGTATACAACATTTGTATTCCCTCCTCCTTTTTTTTTATTTTTATTTACCTGGTAACCATTATTTCTGATTTTAAGATTGGCCATGGGGAATCCGAGAAAACTCATATGCTCAGATTAAAGCAGTACAGTGACAAATGAGCAGATTTTTTTTTAAAAAAAACAACTCATTTTTATTAACTCAACTTATGTAATTAGATGTATCCGAAATTTATGAAGCAAATGTGGATTGCATTAAAAACATATGGAAAGGCTTATATTGTTACTCAAGGCCATAAAATCATGACTTATGTATTAAAATACGATTGGTGCGATAGTATGTGGAATACAGAGGAAATTATTCCCATAGGCATTGGTGGATTAGAAGTTTATTTGTACATCTTATCAAAGAAGCCAAATCCATCCTATGTTCCACAGGATATTTATAACGATGTCTATCCGTTATCTCTGAAAGCTTAAATCAATTTATATTTTCATATATAAAAAAATTATAAGCCTTTTTTCACTTTCCGAAAAATAAAAAAAAAGTCCCTTCTATGTATTCATATAAATTTAACTACCAGAATGTTTGGGGGATTCATTGTTGATGTCCCGTAGTAACCATAATATTTATTCTTGTCAGTTCTCAAGCGTCGTTTTATAAAAAGTAAAAAAAAGTAGTCTAAAATATTTTCCAAAGTTATAATACGCAGATAACTATTAAAAACAGTAGGCACAGCAAAGTATTGTGATACAAATGTTACTCTAACATGTACTAGCCTATTAAAAAAAAAAACCGTTCCTGTGAGTAAATCAAAAATGCTCTCCAAAACTCCGTGGTGGTTATTTTGCAAAGGTATACAATGATTACCCGTGTGATGAAGAGAAATGAAAAGATCACAATTTTTTTAAAGGGTAATTGCATATCCTCTTTACTCACTTTCTATGATCGAGCCCTTATTTCAATTCATTTAGCAGTGATCATGTCCCCCCCCCCAATAATGGATCCATCTACCTATCCTTTTTGCTTTCTCTTCTTATTCATCTTCTGCGTATATACAAAGAACTCGCACTATGGTACATACTTTAAAAAAGGTACCTCTAACCTCTAATCCACGTTCTCTTTCTTTATTCCCCCTTTTTTCAAGCCAATTCTTTTATAAGGTAGTGTCGATGTATACAATTAGCCTAAAATTACAATCTTTTTATTACATTTTTTACCCACCACTGTGGGAGGGAGATCTGGAAAACAATTACAATTTTAAATCCCCTACTCTATAAAGAGGCGGGTAAATAACCTCTCTCGACGGCAGCACAAATGATATGTTCAGCTTCAATATCAGGAGTAGGAATAATATCAGCAATAATAACGGCCTCTTCTTCTTCCTTTGGTTCTTCTAAAATATCTAATTGTGATTGAAGCATAGATGCAGGCATAAAGTGGCCTTGACGACTTTGAATTCTCTTTAATAAAAGTTCTTGACTGCCCTTTAAGTAAACAAAGACCACAGTTCCAATATCAGTAGGTACTTGACGTAAAATATCTCGATAGACTTTTTTGAGAGATGAACAAGTTACGACAACTACTCGATTTTTGGATTGTAAATCAAGATCTTTTACTTCTAAAGCCTTTTTTGTAAGATGGTCACGGATTTCACGAAGCCAAGGCCAACGATCATCGTCTTGTAAAGGGTATCCTGTGTAATACCCATTAATTTTAAGATCTTTCTAACTTTATTTTTTTTTCTGTTGTACCTGCTGCCATTTTATCTACATTGGATTGAGGATGAAGCGAATCACCTTCGATATATTCACACCCCAAAGCTTTTTGCATTTCTTCTGCCACACTACTCTTACCACATCCGGCTGTACCCATAAGTACAAAAATAGGAACTGCTGTCATTATTATTTTATATACTTCTTTATATATATTTTAAAAGAAAGAGAGAATAAAGAAGAAAAAAAAAAGAAAAAAAAAAAAGGGAAAATATATACCATCTTTTCCCAAACACCCCATCTGTCTGACTTTAGACTATCTTTCCCGTTTCTAATAAAGTTTATTCCCGACATCCTACATTGTTTTTCTTAGGGTTGTTTGAATTCCTTTATACATCGTATATTCACATTTAATTCGCAATTTAAAATTATCTAAAGTACTTTACAATAGTAATTTTGGAGTTGTATAAGGCTCATGAAGGAATACAAAAAGAAAAAAAAATTGGCACGAATACTAAGGTATCCATCATTATTTGTTAGATGATATTCAACTATAAAGTCAATAAAGGGAAGTAGACTCGTTATAAAAGATATAGAAACGAAGTTCAAATATATTGCTTCTCTTGTCAAATGAAACAAAAAAATGATTAAGGGCTGGCCCCTGATTAAAATCCAATTGAGTGTTTATGAGCTATGCTTGAGAAACTTATTGAGGATAAAGGATTACTCATAAAGATATCAAGTTTTAGCTGATAAATAATGGTCTTTGTTGATGAAGGTATGCTTTATTCAGAGTTATGGCAATGTCAATATTACATGTTACAACGACAGTATCTTCCCATTAAAATTATATATTTATTAATCATCATTAGCTAATACAATTATTTATATATAGCTTTGGTATACTGGCATTAAAGCAAAGGTGAAAAAGACAATCCAAGAAACAAATAACCAAAATGCTGATATTGAGACATAAACATAAGATTTTTTATCTGTCAGTTTGGACCCAATCATGCTCAAAGCAGCCAACTTTTCTTGCGTGATTTTTTCTAATTGTTCGTTTTCGGCGTGCATGTAAAGTGTCTTTTCATCTTCTTCTTTGTTTTGTACTTCTTGTAATCGACGTTGACGTTCTTGTTTATCCGCTTGTAACCAGCCTGATAACGAGACGCGATCCATAAACCAAAAGAGAGCAACAACTAGAGTAGAAAAAGTAGCCATGGAAAGGTAAAGGATCATGACACCATTGTATTCTGTTTGTAAATCGGTAATATCATCATGTGGGTCACCGTCGTGAAAAGTTAAATCTTGAACATATCCCACAAGGACAGACACAATGGTTGTACCAATATTGTTAAAACATTTATGCAATCCCATACCTGTACCAGCAAGTTCATGGGGCAATAATAAAGAGGTAGAGCTAAGAACTGATACTGGTCCTAATGCTAAAGCAAATGAAAAAATAATCATGCCAATGGCAGGTGTCACCCAAGTATAAGCCAATAAAATCATGGATGTCATTAAAATTAATGTTGCGAAAAATACTAAGTTTTTTTGATTAGATAAATTATTTTTTTTTGTTTGTTTTTTCGAAACTTACGAATTGTGATACGTTTACCGTATTTATGAACTACAATACCCATAATTGGTGCCATTACGATAGGAACAACTTGAGTAAGACTACTTTGATACTATTACAGAGTTTCTTTTTAGCTTTTTTTCTTCTTCTTTTTTTCTTTTGGGGGGTTCTATTTTGTATACTTACACCAGCCATAACACTAGAGGTATTATATCTAAATTCTACATATTCACTAGATCACAGAAATAATAAGAAATTAATTTCCATATATATATATATATATATATATATTTCTACTTACGTTGCAACGTCATCAAAACTACTCAATACACTAGACATAGTCAATTGAATTAATGGAATCATCCAAAAAGTCTTTGGCAAATAAAATAAAACAGAGTAAGACCATTTAAATGAACGTGACTGTTGTTGAAACGAAGACATGATTGAAGAAATATCAGGAACGGGAGTATTTGATTCCAGTTTTTCTTTTGCTTGATGTTCTTGTTTAAATTCATTTTTATAGGTACCGCGATACTGATTAATTTCTTTACCAGTTTTTGTAGCCAAACCCTTTTTCCACATGACAATCCAGTAAATGGAATTAATTAAGGCACCACCTGCACAAAATATAGTAGCGACATGAATTGGCCAAGCGTGAGAGCCAGTAGAATTCAAGATAGGATAAGCGACCATTTTCGCAGCCCATTTGGTTAATCGGGCTACACATAATACAATGCCTATAATAATAGCTAATTCTTTATCTCGAAACCAGCGAGATAAAATACCTTCTTGCATGGTCACAATCATACCTCCTCCAAGACCATAAAAAATTTGACCTGTCATCATACATGGATAACTATTTTTAGTAGCACCAATTGAAACCAATAAACTACCAAAAAAAATAACAAAACTCACAATGGTAGTGGCTCGAATAGGACCGAGGCTAGAGATATCATCAATGAAGACACCGGCAAGTAACGGTAAAAATGTGTTGACTAATGTGACAGAAGATAAAAGGATACTGAATTGTGTATTATTGATGTTCATTTCCTAATGGGCAAAACGGCAAACAAATTCGTTTGGGATCAGTTTATCCGATAATTTTTTTTTTTTTTTTTTTTTGTAGCACAGAAAAAAAAAATAACTTACAGATTTTAGTGTTGTTTTTAATGTTCCAAGCGTTGCCTCGAGGTAATGACAACCCACTGCGTCAAACAAATAAATAAGGTACATCCACTTTTTTTGGCTCATAAATTAAATTTGTCAATTAGCTTACCTGGTAAAGAAAGCATACAGAGTAAAACTAGTATTTTCATTTTCCAACTAGCGTTCATGGCAGCTTGATCTTTGGAATTCAGTGATGTTAAAGTGGAATGTCGACGAGAGGAATTCATTTTACTGCTACGACCATCATACTGTAGCTCAGACTGTGCTGCGTTATGATTTGTAGGAAACAAGTCATCGTGTATTGAATTCATAATAATAATAATAATAAATTAGAAGGAAGAGAAAGAAAGGTTGGTAAACATTGTTGAACCTGAATAGGCTACAAACATTACTTATAGTCGTTCCGCCTCTCAATTCATCGGATTTTTAAACTTTATTTGGTCACAGAAGGTAAAATAACAATAATCGAATGTGTTTACTATTTACTTAAAAATAGGACTTTATTATTATTATAGAATGGGAAATAATTTAAGGTAGCATACATTGTAATGTTGATAGGTAAGATACTATGCAAGATTGAAGTGCAGTTATTTTGTTTATAGGGCAGTAAAACGATCATACATGCCAACTTATCCAATCGAATATGAAGTAAATCATTCGTCGTATAGTTACCCGAAGGGCCCCCAAAGACATAAATGAAATGCCAAAGTTTAAAAAGGTACAAGCACGCCATAGCAACTAACATTTTACATGGGATGCTTTAGCAACGAAAATTTATCCAAGTAGTATCATAGTAACATCGATTTAGTTTTAAACTTTAATCAAGCATATCATAGCAAACCTTAATCAAAGCGTATAATAGCAACAACCTTCTATTTTGCCAAAAAAAAAAAAAAAAAAAAAAAAAAAAAAAAAGGGTAATACCGCATAACTTTACCATTATCGCTGTGAAATATATTTCGTTCTTTATAAATAAGCGAATATACAAAACTTAAAAAAAAAAAAAGCATAAATAAGTTCTCTTTACCCATCACGTGGATTTAATTACAATTATTAAAAATTTATTAAAGGTTCCCCTTCTTTTTTTATTCATCATCTTTTTAGTTATTTTTTCACATCACATGAAGATTAGTATAATTGCCATTGCAGCGATTCAGTTACCCATACTTACATTTGCTGCTACCGTAAAAAACCTGGTTATATTTGGTGACTCGAATTCAGGTAAGCGTCTTAATAAATATATGTGTTATTTATAGACTAATTTTTTTTTTTCCTTTGCAGATGTTGGTAATGGTCAAAGGTGGTCCAATGGACCTTTATGGAACGAGTACTTGACAGCAGCATGGAACGCATCGTTATATAATTTTGCGTATAGTGGATCAGTATGTGATAGTAACATGTATAATTCAATTGCTAAAGAAGATAGAGTACCTAGTTTAAAAGATCAAATGGAAGCTTATTATAATTTAAAGTTGGATTTAAAGCCAGAGGAAACTGTTTATGGGTTTTGGTTTGGAGTACAAGATATCTATGAAATGTCAAAGCGACATGGAAAACAAGAACCTGATTATAAAGAAATTACGGACTGCATTGGACAACAACTTGTAAGTACAAAATGTAATAATACATATTTAGACTTATTAAATTTTTATTAATAGAGAATTGCACGAAAATCATTCTTATCAGATAGATTTATTGTGCTAAATATTGCACCATTAGGACATATGCCCTATTATCAAGGTAGTAACGTAGCAATGAACCGAAGCCAAGCATCTGTCGAAATTAATCGTGGATTGGAAAAAGATATAGCCAACCTTAATAAACATCATCACGCTTTAGAAATGGATTACCTTGATATTCATTCGTTATTAAATGATATTGTGATAGATCCTACTACTTTTGGTTTTAAAAACTCATCAGCCCCTTACCTCGATAGTTGCGATAATCGACCAGAATGCAAAGGCCAAGTAAAAGATTATATTTGGTGGGACAAGACTCATTTCACAACATCATTCCATAAATTAATTGCTACTAGTATTATTGAAGCGGAATCTTATATGCCAAAAATAGAGATGACAAGTACATTGGAAGATCAATTAAAAAATTCAAAATCTAAATTTCGTTCCAAAAAGTACACTGTTAAAACATCGAATAATGGAGTATTGGAGGAAGTAGCTAGACTATATGATGTTGCAAAATCAGTACCTGCTCAGCCTTCTCAACCTCCGTTAGAAGAAGACGAATTGGAATATGAAATGGAAACAATTAACCATAACAATACTTTTGCTGGATTGTTTATCATTTTATTACTTATCGGTATTGTTGCTTGTATTAAATTCCCAAGCCTTCGTTTCCATCATGGTCGTGGAAAATTTATACCCGTAAGAAACGAAGAATTATAAAGACTATTGTTTCTTTTTCTTTACAAAAAAGCATGTGTGTATATAGAAGCTTCTCTCTCTCTCTCTCTCTCTTTCTCTTTCTCTCTCTGTCAGAATAGATTTTATAAAATAATTTATAGTTAAAAAAAAAAAATTTAAAAAAGTAAATGTTGTTGTCGATCTCGAATAAAGATAGACAATAAAGTTTTCAGGGTCCTTGTATTACGCTTCAATGGTAGAAGGGTTTCTTTATTTCCTTTTTTTTTTATTTGTTCGCCTAATATAGTATGTCTATATGTACAGAAAGAAAAAAAAAAGTATATATAATACTTTATAACTTACAACTACTTCCATCTATAAAGCATCTATTTTTTTTTATAAATAAGTAAAAACTTTATTAAATTCTAAACAGGTAAAAAACTCGATTTCATTTATAATAATAACAATATTCTTAATTATTTAAGAACAATATACTGTATTACTTTACTAGCATACTGATATAAATAACTACATTTTTTTTTTCGTCTAGTTTATTGTCTTTTGAATATATATTTTTTTTTTCGCTTTAAAAAAAAAAAAAAACCTATGTCAATCTTCAACGCAAAGCAACCCTTGTATGGACACGAAGAGTTAAACACTCAAGATATGAAAACGACTCACATGTATTTTGAGCCTTTAGCAGCCTTGTCACCCTTTTCTTCTTCCTCACCTGATGACTCTGATATGCAGTTTTCATATGATGATCTCAGTAACTCGTTTGGAGATACCCGTTTAAATGAATTTCAAGACTTTCAAGATGATGACAATGCTCCTCCTTCTATTGCAAGTATTTCTCTAGACCAACTTCTTCGTAATTTTCCTGATTTACCTTCATTTATTCAACATCCTCTCTTTCATTTCTTTTCTGATATTTGGCTTGACTTTCAAAAATATACAGCATTAGCAAAAGAACCAAGTAATCGTAGCTACGTTCAAACTTGGCTTACTTCAACTGCACTTCAAATCCATTATCTTATGGTCACGTTGGTCAAAAGCTCAGCTGAACATGAAGACCCTGAATCTAGTTCACGTAAATTATTTTCTGCTTTTAGAAGACTCAAGGATCGTATTGAAATTATGCATCAAGTATTTGAAATTATTGAAAGAGGTCGTATGCTAGGTCAAAGCCCTACAGAAGCTATTGCACCTTTAGTAGACGCGGCTGTTAAAATTCGAAAAGATGTATCTTTTTTTGAACATTCTACCGCAATGATTCCAGTGATTGATAAAGACGAGGTTAACTTGGTGCGTCCTGACCAAGTAAGTATGACAGACCTAAATAGTCATGTGATGGACACATATAACTTGATGCCGTATAACGACTCTTCAACCACTGCTGCAAATAACCTTATACATACTACAGGATTTCAACAGGATTCAAGTAATATGAACCCGATCCATGCATCTAATTTTTATATTCAGCCTTCTTGGATACATTTTCATGATGGGTCTTTACCAGTTACACCTTCGCAAAGTGTAGTTCAATATAATCAATTTATGTCTTTACCTACTTCTCCCACGTGCCCACAAGAAGTTTATTCGGTGGAGCAACCTACTTGTACACCGTGCAATTCAGTTCAAGACATGACCTTATCGCCATACCAATCTAATTCACCGCTTAATACTATCAGTGAAGTCAATCCTTCAGAGGATGGTGATTATGATATGGATTTAGATGATGATGATGTAAGCAGTGCTGCTGTTAAAGAAGAATACGATGATGAATATGTCGTTTCGGATGTAGACGATGAAGATTGGAAAGAAACTAAAACTAGGAGAAGAAGTAAACGTACCTTAGTTTTACAGGCTAGAAGATCTTGTCGTAAAGCTAAAATTAATGTGGTCACAACTAAAGATGAAAGACCTGTGGTGTTTGAAAGACAATATATCCGTCGTACAGCTACCTCTTATGATTCCGAAACAACACATTATCTAAAATCAATCTTTTTTGATATCTATAGTAGTCGTGATAAACTAACCAAAGATCAACGTCGTCAAGTACAACGTGAAACTGGATTAAAGCCTAGAAATATTACGTATTGGTTTTCAAATCATAAACGTCGCTTTCAAAATTCTTTATTGGTGTTCAAAAAGATTGTTAATGAAAGTAAAGGAGCTGTTAAGAATTATAATGACTTTTTATTATGGAGAAGATCACGTGGATTATCAGAAGAAGTATTAGAAAATGAACATTTACAAATTTTAGATAGTCTTGACCACAGTCAAGACGAAGACGATGACGATGAAGAAGAAGTTACAGTAAAATAAAGTTTTGAAAAAAATAAATAATAAAATAGTCCAATCAAATTTAGTCTTTAAGAATCATGTATTTATCTTTATTTAGTGTCATGTGAGTTGTATAAACAGTAGAAATAATTTACAGCATTTAACACATGGAATCAATGATAGGGACTTATTTGCTTATTATTTCTTTCAACGTTGTCAATTTTTACTAGGCGATTGGAACATAATATTATATGTAATTGAGTAACTAAGCATATGAAATACGTGTTCTCATACATCACATGCGTATAAATAGAATCTATATCCCTCACCCCTTATTTTTTAAAAGAATAGAAACTTTCTCCTGACAAAAACCGACTTTTTTTATTTAAAATAAAAAAAGGAAAGCTTGTTGTATATATCATTTACTTTTCTTTTTCTCTTTTTTTTTTTTTTTTTTTTTTTTTTATAGTAATAATGAAATTTCAACAAGATATTTTATATTTACCGCTATCACTAAGGTTATCTTGTATACCTGTTTCTTTAATCTGTATTTACTTGGTCCAATTACAGACGCGATTTTTTAGCGTATTTCATAATGATCAATACCAACATTGGTTGATGATATGTGCTTATAGTACTACTGCTATCGCTATGTCATGTTTATTTGTTTGGGATCGAATTGGCACACCACTCAAGTTTATGTATTCATGTTTCTTTAAGCGTATTGGGGACCATGGAAATGATCAACAAAGTCGTCTCGAATCGTTTTATCAAGACCAAGCAGAAAGTAAGTCCTTTATTTGATACTATATATACTTATGCATGTACAACCTAACTCCGTCTAGTTTACGATAATTCGCGTGGTGCGTTATTAAGAGGTCGTAAAACCATGTTAAAATTATGTGCTGCTCAATTAAAAGAACAAATGGCTACAGGCTATATGAACAAGAAGCCTATTTGGGTTGATCTTGGTGGTGGTACCGGTTGGAATATTGAAATGATGAATGAATCCTTTCCTATCGATAGGTTTGAAAAAGTTATCTTGGTTGATTTAACTCCTTCACTTTGTCAAGTAGCTCAAAAGAGATTCGAGAGTAGAGGTTGGAAAAATGTGGTGGTACTTTGTCAAGATGCTTCCGGGTTTCAAGTACCTGGTTTAGAAGACGCTTTAGAGGGACGCGTTGGACTAGTTACTGTTTCTTATGCGCGTAAAGTTGTTTATACATTAACTTTAAATTTCTAAATCAAGGTCTCACGATTTTATTTTTTAATAGTATCTATGATGGATAATTATCATCCTGTTGTCGATCGTATTCAATCTTTATTGTCTCCTGAAGGTATTGTTGGTGTAGTAGACTTTTATGTATCAGGTAAAAGTAACGCACCAGCTGAATCTTGGTCTCCACAACAAAACAGACAATGTAATTGGTTCACAAGACACTTTTGGCACGCTTGGTTTGAATTGGATCATATTCATTTAGAACCTGGACGTCGTGATTACTTGGAATATAAGTTTGGAACTATAAAATCTTTAAACCGCCGTAATCATTTTATTGTACCTTATTTGATTCAAATGCCTTATTACGTTTGGTTAGGTTGTTCTAATGCACGTCAACCTGAACTAGTAAATTTGGTAGATATACCAGATGATACGGATAGTGTTGTTAGTGGATATAGTCAAAGATCTTCTACCAGTTCTTTAACTAGACGACAAAATTCTTTCTCACACCAAAATAAGCAATGGAGATTGGATTATCAACCAAATTTACCTTGTCATACTCAATTTAGATCATATATTTATGCTTTTACTTGGGAGGACCCACGTGTGGATCTGCAATACTTGCATCTTTCGAAAGATGATGTCATGTTTGTGATCACGTCAGCTGGTGACAACGCTTTAGAGTATGCATTACAGGCACAACCTAAAAGGATACATTGTATTGATATGAATCCTTGTCAAGTAAAGAGCTTTTACATGTATAATTTTTTTTTTTTTTTACTAAATGATTTTTTATAGAACCATTTATTAGAATTAAAACTAGCAGGTATCACTTCACTTGAATATAATGACTTTTGGAAGATGTTTGGAGACGGTCATCATCCTCATTTCTCTACCTTATTACATGATTTGATCTCACCTAATTTAAGTTCGTATGCGTTCCAATACTGGAGTCAACATCAAGACCGGTTCCATCACAAGTTTTATAAGACAGGATACTCTGGTTTAGCGCTATCGATTTTGGAATGGTGGATTCGTATGCAAGGGTTAGGAAAGGATATAGATGCAATGACTAGTGCAAGTACCATTGAAGAGCAGGTTAAAGTATGGCAAACAAAGATTCGACCCGCCATCTTTTCCCCAATGATTCAAAAGATCTTACACAATCCCATGTTTTTATGGAACGCGCTTGGTGGTAAGTTCTTTTTGATTTTTGATCTATGTAGTTCTAAAACCATTGTTCTGTTTTTCGTATAGTTCCTATCAATCAGATGAATATGTTTTTAAAAGAGTGTACTACACAAGAGTATATTGAGAACACATTGGATCCTATAACATCTCATTCTTTGTTTAGTGAGGACCAGTACTTTTATTACCTTTGTTTGAAACAACGATACAGTCATAGTAGCTGTCCATCATATCTCACAAAAGACGGGTTTAATAAATTAAAGGTAAAGTGTATACTTAAAAAGAAAAAGATCTATACACGATTTAACTTTCTATATAAATTTAGACTTCAGGAGCTCTTAATTCGTTTAGATTACATACGGAATCTATTTTGGATGCACTTCGATCTATGCAAGAAAATTACTTGACTCGATTGGTAGTCATGGATCATATGGATTGGTTTGACCCAGAATCCTGTGAAGAACTGGATCAAGAGATTATAGAAATGAAACGTACGTTACAGAGCGGTGGCCAGGTTTATTGGCGTAGTGCAGGTACACAACCGTGGTATAATGCATTGTTTGAAAAACACGGATTTGTTCGTATCGAAGCTTTAGGTGTTCGACGTTCGGGTCAAGCTATTGATCGTGTCAATATGTATGCTAGTTTTTATAGAGCGACCAAGCCATAATTGCGGTTTACAATTCTATTTTAACAATAAATAATAAGTATGTTCATCAAATACGACCGAAGGGGTTTTATTTTTCACCTGTCAAACAGTTCATTTTCGCGTCCCTTTTTTTTTTTTTTCCTTAGTAACTTCATATCCCGAATACTCGCTGTTTATCTATTTTAACCTTAAATATACGGTAGTACTATTTACAAAATATAAACCAGTGTATACAGTTTCCCATAAAAGAAAGTTGGGGAGCAGTTACACATTACTACTAATAAGCGCAACCCGATATTTTATTAACTTCCATTGACCACTTTTTTTTTTCTTAAAAAAAAAAAAATGTAACAAACGTCATAAAAAAATAAAAAATATTTACTTGAATCAAAAATAAACTAAATATATGAAACTATAACGAACTTAATCTGGAATAGAATAGAAAGCATTTACTCATCATTAAATATAAAGTACTTATATCGAAGAAAACTCGGAAACCGGAAACAATGACAAAACTTAAATAAGTAGATTAGATTGTCGCTAACCTTATTTGCTAAGCGGGATCCTTTCAAACAATCAGGAACCCCCCTTCGCGTTTACGATCCTATATAACTTCTAAGGAGAGACCGAAGTTTGATAAAGAAGTTTATTAAATAATATTTTGAAGGGATAATTGCGGTATATATAGTACCTCTTTTCGGAAGCGCTGTAGTTTCTTAAGCTTCTATTCGTTTCATAGCTACCTGTTGCCATACAATCTAGATAGTATACTGTAACAATTTAAGATTGCCATGAAAACAAAGTTGACGGCGGACTTGTTAGAACGGAGTCACGGCCTCTAGCAAAGGCCAACCAATCAATCAAAGAGACAAGTAAAGAATGCTTGAAGAATCGGATGTTTGTATGCTTGGTGTTACTAGATTTGACCCCGCTTTAAAAAAGACCTTTTTTTTTTTAGTCCCATAATTTCTTTTTTCTTTACACAAAATTTTTTTTGAAAAAAAAAAAAAAACTAATGTCTAGCCCATTACCAGTGAATGCCAAAAAAGGTCCACGGGGTGAAGAGGACCATGGCTCTTATATAAACGAAAATGTGCTTGCAGGTTCTTTTGATAGAGCGGGGTCAACTGCTAGATTAAGTTCTTCTCCTATGCCGCCTACGTTTAATTTCGGTACTTCTCCCGCTAGAAGTATGCATTCTCATATGTCTTACGGAAGTACAGCACATCCCAATGACCTTCTTTCTTCCACTAGACCTCACTCAACATATGGCGATAATCTTTCTGTTGCAGATATGCCAGATGATGAAGTAGCTAGAGCAGTAAAACGTCATTTAGTATCTACTTCACCTTCTGGATCTCACCATAATTTTCCTAGCGGCGGTTCTCCTCGTCGCAGTGTCAATAGTCGACACCCCGAATCGGATGATGAAGGAGAGATTACCAATGTACATCAATTACCAGGTGGAGCCATCACACATGATATTTATAAGTGGTCAGAATCTGTAGAAGATAAAAGAGCTCGTATGAAAAGATCTAGATCGGTTAATGTACCACGTAGCGAACCAACTGATCCTTCACTTGTGAATTTGAAAGATCCTGGAGGATTTAGACGTCATTTTATTATTGATCGGGCTGCTAAAAAGGGTAAAAAGCCTCCTTCTTGGATTACACATACTTTTGTAGATTTTTTGGCTTTATATGGTCATTTTGGTGGTGAGGATTTAAGTGATGATGAAGGAGAGGAAAGTGATGACGAAGAGAGAAGACAAAGTTTCTTGGATATTGTTGGTGATGGTGAAGGGTCGGATGAACGTACAGCTTTGTTAACTCAAGCACAAGCAAATGCTGTAGAAGGAACTGCTACACCTTCCAAGGCTGTGTTTTTATTACTTAAATCATTTATTGGAACAGGTAACTATAATTAATATTAAATACAACTGTTTCTTATAAACATATTCTATTATTAGGTGTCATGTTTTTACCCAAGGCGTAAGTATTTATTTTTAAACAAACAGAAATGATCTACAACTTTATAATTGGCGTGAGAAATTATTAACTCAGATATATAAAATAGATTCAATAATGGTGGATTAATGTTCTCGACCTTATTTTTATCTTTTGTTGCTGGCGTTTCACTTTACAGTTTCTTGTTATTAGTTGAAACTCGTAACAAAGTTCCAGCATCATTTGGTGACATTGGTGGCGTATTATTTGGTAGAACGATGCGTATGTTGGTATTAGTTGCTATCACAACTTCTCAGGTAAAATTTCATGATACCATTATGCCGTCATAAATTACTTAATAAGGAACTTTCTCCCCAAAATAGATCGGTTTTGTGTGTGCCTATATGGTTTTTGTCGCACAAAGTTTACAGGCTTTAATTGAAGCTATCTCTAACTGTGAAACTGATGTACCGCTCTATTACCTTATTTTGGTTCAAATATTCATGTTTGTTCCTCTTGCTATGATTCGAAAGATTCAAAAACTTTCAATTTTTGCACTGATTGCTGATGCTTTCATTCTTGTCGGTTTGGTTTATTTATATTACTATGATTTCTTAACCTTGGCTTTACACGGTGTTGGTAAAGTAGAATGGTTTATTAACCCTGCTTCGTTCCCTATGTTTATCGGTACAGCTGTATTCACGTTCGAAGGTGTTGGTTTAAGTAAGTCCCGTTATAGTAGCATTTTTATGTAAGCATGGCCACTAACACACGCTCCCAAATAGTTATCCCTATTACGGAATCCATGAAGGAGCCCAAAAAATTCCCCAAGGTATTAGCTTGGACTATGTTATTTATCACTCTACTCTTTATTTCTCTTGGACTTTTATCCTATCTCGCATTCGGCGAAGACGTTCAAACTGTCGTCTTATTGAATTTGCCCGCTACACCACTTGTAAATACTATTCAAGGTTTATACGCTCTTGCTATCTGTCTTTCCATTCCATTGCAACTCTTCCCTGCTATTCGTATTGTTGAAACCGGCCTCTTTTCCAAATCTGGTAAAAATGATCCTTTGGTCAAGTGGCAAAAGAATATTTTCAGATTTGCTTCAGTTTTGGTTTGTGCAGGTGTTGCTATTGCTGGCTCTGCCGATCTCGATAAGTTCGTATCCTTAATCGGTTCGCTCTTCTGTATTCCTCTGTGTTTCCTATTCCCACCTCTTTTCCATTTAAAGGCTGTCGCTAATACTTGGAAGCAAAAATCAATTGATATCTCCATCCTTACTTTTGGTACGGTTTGTATGCTTTATACAACTTATATCACTATTGGTCTTTGGACTTCTGAAGGTGAGCCTGTTGCCGTTCCCTCCTCTCGTTGTATCCCTCACGTTTAAATAACAGACAGGTAAAATTCAGTAGATTATTTTATTCCTTCTTGTTTTTATACTTTTTTTTCTCCTTATTCAGTTTATACCTTAAAATTAAATAAAAAGCGTCGCAAAGTAATAAAATTACATGTAATCATACAGTAGTGCTTTCGCCCTACTGACATAAAGATAGATTTTAAGTTACCTTATTCTTGTGATCTATGGGCACAAATATAGTAGTGTGTGTGTCACTATTGAGGACAAAAAATCTGAAATCTCGGGTGACATACCTGAAAGATCTATTTTACTAGAATCTGTAATACACTTTTTGATATCAAAATAAAAGAGTATATTAACCTAAAATCAGAGTACTGTCTATAAGCTAGTGACATTTAGAACATTTCGTAGGCGATTTTGTTTCAGTTAAAACAAATAATGCTGCAAAGGTTTTTATTTAAACGTGACAGTAGCTTAAACAGTACTGAATAGTTAAAAATATACAAATGTTTAATTTGTTCACATAGCGTTTGAATAAATTAATACCGCATTCGAACTGTGGATAAAAAAGAGGTCGTCTGGCGGTGCTCAAACCCTTTTCGCTACTTTGGATATTTATCAACGCGACAAGAGATTTACTCCCAAGAATTTGAGTATATACCGTCAGTTGTCCTCATATCGGTAACCCTGATTTCGTTTACTATGTTGAATATACGGCTATTTCTTTCTCTTGCTTTGTCATTGGCAGATATCTTATCCCTCGTCTCCCCTTCAAGACTTCGGTTTCCTTGAATCTCGGATCAAATTTTCTTCAAATGCTCGTAAGTATCGCTCAACTAGCTTTTTGTATTTAAATAATTCTGTGTATGTGCTAATTCATACTGATATACAAAAATTTGTACTTCAATATCGAAATTTATAGCTGTTCTAACTCTATTATACCCTTCACAGGCTTCTTCGACCATTTAAAAATTGTTATTAGCCTATATTTTCTATAAAGCTACTACGGCGAATTTAAGGTATTCGCTTACAATTATAAAAGTCTCGGCTTTCTTGATGAACTCGCATTTTAACATATTTTTTGCGGCGTTCTATTTGAAAATAAAAAGATATATTTGATTTGAAGTGGAGCATTGCTTCCAAGAAAATATTGTTTTAAGTAAAACATATGTGATTTTGGTTTATTTAATCATAACTAAAAAATGTAGTACCCAAAGTCTTCCTATTATAAGATAACCGCGAAATTTACTTATGGAAATATTGTATAAATAATCAAAGACGTAAAGATCATCGCATTGAAAATATAGATCAATTACCACAGTGTTTGAATAATTTACCTAGCCAAGAGAAAGCTCTGTCATTTTAACTTTATATTCCAGACGTGTCCTATATCTTTTCCATGGTTATATCGTATACATTAACTTAATTATTAGTTTAACTATTAAACTTACGCCGGTAAATAGGTCATGTAAACTAAAGCCTTTACATTTATTTCTATTAGGATTTGATGAGGCAGCTATCTGTTAGTTTTAATAATTGGTATAATATTAGGGATAAGGGCGTTTAGAACTTTTAACACGATTTAATACATGTTATATATTTTATTTTATATAAACCCAAGTAATATGCAGGGTGATTTATGTTTTAATATGCTACATAAAAGAAAAAACTAACGTTTTAGGCACCATATGTCAAATATATAGCAACAGTTTAGATTTTTTAATACAAATATCGAATGGCATATGGGCTATAACATGAGTAGAAAAAGCTGGCAATCTTTATTGAACATAATATTTTATTATAACTTATTAAAGTTGCCAATCGGTCAGCTATTGTTCTCTCTCTTTCTATATATTTATAACAGAACATACGTGTAGCCGCTCATTATCAATTGGCTTTCTTCTGTAAACTGTTAACCAAAGTTTAAAAATAAATCTGAGTGGTACAGAAACAGAGTACATTATAATAATTACATCAAAACAAGTACGCACATTTAGTTTGTGCAACCCCGCCAAATTTTAATCTTTAATTATTTCTTACCAAGTGACATACTGAGAAGTAAACCATTGAGAATAGTTATTTGTCCCTATAATCTTATATTGCTAATATAAATTATGTTATGCTTTTAATTTTTAAGAAAAAAATATCGAGAAAGGTCATGCAAACATATTTTACGCAGTTAATGCTAACCGTTGTACTACGAGGTAAACTGGAAAAGCTTAAATAATACCGAGTATACCATGCAGAAGGAAAAATTGTAAAGAAGTATTGGAAATGTGGGAAATACATAGATACACAAGTGCACATGTTTATGTTTTTCGTAAAGCGGTAATCGAACGAATGATCGAAACCAACGTACTACCATACACCTGTACTCTTAGCGACTGTAGCTTCGAGTGAAATGCATATGTTAATTATAAAACTCTATTTTTGACATTTTTTTTTGTTTTTTTTTTTCAATTCCATATATATATATATACCATCCTATTTTCTCTATAAATAAATTATTATTTTAATTTACCATTCTACTTCATCTCATAGTTCCTCCTCTACCATTTTGCTGTCTTTCCTCCTAAAAGCATGGTTTCATTTACATCAATTAGTCGAGGTGCCGCCTTGATTTCCATCTTATTGCTCGGATTTTCTAATGCCGCTCCAGTAAAAGAGAGCAATAATCATATTGTGCCGCATCTTAATGCTACTAGTAATGCTCGGGTTTCGCTTCCTCCTTTTATCTCAAGCCGTACTAAACCTGTCTCCAGTCCTGATTTTGAAGTCAATTTAAATTTAGAGGCAGATATTATCGAGAAGAACATGAAATGGTTCATTGAACACGGCGGCGACGCTCACAATATTACTAAACGTGGCGTTGAAACCGTCGGTGGTATGACTATGGAACTTCCTAAAAACTCACCCCCAGCGACCACTGCTTCCTCACCTGTGGTAGTTAAAGCCAGTACAGCCCAGATAAACGGGTTAAAACTGTATGCTGCTCTTGCTGCTATCCCATACTGTCGAGGCGTCGTACCTTTTGGTAACTGGGACTGTAAAAACTGTTTAAAATATGTTCCTGACGGAAAGCTTATTGTCACTTTCAGTTCTCTTCTTACTGATACAAACGGGTTTGTATTAAGAAGTGATGCTCAAAAGACTATATATCTCGTTTTCCGTGGAACAAATTCTATTCGTAGCGCTATTACTGTACGTAACTATATATGATAACACTATGTTGATAAAAGATCTAATGCTTCTCTTTTTCATAGGATTTAGTTTTTACTCAAATGAATTACCCTCCTGTCAGTGGTGCTAAGGTTCATACTGGCTTCTATGCTTCATTCAAAGAAGTTCTTTCTAGCTATTTTCCCGTGGTACAGGCACAGCTCACTGCTTATCCTAGTTATAAAGTAGTTATTTCTGGGTAAGTTCTATACTTATTATGTATATCCTTTACTGACAAATAGCTGATATTGTAGCCATTCGCTTGGCGGTGCCCAAGCCTTGCTTGCTGGTATGGATCTTTATCAACGTGATAAGAGATTTACTCCCAAGAATTTGAGTATATATACCGTGGGTTGCCCTCGTGTTGGTAACCCTTCTTTTGCTTATTATGTTGACTCTACTGGTATTCCTTTCTCTCGCTCTGTTAATGACAGAGATATTGTCCCTCATCTCCCCCCTCAAGCCTTTGGTTTTCTTCATCCTGGTGTTGAATCTTGGATCAAATCTTCCTCAAATGTCCGTAAGTATCGTAACACACTTTTATAATATAGTTATTTTCGTACATGTACTAATTTACGCTACTATATAGGCATTTGTACTTCTAACATCGAAACTGACAGCTGCTCTAACTCTATTGTACCCTTCACTAGTTTCACTGACCATTTAAGGTAAAACATATTATTTATTTCTATTTATTTAGATATTTTCACTAATTCGTATATAGTTACTATGGCATTAATGAAGGTCTTTGTTTGTAATATATTAAATTAAATAAATTTTGGCTTGTTGATCAAGCTTTTTTTATACATCTACATACACCCCCTTTACAATATTGTGATTGGTTACGGATAATGAACTTATGACAAGTAGATTGACATGAAACCTTTTAATAAGCATGTATAAAAAAAAAAACTTGCTTTTTTTTTTTCTCTTTTTACCTTACACATATTTTTTAATGGATACTTATTCTGAGTCAGAGGCTCCCTCTGAAAATACGAATGTAAGAAAAAATTAAATAAGTAAAAACTTATGTTCTTACCATACCTTTTAGTCTGATAACTATCAGGTAGTGCCTTCACTAGACGGACACGAAAGCAGTAGTTTACAACCACAAGAGCCATTAGCAAGTGAATTGGCTATTGAAGATGTCGAAGAGCCTTTACCTCCTCATCCTATTATTGTGTTTTTATTGAAAGCGATCAAAGTTATATTACTGCCGTTTTGTAAAATATTCTTTGCACCTGCTGCACAGAGAACGTTTGTTAAAACAACTATTATGTCCTTGACTTTATCTTGTATTGTTGCTACCAGTATTGTAGCTTATATCCTTTTCTACAACCAATATATACCACCTATTACACACATACAACCTATTTGGTTCAATTATGGATTACAAAATGCAGGACCACAAGCGATAGTTGATATCTTGGCCGGAAATTCGGTGGTAAAAAAAAGAAAAGAAAAGGATATTATTTTATTGTACCTTTAGCTTATGTAATTATTTTTTAGGCTTTGAAACATGAGCAAGTGTATGATGTTTCAATTCAGTTACATGTACCTACTTCCGATACAAATTTTGATATTGGTAATTTTATGATCGACATTGAGTTACAAACAAAGAATGGATCAAGTATTTTAAGGTCTAGTAGACCAGCTATTTTAAGATACCAATCTCGTACGCAAAGAGTAATGAGGGTATTTGCAAAAGCTATTCCTCTTCTTGTAGGATTATCCGAGGAGAGTCAAGTGATTACTCCTAAACTTATTGATAATTTTATTGAGTCAAAGGTAAGTTTAGTATAATTTGAGAAAGAAACTTAGAGGTCTGACCACATTTAGATAGCACCAAGCTGTGAATAAAGTCAACATACTCGTTTCTAATCCTATGATACAAATCTATGATGCAAAGCTTTTAATTCTTGCTAACTTTCGTGGACTTCGGTAAGATTGTAAAAGATATATAATTATTACTAGTACTTATTTTTGTTGTCCAAAAAAAGTTATTACATGTATTTCCATAGAATTATAACCGGATTAGTATTTATAATTACGTTCTCTACAATCGAATTTATATTTGCAACAATTGCTTGGAAAGGATTCGGAGAACGCTTATGGCTTCGATTATATCAGTTTATGATTGATCAGGATCCAACTATAGTGGGTGATCAAACTGAAGATATCGCCAGCGAACAACAATCCAGTACCGAAATGTCGAGTGTAAAATCAGATTAATAAATATTTTGATACATAAAAAAAAAAAAAGAGACAATAGCTTTTATTACTGTTTTATGAAAATGAATATGAATTTTTATAATCTAATGTCTAAATTCGCCGGTTTGTTCAATACCCATAGCATATTTCATGATTTCGGCCTAATAATAATAAAACAACGTTAGTATATGTATATATATATATATATATATTTTTTTTTTTTTTAAAAAAAAAAACTTATTACCTTTAAGAATCCAGTATTATTAACAGCATTTAAACCTAAAGAACGAGCCCAGGTGACAGGAGCAGCATCGGTCGAGAACAAACGATGCAATTTATCACACGAAGTGATCATCATGATATTACGAAGGTATCTTTCAGAAGCATATTGTCGTAACAAATGAATATTTCCAATGTCTTGACCTTCAGTAGCACCCTTTTCCAAAAGTTGAGAAAGACATTCGACATCAAGTAAACCTTGGTTCATACCCTGACCAGCAAGGGGATGTGTAGCATGAGCAGCATCACCCACTAAAGCAACTCTATCGGATACATAACTTTCTGCATTTCTTAAACGGAATGGGAAGGATGCTCTTGATTTATCTTGAACTTGAATAATCTCGGGTGGAAGAGAGAATTCTCTATCAAAGATTTCTTGATCGTTCATGGATTTTTTGGCAACACTTTCTCTCCAATGGTATTCTTCAGAGATATCACAAGCTGGTTTAAAGGTTTGCATGTCGATTTGTTTATAGAGGTATTTAAGATCGATGTGAGACATTCTAAAGGCTGCGTTGACCAAGTTACAGAAATCGGTCGATGATACATTTTTAAGTGCTTTGGCAATTGCAGGAGTAGTAGACCAAACCATTGAAGCATATCCTTCACTTAACTATCAAACTCATATTTTAAATACCTCCTTTTTTTTTCTTTTCTTTTTTTAAAAAAAACTACTTACTGGAAGCATTGCAATAGGGCCAGTAGGTAAGAATCTTTGCCAGGCAGTGTTATTAGGACGTGTAGGATCAAGTTTTAATGTAGCAACAACGCCCTGCGCATCATAATCCCAACCAAGTGAATCGATATTTGCAAAGTTACGTACAGGACTGTTAATACCATCAGCACCAATCTACACAAAAAATATAATATATAAATTTGACTACGTTCACTTTATATTTTAATCAAATCTTACCAACAAACGAGCTTTTAATTTTCTACCATTATCTAAATGCACTGTAGGCCAATCATGAAGATCAAGGTCTTCATCAGCCTTTTTTTCTTCTTCCTTTGGACCTTCAATTTCAGCAACTTTAACTTGTTGAATTAAATCAATTTGAGAACCGTTAGCGCGACATTCCTCAATACGTTTTAAAGCAGCGGATTGAACATTCAAGTTTTCAGCCATATATGCAATTGTGTTTTCTTTCAGGCCTTTAGATCCATAATCTTTTAAAATAGCTGAATCCAAATGAATTCTTGCATCTGTGACACCATCCCAAACTTGCATATCACGATATCCATTTGCTCTATCCAATGCCATATGTTTTGTCACGCCGATTTCTAAAAAGGTAAAGGGTTTAGATTTTATATTTTTGTTCGTTTTTTATATAAACTTACGGTCAAAGAATGACATTGAACCAGGTGTTAAAGAAACAACACGGTTGGAATAATTATCTGGTTTAGGTTCCCAGTTTCTAACACCTGTCAAATCCATGGCTTCTACAAGCGCAATACGACTATTACGCAATGAAGGTCGAGAAGCTATATTGAATTAGTTAAAAAAAAAAGGGGGGATCTTTTTCATTATTTTTTTTATGGTTCGTTACCAAGGGAACAAGCAAGAGTGACACCTGCTACACCACCGCCAATAATCACAACATCGTATGCGTTTTCCAAGTCTGGTGAAATGGAAGCTAATGTACGCTTTTGAAGCGCGTGTTGGTTACGAAGAAATGGTTGAATAACTTTTTGAGGTTGAATACAACGTAACATTTTTTTTTTTATTTTTTAAAAAAGTAAAGAATAAACAAAACAATAAATTTTAAGTTGAGGGGCTCAATACATGTTTAAAAAAAACTGGGAATAAAAATTATTATCTTGTTCTTTTTTTTTTTTTCTTTTTTTTTTTCTTTTTTTGTAATAATGAGCGATCAAGAGGATGTTGAACATTCTTCACAACTAGTAGAGGAAGAACTAGATTTTTTCTTGGACGATGATTCAGGCGATCTTGAAGAACAGTTTGAGCTATCACAAGAAAAATTAGAGGCTGTCGCAGTAGATAATGAAGCTTCGTTAAGACATATGCTTGCAGGACCTTCGACAAATAAGGTACATATATAAAAAAAATTATCAAATGCAATGTAGTTATTGATATATGGGTTCAGGCTGGTCTTGGAAATATTAATAAAGAGCAAGTAAATAAAATCATATATGAAGCTTCTAAAGTTAGTACACAACTCGTAAATTGGAAAAATATTACATAAACTTATAAAAAAAAACAGGGCTCAGCATTTTTTGAGCGCGAAAAAGCTAGAGACGAAGCAATAACCAAACGAATCGATGCCATGTTATTAAAATACGAACCTATCAAAAATCAAAACCTGTTATTTGAACAGAGAATTGCAGATAATATGATTCGAGATTTAGAGCAAACGCGAGACTTGACACAATGTATCTGTCATGTAGATATGGATGCATTTTATGCCTCCGTTGAAGAGTTAGAAAACCCGGAATTAAAAAAGGTACCTATGGCTGTCGGTGGATTATCCATGCTATGTACAAGTAATTATCTTGCGAGAACGTTTGGCGTGCGTAGTGCTATGCCAGGATTTATCGCGTTAAAGTTGTGTCCGCAGTTAAAGTTAATACCGTTACATTTTCCCAAATATATCGATGCTTCTAATAAGGTCAGGGCTGTATTTAAAAAGTATGATCCTAATTTTTTACCAATGAGTTTGGATGAGGTATATATACAGGATATATAAATGTGTACTATGTTTTTGATATATCTTTTATATATATAAATATATATATTATTATTAGGCTTATTTAAATCTAACTGAGGTAAGTTATACTACAGATTTTTTTTTTTTAAAAAAAAAGACTAAATTTCTTATAAAAAACTGATTTATAGTATCTTGCTACAACCGACATGACACCGTCTCAACTAGTAGAAAAAATTCGAGCAGAAATCTTTGAAGCTACTCAATTAACAGCTAGTGCCGGTATTGCTTGTAACAAAACATTAGCAAAAATATGTAGTGATGTCAATAAACCCAACGGTCAATACTATCTACCAATTGATAGTAAATCAACAATAATAAACTTTGTTAAAGACTTGAGAATCCGACAAATTCCTGGTGTAGGTCGTGTCACAGAAAGAGGTAAGAATATATTTTTCGTAAAAAAAGACTTTTTGACTCTAAAAAAAAAGTTGGTATTTTAGTTTTGGAATCACTCGGAGTTGTTAAGTGTGGTGATATATACCTTCGTCGAGCTGTCTTGTATAAACTACTTAGTCCTATCAGTTTTCAATTTATGTTGAGAAGTTATTTAGGTATTGGGTCAACGTCATTTAGTGAAGAAGTAGAACGAAAGAGTCTAGGCGTTGAGAGGTAAAAAAAAAAAAAAAAAAAAAAAAAAAAAAAAATGCTTATATATTAAACGTACTCTTATTTACGCAATACAGAACTTTTTCTGCCATGTCAAACCCTACCGAATTACTCTCAAAATTACATGAATTATCTCAATTACTTGAAAAAGATTTAGAAAAGAATAACTTGATGGGTAGAAATATTGGTATTAAATTGAAGTCGGTAACTTATGAAGTAAGAATTCGATCAAAGACCATGCCTTCTTATATTTGGACCGCAAAGGATATTGAAAGGATAACGAAGGAGTTGTTATTAAAGGAGTTACCGGTTAATATTCGATTGATGGGTATTCGTATGTCTGCTATGAAACGAAGAGGTAGTGAAGATGAAAGTGTGAGAAAGGTAAAAGTAATACACTAATCCAAAAAAAAAAAAAAAAGTAATATTAATGCAAAAATAGTATTTTACCAAATTACCTCTTCCTGAAAGTACCTCTACTACAGTTGATAATAGAATGACGAATCGAGAGCCCTTTGAGACAAAAACAACCGAGAATATTCCTGCTCTTGCATGTCCTATCTGCAATCGCCAACTGGTCTTGGACAATACAAACTTTAATAAACACGTAGATGAGTGCTTGAGCAAAGTTGAAGTAAAGGCTATTTTAAAAGATCAATTGGATAGGGAGAGATTATATCTTGTATCGAATACAAAACGAGTGAAACGGTAAGATTTTTTTTTTTTAAAAAAAACAGTGTGATAATAACTAACAAGTTTTATTAGATCCAACGGTTCAAACAAAAATAACGGTAAATCTTTATTAGATTATTATTCGCACTCTTAGTATTTAGCTCGAATTTCCGTACATCTATTTACATTTATAAACCATTATAATAAATTATAAAATTCACTTTCCTTCCCCCCTTTCCGATGGATAGTTTTAGAGTAAAAGCGGAGGCATCTATGTATAAAATATATACTTGTAAAAAAAAAAATAAGGCTTTTGCTTCTTTAAAAAAATGTCACGATGTTATGTGTGCAAAAAATCGCTTTAACGAAAATCGGCATAATTTTGTTTTTTAAACTTTAAAAAGGACCAAACTGTAAAAAGGAAACTTGATACACTAGCATATTTTAATGCACTCTTTATTTATAGTTATGCATTATCCAGATTATGTTTCCCTCGGGCTATCATGACGTATTAAAGCAATTATGTAATACAGAGGAGATACAAACTTCGCGTGTTTTATTTGACGTGTTTTTTTTTAGCCTCCTACGCGATTGTGCACATATATTTTCAGGAAAAAAAAATATGGTTCTTCACTTTACCACTAATGACCTCTGAAAGTGAGCAGAATTCGAGAAGTTATCGATTACCAGACGATTGTAAGCGCCCCCTCCCCCCCCTTTTTTTTTCGTCAGTGGCTAAAACTGTTTCAATACCAACTGCTCCTATTTTTGTAGATCTGTCATTTGCTGAAAAACTCTTTCCAAATCTGACAGAACCCATTGACGGTACGTTTGTGTCCGTTTGGGAAATAAATAATTGTAACGAATTGTTGTCACATATTGAAGTTATTGGACCTACTTTTAAAACGAATGAGTATAAATGGTAATGAAATAAGAATAAAAAATGAGAGAGAAAGAGAGAGAGAGGTTACTGAAAATTACCGTAGGAGTGTTTCACTTTGTCTAAAGAGTAATGATGATTGTGTGTCTATTTATTTAAACAATAAGAATTTAAGTAACGGGGAATTGGATCATGATATTTGCGCTCAAGTTATGCTATGTATGGTACATCCTACTGATTCTTCACGGTTTCGTTATCAAAGTAAGACAAAAAAAAAAAAAAAATAGCGTTGATTATTCAGTTTTTACTTATATATGAAGATAGCGTTTCAACATAGATTTAATACACATGAACCTAATTTGGGATTTTCAAATTATGAAAGCTTAAAGTCATTGCTGACTGGTGATAGTGCACTCGTGGTGCAAGACTCTGTCAAAATTATTTCTATTGTTCGTCTTGTGCATGATGCAACGGGTGTATTATGGCATAAATTTATAAAGTAAGTCTGTTTTTATGATTTTACGTTGTGTTTGCATATTAACTATTATGGTTTGAAGTTATGATTCCAAACAAAAGACAGGTCATGTTGGACTGTATAATCAAGGAGCTACCTGTTACATGAACTCATTATTTCAGTCTCTGTTTTTCACTAACCTCTATCGAAAGGCAATATTTCAAATGCCTACGGAGAATGATGATCCCAATAAAAGTGTTGTGCTGGCACTTCAAAGATTATTCTATCATCTTCAATTCTCTGACGTTGCGGTCTGTAAGTAATTTATATACGTATATATAGATATCAATGTGACTTAATCTTATATGTATGTAGCAACGACTGAATTGACAAATTCGTTTGGATGGAATTCGGCAGACGCATTTAGGCAGCATGATGTACAGGAATTTAATCGGTTATTACAAGATAGTATTGAAAAGAAAACGATGAATACACCTGCGCAAAATATTATTAAAGAATTGTTTGTCGGTAAAATGAAAAGCTACATTAAGTGTATTAACGTGGATTATGAATCAAGTAGAATTGAGGAATACTATGGTATATATATATATATATATATATAAAGAAAGAAGGATTTGTGGATTAGCACTAATAAGTTTTTAGATATTCAATTAAATGTTAGAGGGTGCAAAGATTTAAAAAGTTCATTTCAAGCTTATATATCTGAAGAAGTTTTAGAGGGCGATAATAAATATAGCGCGGCAGATCATGGATTACAAAATGCTAAAAAAGGAGTTATATTTGATAGTTTTCCACCTGTACTTCATCTTCAATTGAAAAGATTTGAATATGATATGGTAACGGACAACATGGTTAAGGTAACATATATAATAAATTGCAATATGAAAAAAGGGCTTATTAAAAATGAAGAATTATAGATTAATGACCGACATGAATTTCCAGAAAAAATTAATTTAAGGCCTTTCCTTTCTGAATCAATGGAAAAATCACAAGTTTATATATTACACGGGTAAAAGTGTATTATTAGGTAATCTTAAAAATTATGAAATAACAATTGAATTACAGGGTACTGGTTCATACAGGAGATTTGACTGGCGGTCATTACTATTCATTTGTGAGACCTACAAAAGATGAGAAATGGTAAAAAAAAAAAAAAAAAAAAAAAAAAAAAAAAAAAAAAAAAGGGGGTTTCTTTTTTTCTGTTTCTAACAAACATAAATGTAGGTTTAAATTTGATGATGATCGTGTAACTCCAGCAAGCTTTCAACAGGTGTTCCAAGCTAATTTTGGTGGATATGATTCTTCGCCAATACATACCAGTGCTTATATGCTTGTTTATATTCGACAAACTTTTCAAACTAATGTGTTGGCACCGGTAACACCACAAGATATACCAACACATTTAGGTATAGTATACATATAAAAAAAAACGCGTTTCTTTTTTTTTTCTTGCAAACTCAAATATATATATATATATTATAGTGGAAAGAATTAAACAAGAAAAATTATTAAACCAAATGATACAAAAACAAATATCAGAACAACATTTATATATGAAAGCTTATATTGCAGATCTATCCAGCTTTACCGCCAATACAGGTTCTGGATTTATAGACTTTGACGAAGCAAACTCGACGATTGTAAAAGTAAAACAAGTTTTAAAAAACCAGCCGCTCAAAAGTGTTTTACTGGATTATGCAATGGAGAGTGGTATCAAGGCAGGACATCTAAGATTATGGAACCTTGTTAATAGAATAAATGGTTGGGTACAACTTGATGGTTTATTTTCAGACGCGGAACTTGATACTTGTAAAGTATTTTTTTATTTTTTATTTTATAAAGGATGTATAACATAATAACCAAAAGTATATTATTATAGCGATAGAAATGGTTTGCCAAGCAAAGTCAAATTATCCTTTTCTCCGTGTTTATATTGAGCATGCTCCTATCCAAGAAAATATTTTGTTTCCTTTGGTTAAATTAAGTATGATATTGGTATTTGTAAAATTATTCGATCCGGCCACACAGACAATAAGGTACAGTATGAAATCACGTTTTTTTTTTTTTTTTTTTTTTTTTTTTTTTTTTTTTTTTTTTTTTTTTTACTTTGCCAAGATAAGGGGAACAGTAATAATTTTTTTTTTTTTTAGATCTCTGGGAAGTTTATATGTTCCCAAAGTAGGACTAGTATCGGGTATAATGTACGAACTGTTACGACGAGTTGACTTAAGTAGAGAAACGAATATAGATATGTATGAGGTATAATTAATTGATTACAAGGTTATCGTTGTACGACTTGGGCTTACTATATTTATTACTTACTAAAAAAAAAAAAAAAAAAAAAAATACAAAAAGGAATGTGGACCTGGGTTAATACAAAGATTAGAAATGGATAAAAAGTTTGAAGAATATGGTATAATTGATGGTGATATTATAATATTTCAAGTAAAGGCATCACAAGAAAAGTAAGTTTTATTATTATTATTATTATTGTAACATGAATATTTTGGGTTTATTCATATCGAAAAATTTAGTACAAATCCCAATGTGGTTGAATATATCAATTTCCTACACGATCGTATGCCAGTTATATTCAAGTCTAAGCAGGAACCACATACATCAATAAGATTAAAACTCTTAAAAAGTATGACATATGATGATATTGCTTTACAGTTAGGACATGTCATAAATTGGGATCCTGAACGACTCGCATTGATATTACCTGATAATTACGGAAAAGTTGGTCGACATTTAAAAAAAATGAAAGGGATGACATTACTTGATATATCTCTAATTATTCCAAGAAGTAATGTAAATAATCTATTGTATTACGATACACTGTCTGTTAGCTTATCGGAATATGAAACCAAAAAATTGATACAAGTCTATATTTGTTACTCTTCACTAAATCAATTCAAACATCACCAAGTACTTTTACCTAAACAAGCAAATTGTTCGTATCTTTCCAAGGTTATTTCATCTAGTTATATTGAACCTAGTGTAAGGTTAAGGGTATTTCAAGTAAATGGAGGTAGAATTGAAAAAGTGTATAAAGCGGAAGAAATAATTGAAAGTAATGATAAAAAGTTACCAATATATGTGGAGGTAAGAATGAGATTTTATTGCAGTTAAAAATCAAACTTTTTTAAATATACAAAATAGATTGTACCTAAAGAGGAATTTAATATTGGCGACCAAGACTTTTTTATTTCAGTGTATCATTATCAAAAAGAATTGACACAAACACATTCTGTACCCTTCAAATTTCTTGTAATAAAGGTAAAGTGTGACAAAAGTTTAAAAAATGAGGTCTGCTGATAAATAAATATACATAAGGATGAAGTATTTTATGATACAAGAAGAAGATTACAAGTAAGATGTGGATTAAATGATGAATTATGGAATCAAGTTAATTTTTATATTATAAAAAAGTTTGGTACAATCATTATAAATCGAGGTAAATGTAATATCATATTATAGAAAAAAAAAAAAAAAAAAAAGTGCACGGCCCATTAAATGTAACATCTTTCTTATTTTCTATTTAGACAATTATAGGCTTAGCGATCATTCCTTCAAACCTGATGAATTGCTTGGTTTAGATCATATCGATCCTCTAGGCAAATATAGTACTACTATCTTGGATAAAGGATTATATATAAAAGATTAAGAAGACACTGTAAAAAAAAAAAGTGGTCAATTTTTATTTATTTTTTTGGGATACTAACGTACCGAATTACACTCTTTTTTTTTATATATGTATATATATTCATTATAATATATATATATAAAACATGTTATACACACAAGCTTTTTTCTGACTTAATACACTCAAGTGGCTTCTTCTTTTTCTTTTTTTCTCTCTCTTTTTTTTTTACTCTCTTTCTCTCTTTTTTTTCTGGTTTTTTTTTTAAACATTGCAATATGATGCTGTTTAAGATTGTAGTTCTTGGTGACGGTGGCGTCGGAAAGGTACAAAGCAATATTACGTACTTTAGCATTTCTTCCTTTTTTTTTAAAAAAAAAAAACCATTTTTATTATCATTACAATTAAATAGACAGCACTAACTATTCAGGTAAAGAACAAAATCAAACAAAAAAAATATAAAAATTAAAGCAAAATAAAAATTCATCTTTTTACTGCATTAATCTAGCTTTGTTTGAATCATTTTGTTGGTAATAATAAAAGATGATAGAGTTATATGAAGACATGACTAATATATATATATATATATATATATATTTGTAGAGGTATTATTTTTTTTAAAAAAAATAAAAAATAAAAAAATAGCTTATTAAATATACTACTGTATAGACATATGATCCCACTATTGAAGATTCTTATCGTAAACAAGTAGTTATTGACGATTTTCCTTGTGTGCTGGAAGTGTTGGATACAGCAGGTCAAGGTAATAATATATATTATTGTTACAGAAACAATTTTATTAATAATACACAAAAAAAAAAAAAAAAAAAAAAAAAAAATAGAGGAATATACAGCATTACGTGATCAGTGGATCCGAGATGGAGAAGGCTTTTTAATCGTTTACTCGATTACATCTCGTTCAACATATGATCGAGTCAATAAATTTCGAGATCAAATATTTCGAGTGAAAGATCTTAACAAGGTGCCACTTATTCTTGTTGGAAATAAAAGTGATAAAGTAACAGATCGTGAGGTTTCAAGAGAGGAAGGAGCGTTAAAAGCCCGAACTTTAAATTGTGATTTTGTGGAAACTTCTGCAAAGACGTGCGTTAACGTTGAAAGGTCATTTTATTCGGTTGTAAGACTTATCAGACAGTCCCGAGAAGGCTATCAAGATGGTCCATTTAAAAATAAAAAGAATAAAAAAGACAAAAAGTGTAATATCCTCTAAAATAACTATAATTAGCTGAAACATTTATACATAGACCGTATTTGCGGCATTGTTATAAAATAAACTAAACTTTATTTTTTTTTACTCATTTACGTATAAAAAGGACTTCTTTTTTGTTGTTGTTATTGTTGTTCTTTTATCATTATATCATTATGACGCGAGACTCTTCTTTTTTACAAATCTTGGGTGCTGGTTATGGCCGTACAGGCACAACAAGTCTTAGAACTGCTTTAAATCTCTTGGGGTAGTACACATATACTTTTTTCCCTGTAAAAAAAAAAGATTTTCTGACCTTTTTTTTTTTTCTTTTTTCTTAGATTTAAAACCCATCATATGACCGATGTTATTCTTGACTCTAACCAAAAAGCGGAAATATTTGAAGAAGCTTACAAGGACCGTACACTTAAAGTTGATTGGGGAAGTGTATATGAAGGTTATGAAGCGGCTGTAGATTGGCCTAGTGTTGCTTTCTTTGATACGCTATATCAATTAAACCCTGATGCTAAAGTAATTTTATCGGTTAGAGATCCTGAATCTTGGTACAAGTCAGTCTCTCGTACCATTTATGAATGGCCCGGCGTTGATGATTCGTGGCCCCAAAACATATTAAAAGCGCGTAAAATGGCTCGTGTAATTGTACGTGATGGTGAATTGGTCCCCAAAAAAAATCGGCAATAAAGAAGGATTGATTAAACAATTTAAAGATCATACTGAGCATATCAAATCGGTTGTCAAGCCGGAAAACCTGTTGATTTTTGAATTGGGCACTGATGGCTGGGAAAAGTTGTGCCCATTCTTGGGCATAGCCGAACCAAAAGATGTACCTTACCCGCATGATAATAAAGGCGCTAATTTTGCGGATTTGTTGCAACAAATAAAGGAAATTTCGATTGGCAGATAACTCCTATATACATTTATATGAAATAAATAAAACTGGTTTTTTTTTATTTACTTCAAAGATGTAATTAGTTAAGATAGTCGAGTTAGCATACTTATTTTTAGCTTTGAACCGTTAAGTTTCTTATGCCCGAGCAATAGATAACTGCAGGGTTAGTAACATCTTTCTTTTTTTTTTACAGTGGCTGATAGTATATAGGTTTGAGTGCTTTGATATTCAAAATGCATTACTATGCATTGCATGGATTAAACCATTATAGAATTCCTCGATCTATAATATAGAGTGTGTCTACATGTACCCCTATTTTGTTCTTAAGATCGTCTACTATTTATTATTGTCAAAAGAGACTTTTTTTAAAAAAATACCCAAGGTTGTATTAGTATTTTACTTTTTGTTAAAAACCTGGAAAAAAAAAAAAA
>JAIXMG010000042.1:0-163512 GCA_025201345.1 Thamnidium elegans
AGAAATTGTTGTTTAATATTGTCATCAATTTCTCCCATTTGAATTTTTCTTTTTGATCAACCGTTAGAATAGATCTTGAAGTTTCGCTTATATTTGAATCTTCAATTTTTGGTGGATCTATGTCGATTAGCGTTAGATCATATCCGTTAGCTTCCACATCATCGTCAGAACGTTGATAAGTTTCTATTTCAGGTTCAGGGACGATAGTGAAAAAGATCACCTTTAAAATTTCTTTCTACCATGCTAAACGATACTTTCTTGTTTGAGCTTTCAGCATCGTCGTTGAAATAAGCTTCGTCGTCATCACTGGTTGAACTTTGTTCACTAATAGTATCATCATCTGTATATTCCTCAGTTGAATCAGTTTCAAAGTCGTCATGAGTATCATCTTCATCCTCTACAATAGTTTTTATTTGAGGTTCCATAACTTTTGTAGGTATTTTTGTTACAGCTTGAATAATAGGTCCTTTAGTTGTTTTAAAGAAATTAATGGGTATCTCTGCCATTCTTCCTTTATATGTAACCGATAATAGTTTCTGTTTATAATCGACTACAGCCTTTGCACGGTTTAACCAGTTGTTTCCAATGATTAAAGGAGTTGGTGTAGCAGGTAGAACTTCAATACTTCCAGGTATAGTAATAACACCTCCGGCTTTGATGGGTACATCGTAGATCAATCCAAGTCCACGTTGTTTGGTACTATTTCCTAGGGTAAATATACTTTGGCTAGGTGAATCGATTTGTAATCCAAGTTTTTCTACTAATTCTCGAGACATACAAGTCTTTGCAGCACCACCATCAATTAGAGTTTTGATTTTAAATCCATTGATGACGAAATCAGTGTAAATAGCAGTAGTGTCTTCATCGTCATCTTCTACAAACGATAAATCTTGGATAGTAGCTGTAGTTGATGAGGATCCAGGCGCAACTATTGATACTTTAGGTTGTCTTGGTGTTTTTAAAGCATTGACAAATTGACGTTTCACAATAGGTGAGATCTTGAGTAATTCACCAACTGGAATATTAGAATTTTGATCAAATACAGTAGAAACAATATCAAAATTTAATTTAGGAATTACTCTTTTCCTTCTTGGTTTAGCAGGTTTTATAATAGGTTGATTAGGAGATATAATTGTAGGGTTATCCATAGTCATATCCATATCGGCAATAGTTGAATCATAAGTAGGCAAAGGAGTTTCGCGTTCTTTCCCTTTTCGAGTAGGTGCAGGTTTTGAGGAGCTTGGACGAGCATAAGGTTTAGAAGTTTGTACCACAGGTGGATGTATAGCACGAACCGAAGCATAAAGATCTTGGTCATCTTCTTCGTTTTCATCAGTAAGCATTGTTGTAAGATGTGTCGAGGAAGAGTTCTCAAGGGGAATGGATTTTTTATTGTTGTTAGGGGCGTTCGACTGACCATTCGTAAGAGCAGCCGACCCGATTAGTTTTTTGACTGGTTGGTGTTGTCAGAGTTGGTGTTTGTATTTTCATTCCTCTGATTGTTGCCATTGTCGTAATTGTTGTTATTATTTCTTTGGTTTTGATTACCATTGTTGTAGTTACGAGAATCACCTCCACGAGAATAATCATTTCTTCTTTCAGAATAATGGTCGTTGTTATACCGACGATTATTATAATTATTTCCTCTTTGATAATTATTATTATTAATATTGGTACCATTTTGTTTTTTGAATTCTTCTTGCATAACTTGTCTAATCATTTCTTTGATATCTAAATTCTCAGTCTGATGATTCGTGTTTTGAGAAGTTCCAGTCACTGTATTCTGACTTTCCATATGATGAAGATCTAACGTTTGCAATGTAGCAATTACTTGCTTCAAAGCATTACGGTCACTTCCCAATTTGGATAAAGCAGTATTCAGTTGGCTAGAGACATCCATAACAGAAAAATCAGTTCCTGAAGGTAGTTTACCAAAAGATAGAATAGGTTTAGCGGAAGTTTCAGCAACAAATGAATTATCAATGTCACGGGGCGAAAAAGGACTATTCTTCATAGAAATTGAGCGAGGTTTCTCAGCATTCCACCAGCCTTCAGCCTTAGTTAAATAATCATTAAAGGATACAGCAGAGTTCAAGATACAAAATTTGCGGATTTCAGGTAAAAGTCCAACTTGGAATCGAATCTTGATTTGTTGTTCTGCATCTTCCAGTTCAGCTAATTCAGCAGCTTCTTGCAAGCGACCCAGAAAAGTTTTTGGATGTTCTTCTTTTCCTTGAGCAAGCATGTTAAATCCAATAGTATAACGAGTAATAAGTTCAGTAGTAATATATTCCGCTTTGAGTAATTCAATAGCTTCTTGATAAGTAAGACCTTGTTCTAAAGTAGGTTCACGAGAGAGTCTTCTTTCGAAAAAGTTCTTAGCAGTTCTTCTAAGTTGAGCACGCAAAATAAGCAGTTTACGAGCATCGGCAGTAATATTTTGCATAGCAAAGTAAGATTCCAGAGTTTCTTCAAAATTTCTAAAGTCTTCACCTTCAGCACCAGCGAATTCAATAATAGCCATCTTTCTTGAAGGGAAGAGATAACCAGAGTTAGTTTCAGCATACGCATTAGTTGAGTGGTTGAATGAATTGATGTTTGCCAACACAGCTTGATCGTTCATTTTTGAGTTTTTGTAGTAGTTATGTAAGTAGATTATTAAAAGTAAAAAGTGTTCAAAGGTAGTAATATTGAAAAATGTACGACCCAAACGTAAAGTAAAAGTTCTTGAGATAGATTTGAATCAGAAATAGTAAATGAAATACCCTGTTAGTGAGCACCACGTGTTAATCAATCGATAGTGTGGTAAAGTGTAAAAAGAGTATAATAAGGTAATAGTAAGAAAAGTGAGCACCAGTTCCTGTTTTATAAGTAGAACGACTTAAATAATAAAGTAGAATAAAAGATTTAGGTAAAAAGTACAATGGAAAGTAAGATCCAAGGGAATTCAAGTACAAAATAAAATAAAGTAATAAAGATAAAATAAAAGAGCTTGATTTTAAAGGTCTTTTATAAAATAAAGGAAGTATAAGATTAAATTGTTTACAAAAAGTGAATTATATTTTATTAAATAAAAGTTGAAGGTATTTATATCATTTTTAGTTTTCTTAATTAGGTTTTTAAATTTATAACAACCATGGAGGTTTGATTTCTTGTGTTAGGACAACAAGGACGATCCTTGTTAACATTATTTTATCAGAAAGAGGTAGTTTGTGTAACAGTGTAACACGTGTAACAGCAGCATATAGCACAATCTACATACACCACCATCAAGCAAAAAATAATAAAAATATATCCGATCAACCAGATTCGAACTAGTGACCTAGAGATGACAATGTACACTACAGTCTCCCGCTCTACCAACTGAGCTATGATCGGTATTTCTTGTATTTGAAATTCTGCTTTTAGTAGATGTATTGAATACTTCGTCAGAGTATTACACGTGACATTCACGTGACTCAGCCAATAGGAATCAAGATTGAAATGGACTTGTTTTATAATACAATAAAATAAAGTAAAAAGTAAAAGGAAGTTTTTTTATTAAAGATATAAAAAGGAGACCTTTTTATATTCAATTGAAGTAATACAAAATAATAGAAACATGTGAATAAACTACAAGAGAACTTGGGAATCTCATATGATAGATTATATAATAAAACCTTATAATAAAATTACTAATACAATAACTTAGAAATCAGACCACAAACACAAGGAACACGAAAATGACTGATAGCTACAAATTATAACCTGACATATTTGCCAAATAAAAAAATACTGATAATTCAAATGTTAAAAAGTTAGAGAGTTCGGTCCGCATAAATCTGGCTAATCCGGATCGGGATGAATATATTATGGATATCCGGGCTGAAATAAAGTATAAGCATTGTCAACTCCATCGGATGTGCCGGGCTAGAGCGGCCCGAGCTGAATTATTTATGTTATATATAATTATAATAATTTTTTTAAACGTAAAAAAATGTAAGTTTTGTAATAGTATTTATAGTAATTTAAGTGTAATTGATTCAACTCTCAGTGGTTAATCAATTAAGTAAGTAGTTATGTCAAATAGAAGATAATGTTTTATTAATCATTCAAGAGGGGTATTTATAGTTAAGTGGGATAATGGTATTAGTAATAAAGAATATATAAATAGTAAAGTAATATGATAATCATAAGTAGCATGATTATCATAATGAGTATTTGTAATGTGTGCATCTGTTAAATATTCGGGAAAGAGGAATTAGGAATAACATTGAATACTTGAAGAGGTGACATTTATTCGTTACTGTTTAGCCTTTTTCCTTTTCAGATTATTCTTGATAGATGGTACAAACTTCCTTTTTTGGACCTTAGTCTTCTTAAGCCTAAGCTCGATTTCAACCGGGATATCCATGAGGTCTTCATCTTGATCCGGACAAACCGGACTGTTGCGGTCCGGACTATTAACTTCCGGGGCATCCAACCCATCTGCCTTTTTCAGATTGACATTACCCCCTTTCAAGCCTTGTGTTCGACCCTGAACACTCACAGTAGCGACGGGACTAGTTGGGCGGAAAAAAAAATCTTGATCACCGGGCGGGGACACGGAAGTAGACATTTCAACGTCCTCGGATAAGGATAACTCGGGAAGTAAAGGGGATACGATAATAGGGTTATTACTAATAGACTTATCAAGAGGTTCTTTAAATGGATGGTCTATTACTTGGTTATCATTAACGGTGTCAACAGGTTGCATAACAAGGTCTTCTTCAATACTAGGATTATCATTTAGTGTGACATCAACAAGGTCAGAGTGCACAGTATCATCAATTTTTTCGGATAGTGAAGGTAGTACAGGATCGACATAATCACCACATAAAGGAACAGGGACATTCTTCATAGCTTCATTATACTCTCGACGGGCCGCTGTAGGGTCATACCAGGGTTTAGAAGGGCGTTCACCATGAGCAGGACGAAGTCTATCGACGTGAACAAGTGACTTCAAAGGTTCACCAGCTAAAGTTTGTAACTTGTAAGTACCATAATCAGGGAAAACTTCAACAACAATAAAAGGACCCTTAAACTGAGGTTCAAGACCATAACGACCTTCATGCGTTAGCATAACCATATCACCTAGTTCAAATGTAAGCTTCTTGATAGTTGCATCCCAACGTATTTTATCTTTTTCGGCCATTGCCTTTAGCCTAAATTCGGCTGCCGCACGATGTTGACCTAACTTAGTTAATTCACGAGAAGTAATATCCGCAATAGTACGAGGGTCTTCAAACGTAGCCGCATCAATATAAGGATGTAAAGTATCACCTGGTAATTTGGGTTCACGACCATAAGTAAGGTAAAACGGACTAAAACCTGTAGTAGAATGAATACGAACGCGACAAGCCCAAAGAGCAGCATGGACAAAATCGTCCCAACGATGAAGAGCACCATTTGTATACTTGCGAAGCATTTGTTTTATGACACCATTGAAGCGTTCTGCTTTTGAATTCGTTCTTGGATGGTACGCTGACGTAAGCTTAAATTTTGAACCAATACGTTTAACATATTCTTGAACTAAAGCACTAGTGAAGTTGGCACCTCGATCAGTTACAATTTCAGACATAACACCAAAATTCATAACGATTTCTTCATAAATAAAATCAGCAACTACTTCTTTTGAGGCGCTAGGAACCGCTCTGGCAACACACCAATTCGTAGCATAATCTACACCAATTAGTAACCAGCGATTACCTTTTAGGGTCATAGGTAAATCAAGGAAATCTAAATGCCATCTATCAAAGGCTGTAGGAACTTTTAAAGGGTGCATTTCATCTCTGTGAGCATTTCCGCGACGACTATTAATTTGACATTGAGGACAAGTGTTCAACCACTGTTGAATATCTAACCTAAGAGACGGCCACCAAAATCGAGAAAGTAATATATTTAACATTGTCTTGTAACCAGCATGACCAAAAGATTCATGATATTGACTAACAGTTTCAGCTCGTTTTGCAAAAGGTAAAAAAGGAACATTTTTTACACCAGAGTTAGCATCTATAGCAACCTTGCGATAAACTTGATTAGCAGTAACATGAAAGTGTTTTTCTTCTCTATTTAAAATCGATTTTATTTCAGCTGATTTTACCTTAATTCTATTTTCTGGAATTAATAAGAGAGGCCAATCGCTGCGTAATGTAGCAGGTAAGTGATTCCAAGTTGCATACAGATATTCAGGCTCCATTGGTTTAACATCGGGATTTGGCTTAGCTGCATTAAAGTCCATTCTTGATAAGATATCAGGTATTATGTTTTCTTTGCCAGGTTTATAACAAATATTTGGTGCATATAATTCTAATTCATTAATCCACCTTATTAATCTACTTGGCGGGTTTTCTTTTGATCTAAAATACTCCAAAGGAAGGTGGTCAGAGAATACAGTATAACCTTTAGGACATCCATCAACATAACACCGCCAGGTACGTAGTGCATGTAGAATCCCAAGCAATTCTCTCTCTTGTGCAGGCAATTTAGTCTCTGAGTCAGCATATTTTTTTGATTCAAAGCAAAGTGGGTGCCATGGTAGTGTAGGGTCATCGTCAGGTTGTAGGAGGACCGCCCCGCAGCCTCGATCAGAAGCATC
The DNA here is from genome assembly GCA_025201345.1 of Thamnidium elegans. Classification (NCBI taxonomy): domain Eukaryota; kingdom Fungi; phylum Mucoromycota; class Mucoromycetes; order Mucorales; family Mucoraceae; genus Thamnidium; species Thamnidium elegans. Next base: position 6,617 of record JAIXMG010000042.1, read on the forward strand.
AACTTCAATTCTAAAAGGCTTATCCATACGAACTACTTGAAGTACAGGACTTGATGATAACAATTTCTTTAATCTATCAAAACTATTTTGGCAGTCACTGGTCCAAACAATTGGTCTCGTTTTTATACCTGTCCCCCTTGTTAAATCTGTTAAAGGCGCAGCTATCGACGCAAAGTTTTTTATAAACCTTTTATAAAATTGAGCAAACCCAATAAATTGGCGAACTTCTTGTACATTCCTCATTTGTGGCCAATGTTGAACAACTTTCACCTTTTCAGGACTTGGAGAGATACCATGAGCAGTTATTTTGAAACCCACAAAAGTTAATTCACTCTTGCTAAATTCGCACTTCTTTAAGTTAGCAATCAGTTTTTCTTTTTTTAGTACATTCAGAATCTGTCGAACGTGGATCTTGTGTTCTTCAAGCGTTTTACTAAAAATGAGAATATCGTCAAGGTATACAATAGTTGTTTTATCAATATATTCACCAAGAATCTTGTTCATTAACGATTGGAATACAGGTGGAGCATTGCAAAGTCCAAAAGGCAATACCAGCCATGAGTACTGACCGTACCGAGTGTTGAAAGCAGTTTTTTGGAACATCATCAGGATGGATTCTGATTTGATGGTAACCACTTCGTAAATCCAAACTTGTAAAATAACGTGCACCACTCATTTTGTCTAAGCATTCATCAATTCTAGGTATACTTGAACTATTTCGGATGGAAAGTTTATTCAAAGATCGGTAATCAATACACATTCGAAGGCTTCCAGGTTTTGTTGATCCAGGATCAGGCTTCTTACGAACAAAAAGAACACCAGCACCCCACGGGGAAGAACTAGGTTTAATTAAGCCTAAACGAAGTAATTCAGTTAGTTGTTTTTTTAGTTCGTCTAATTCCAATGGACTCATTTTGTAGGGAGGACGGGAAACAGGATCAGCATCGCCAGTGTCAATTAAATGGTGTATACCACGATCAGGTGGAAGACCAGGCAGTTCATCTTTAAAGACAGTAGAGAATTCTTGTACTAATTGGCCCCAGTAGTCAGCAGTTTGGAGTTTTGGATTTGTGTACTTGTCATTTTCATCATTGGATTTAATAAAAAATAGAAAGCTTTCACCACCTTTTTTTATGAGGCGATCAGCTTGTTTATGGCTAATGAGATAACTAAGTTTAGGAAGAGAATGTGAATGTTTCTTTATATTCGTACACGGTTGTAGTTTGACACGTCCATTATTTAAATACCAAGTATCATTTTCCCAATCTGGAGAAGGTTGAGCTTGCTTTAACCAAGAACGTCCAAGGATGAGATCAAATTTGGTAGGGAAGACAAAAGCGGTAATCTTGTTGCAAACACCATTCAAAGTTATATCCATTTCAACTTTATATTCAATTTGTGAGATATTCCCACTAGCAGTTTCGACTTGTCGATTATTCACAGGAATAAGTCTTTTTTTATTTACGGACTGGATTACGTGAGGAGAGACATAGTTTTCGCTAGCACCTGAGTCAATAAGTACTTGGAGTTGTTGAGCACGATAGGAAGCAGGATAAAGAGGTAGAGTTGTGGCAATAGCATTCAGTTCAGTTAGGTATTGTAATTCATCATTTAGTGATTTTGGATACAAAATAGGCAGTGTTTCAACAACTATATTTTGAGTTTGGAATTCATCTTCAACTATAGTTTGAGTAGTATAAGGTTTTGGGTTAAGTATAGGGAATTGAGCGCTATCTAGTGAAATAGCATTAGAATAAAGGTCAAAATCAATTAAATTTTTATTGTTATCAGGAAAATTATCATCGTTATCTGATTCAAGTAGTTGAACTTCCTGTTCTTCAACTACGTGGAGTGAAAATCCTTCTTGTAATGTTGATCATCCAATCTCTTGATGTCAGACAACCTAGTACGACAATTTCGTTTCAAATGACCAGTTTTGTGACAGTAATAGCAAGAAGCAGCAGACCCACCAGAATTATTACGAGAATAATTGTTAGTACGATAGTTTTTTTCACGAGAATAACCAGAAGAGTAATTTTGACTGCGAGAGTAGTTGTTGTTAGGTCTTGAACTTGACCTTTGATAATTTCTATTATCAATAGCATCCAATTCCATGGGATCATCAACCACTTGTTGTTTAGGGCGTGCCCTAAAAGTAGAACTAGTAGATGAATCTTCTTCATGTTGAGCACTATCAAAAGCTAAAGCTGCATGAATAGCTTCTTTCAAAGTATTTGCTTCATATTGACGAATGTGAGAACGCATTTGTTTGTTGACCAAACCTCTAACAAACTTGTCACAACCTTCATCGTCAGTCATACCAGGAATAGCTAATTTAATATCCATAAAATTGTTAATATAAGTCACCAAGTCACTTGTTTGTTTTAATATAGCTAAACGATCACGAGCAATTCTGACAGAATTATCAGGTCTAAAAAATTCCGTAATTAACCTTTTTAATTCCAACCAAGTAGTAGGGGCTTCATCAGTTAATTCAATGGTTCTAAACCATGCATCAGCCCTATCACGCAATAAAGTAGTACCAAATAAATAACTTCTTTCAGCATTCCAGCCTTGAAAGTTTACATATCTTTCAACCGATCTAATCCAACCATCAATTAGAAGTGCGTCTCTTGTACCATCATAAGTATTAGGTTCTTTCACCCTAATTTGTTTGTTATCACCCAAAGCCGTAGTGAACCTCTTTATAAGTTCAGCCATTTCATTATTGTAATCTTCTTTTCCTGTCATCTTGAGAAACTGGTGCTACCAAATGTAAGTTTTGTAATAGTATTTATAGTAATTTAAGTGTAATTGATTCAACTCTCAGTGGTTAATCAATTAAGTAAGTAGTTATGTCAAATAGAAGATAATGTTTTATTAATCATTCAAGAGGGGTATTTATAGTTAAGTGGGATAATGGTATTAGTAATAAAGAATATATAAATAGTAAAGTAATATGATAATCATAAGTAGCATGATTATCATAATGAGTATTTGTAATGTGTGCATCTGTTAAATATTCGGGAAAGAGGAATTAGGAATAACATTGAATACTTGAAGAGGTGACATTTATTCGTTACTGTTTAGCCTTTTTCCTTTTCAGATTATTCTTGATAGATGGTACAAACTTCCTTTTTTGGACCTTAGTCTTCTTAAGCCTAAGCTCGATTTCAACCGGGATATCCATGAGGTCTTCATCTTGATCCGGACAAACCGGACTGTTGCGGTCCGGACTATTAACTTCCGGGGCATCCAACCCATCTGCCTTTTTCAGATTGACAAAAACATGAAAAAGCTGGTATAGTATAGTGGCAGTACATCGTGTTGTGGCCGCGTCGACGCAGGTTCGATTCCTGCTACCAGCATTTTTGCTACATATTTTTGGTAGCTGAGCTTATAAATTTTGGCCAATGAAATATCTTTATGGTATCAAAAGAACTATATCATAGTGTTACGAATCGAAGAATATCGTACCAGTTTAAAGCCCTATTTTAAACCTTTACCTGAACAAATATTATTTTCACTCCGTTTATTATCACATCATCTTTCAATAAGTCTCTTTTATTTTCTTCTGTTACACATTTTCATTACTTTTAATTCCAGAACCAAAATTACCCCTTTTTCTTTTAGTGCAATTATTCTTTATTTTATTCTCCATTTTTATTTCAGTTTATTAGTTACTTTTTATTCTTAATCTCAGTTTCCGTTACACTTTCTAGTCAATTATCCTTTATTATCCTTTTTATATCATATATCTACACTATTATTCAAAGTTTATCCTTCATTTAACATCAGATATGTTACTCCATCCACTTATTTTTATTTTTACAATACCTTTTAGTTCTTTCTGATGGTAAAAACATCAATTTATTTATATTATTAGTCAACTAGATCAAAAACAACACATGTAGTTTAGAAAGTTCATCCATTACAAACATTTTAGAATCAAAAGGAACATATTTATTCCTGATATCAAAGATATTTTACAAGATTCAAAGGATGTCCTGACCGACACCTTTGAATATAAATACCATATAATTTTACTTATTAAATAAATCTTATCTTATTTTTCACCTATATTTTATACTCTATTTTTTCAGTTTCTTACTTATAAAGATCCCTTGAATTATATTCTTTTATTATATAATTCTCTGTAAAACTTATTATTCTTTTATTTTTATTTTCTCTACGTATTATATCTTTATATAATACATTCTCTTAGTTGGACAACTATAAACCTGGTGCTCACTTTCAATTTATTGAACTTATAAAATAATATCTTTTATTTTATACTTTACTTATTATCTATATTACAAATAACCACGACTCCTTTTGTAACACTAGCTAATAAACTTTATCTTTTAATTATACTTTTGGTTTTATCTTAGAGCTCATAGCAACAAAAGGGTTATGACCATCAGTCGAGACACGACATAGTATGAATTCTAGGATAAAACCAAAAGTATAATTAAAAGGTTAAAATATTGTACTATTTTATTGAAATAATACATTGCGTTACATTTGACTATTTAAAAATAAGATACGAGTATATAATTAATTAATAAAGCAACGTCTCTTTCATTTAAACATATCAGACGTATAAGCTTATAACAATTACAAACACGACAAAAAGATAGATAGAATTTATTAATTAGAATATTGTTCTTTTTATTTTATGGCTAAGACATTAAAAAAAGCTACAATAAGTGCGAAAAAAAAAATAACTTTTATTTTAAATATTTTGAATATGATTTAATGAGTGTTCGCCTAGCGTTTTGTCTCTTATTTTCATATTCATCTTCCAGTACAAATAAAGCGTCTCTGACAGTTATCTTTCTGGCACCTTGTTCGCCCAATCTATGAGGACGTCCAATTGTAGAAGGCGGTAAAAATAAACCACCATCTTGAGTTCTTCCAATATAGCCTTTTGGTTTTTTGCCCAGCATAATATCAGGACCACTACCAGACTTACGCCTTCTTGGTCTGCCTCTGCCTCTTGGTTGATCGTCTAATGGGGTACCTGGATCAATAAAAGATTGATTTGTAGGTGAAGTAACTAATGGAGCAGGTGAACTATCCAACATAATTGTATTTATAGGCGTGACAGCAGGTGTTGTTGAAGGTGGTAAAGGTGTAGGTGATTCAGGAACTATAGCCGGCATATTACTACTCGCTGGTCTTACAGGTGGTAATGGCGGTGCCTTTTCTTTACTACTACTTGGTGCCATTCCAGTTAACATCCAACTTTTCATCACACCACCAGCAATCATCAAAGCAGTTTCATTTGTAGTTTTATTACGTACATCATCGCTCATATACCTTGCAGTAACACCTGGACCCATATCTTTCTTCTTCTTCTTTTTATTTGGTTTATCATCATCTCCTCCCTCATTTATTTCCTCTCCTAATTGTGCCTTTCGTTCTCTTTCTGAAATAATTTCCTTCCTCTTTCTTTCCTCTTCTCTTTCAACTCTTTCAATTGCTAATAATTGCTTTTTGATATCTTGTACATCCACAATTTTAAACGGTTGATTTCCTTTTTCGTCAGGAACGGGTTGTGTAAATGTTTGCGAGTCTACTCTATGTTTTGATGCAACAACCATTTGTCGAATTAGATTTTGAATACGATCTTGTGTAGCTAATGCAATTAATGTAACCACATCCAGCTCAAGCTTTAAACTTTGTCCGCTGACTAATTTAAATTTATCGTTAATATAAACTCCCTTTTATAATATGGGTATATATACAACTTACCAATATTATTAATTATATCTTTAAGCATACTAGTATTCATAAAGTCTTGAGTAATCGATGGAACTTCTTCAGCTTCGGTCTATAATAATAGATAAATACGTCAGTTTTTTTTAAATACCTTCGAAATCTATAAATATATTTACAGTTGCTGATAAATCTATACTTGGTTGGACTTGTTGAGGCAATAGTTGTTGCTCTTGCAACTGCTGAAGTTGTGGTTGCTGTTGTTGCTGTTGTTGCTGTGGTTGTTGCGGTTGCTGTGGTTGCTTCTGTTGTTGTTGTTGTTGTTGTTGTTGTTGTTGTTGTTGTTGTTGTTGTTGTTGTTGTTGATGTTGTTGCTGCTGTTGGTGTTGCTGTTGGTGTTGCTGCTGTTGGTGTTGCTGCTGCTGCTGTTGTAACTGTTGTTGCTGTTGCTGTTGATGTTGCTGCTGTTGTTGCTGCTGCTGAAGCATTTGTTGTTGTTGATGTTGCTGTAATAAATGTTGTTTCATTTGCTGTTGCTGCATTAATTGTTGTTGTTGCATATGCATTTGCTGTTGCTGTTGCTTTTGTTGTAATAACGAGTGTTGCTGTTGTTGTTGTGGTACAGGAGATGTGGTTGCTTTATACAAAGGTAAAGGTTGAGAAGAGTTGATGGGTATATCTGAAGTCCTTGACCTTTTTGCTTGTGGCGCACTGAACACATATTTAATTAGTTTTTTTTTTTTTTTTAAAAAAAAACAACTTACATTAAGCCAGACATGGCACGTTGCGTATCTTCTGCACGTACTTGTGAACTATTCATCGGTCTTTTAGGTTTGTTATTAATACTCTGTACCGGTTGCACTTGTTGTTGAGGCTGTTGTGGTGATTGATGAGATTGTATAGGAGGTTTTATAGGTTGTGCTTGTTTATTCTTGAGGTTTTCTAATTGCTGGTATTGTTGCTGACCTAATAACATTCTGGCTTGGGCTAAAAATTCGTTAGCGGTAACATCACTATTCTAGGTAGGATTAGAACACATACACCCCGCACTCATAATTTTTCAAGTATATACTTACTTGTAGTTGTCTAAATAGTTCAATAAATCTATCTCTACGATCAGGAGATAATTGTGCTGTCAAGTTGTCAAGTAGCGTCATAGATGTAGCAGCTATATAGTATGTCAATATGTCAATTTTTTTTTTAAAAAAAGTTTATAAATATTACCACCACCGGTGTTTTGTTGAGTATTAGTCGTTGGTTGTGGTTGGATCTGCTGTTGTTGAGGCATAATAGGCTGGATATGCTGTTGTGGAGCGATCGCGACTGGTGATTGATTTATCGCAGGCGAGGGTCTAGCAGATATTTGAGGAGACTGAGCCATGGTAGTTATTTGAGGAGATTGAGCCATGGTGGTTATTTGAGGAGATTGAGCCATGGTAGCTATTTGAGGAGATTGAGCCATGGTAATTATTTGAGGCGACTGGGTCATGTTAGTTATTTGAGGCGATTGAGCCATTGTAGCTATTTGAGGTGACTGGGACATGGCAGCTATTTGAGGTGATTGAGACATGGTATGTTGTTGAGGTGCAATGATCTGAGGACTAGAAATAGTTGGAGAAGGTTGTACATGAATGAGAGGAGACTGTTGTACGCTAACTTGAGGTGAAGCATTACTCAAAGGGGAATGTGTAATTGTTTGTGGAGAAGGTTGTGGCGAAGATAATTGTTCAGTAGAAGTGCGAGGAGAAGCTTGAATAACAGACTGAGGAGACTCTTGCGGAGAGCTTTGCTGAGGCTTTAGTGAAAGTTGAGAAGTATTCGATTGTGTTGGGGAAGCTTCTGCCAATGGCGATTGAGTAGCGAAATGTTGTTGTGACTGAGTGTTGGTAGTAGGAGTACTTACAGCACTGCGAGGAGAACTAGCAGCATCATTATTATTCCACATTTGAATATCAGAAGACGCGTTTGATTCAGATAAACTGAACAAATGCTGAAGTTCAGCAGGAAGATTGTTATAAGACGCTGATTGATTATCTTCGTTTCTAAAAGTTTGAACAATTGATTGAAACGAGTGATTGTTAGTGTTCACTTCATCGTCGCCTAGAATATCTTGAAAAGAAAAGTTCAAGTTCTCCACTTTATGATCTTCTTTCGACTCTTCTTTTTCGCTCATTTTTTTCTCGAGTAAAAAAAAAGTTTTTTAAAAAAGGAAAAAAAAAAAAGTAGGTTAAAGAAGGAAAAAACGATGATGTCATTTTAGCATTTTTCGTTTGTGATTTATATTTTTTATTAAGCGATCACACAATGGTTTAGTATGCTGCTGCAAGACCAAACTTTCGAGGATCACTAGCTGCATCTACCGTACCATTACTATGACGAAAAATTCCTTGAACAGACGAGAAAATACCAACTTTACTATCAATTTCGTAAATCTAAAACTTAATCAATATATAATTTGTATATCTTATAAAATACATCTACTTACCTTATGACCACGTTCAGCCAACTTTTCTAATATATCAATATCAAATCCGATTTCTGTACCTAGCAAGTTGGGCATTAACTGGTGATGAAGACGAGGAGCGCCAACTGCTTCAAAAATATCCTGCTTAAAATCGAGAGAGTTGATAATAACATTTAAAGTCGCAGATACAATTTGTGATCCTCCTGAACCACCAACCACCATTTCTAGTTGACCCTTTTCATTTTCAATAATAACAGGTGTAATAGAAGATAAAGGTCTTTTGTCTGGACCAACATAATTGTTACGACTAGGTGAAAACCCAAAGGCATTTACTACCCCAGGGCTACTAAAATCGTCTTGCTGGTCGTTAAGTATAATACCTGTAGCACGATCCATAATTCTGGATCCAAATAAAAGGTTGATGGTTGATGTAAGAGCTACTGCACCATTGTCCTTGTCTAGTACTGATAAGTGCATGGTACCATGAGGATCATTATCTTCGTATTTCGGATTATAATAAGATAGTATATGTGTCTCATCCTGTAAAAAAAAAGGAAATTAGTATCCACAACTCTTTTCTTTTCTTCATTTTGGGTTACATCAGTTATCTGTGGTCTAATACTATCTGCCCATTCTTTTGTGATAAATTCATCTAATCTATCTTGATTATCTGTAAATAAAGGATCTCCTATTTCTGTTCTGGCGGCGTATCCAAATTTTAACGCCTCAATAAATCTATGATAATTTAAACTGGTAGGACCACTCTTTGAAAAGTTGAATGGTTCAATAAGATTTAGGACATTTAAAATAATAGGGCCACTAGTAGGAGCAGAGGTAGTAAAGACCTTATGGTTATGATAGTTGGTGCTTATAACAGGACGATGTATAGCACTGTAATTCGAGAAATCATCTAATGTTAATATACCACCTGTTGCTTTTGTTGTATTCACCAAAGATTCCGCAATATACCCCTATTCACTGTGTTAGTATAATGTATTTAATGATAATAATAAAAAAACTGTGAACCTTATAAAAAGCGTCGGCGCCTTCAATTGCAATTGTACTCAAAGTTTTCGCTAGTGCAGGACGTTTTATAATTTGTCCTGGTTTTACAATTGTTCCGTTTGGTGCGTAAATTTCAAGCCATTCAGGTGAATCTAACATCCAATCTTGGGATATTAGCAACCTCTGATGCATCAATTCGTTTGCTATAAACCCATCCCTTGCTATATTGATAGCATCTTGGAATAATCTAGACCACGGGAGCTTACCGTATCTATTTACATAAGAATTTAAATATCAATGTAATTTTTTTTTTTCAATCTACTATTTTAACAATTCTTACTTTGAATGCGCGAGCTCATATCCGCGAATTTCGCCTCTAATTATAATTCGTTTTTATAATCTGTTTATATATATATGTATGCACACGTGTATATTATTTATTATGCTTACGGTATACTAACAGAAAGGCCGCCCACTTGTGATAAAGTACTGTTTAACGTATACATATCTTCAGTAGATGCCGCAGGGGACGATTCTCGAAAATCGATAAAATCATACTCACCTGAAGGAGTACGTATTAGCATAAATCCGCCACTATAAATATTATAAGTATTAGTATATATATTACAAACATATCATATATTTTTAAAAAGTAAATACCCTCCGATGCCTAATAAATTGAATAGTTGTTTAATAAGTATAATAATATTAATACAAATATTAGAGCCTACCAGTTGCAAAACTGTTTATAACACCAATGCAAAGAGCAGATGCGATAGCAGAATCAACAGCATTACCGCCTTCCTTCAATACTACAAGGTTTTTAAAAAATAAATAATAAGCGACCAATTAAATAGTGAGTATTATATATGTGTACTTTCTAAACCAATATTAGAGCATTGTTCATTTTCTACCGAAACTGCTCCGTTTTCTCCAGATACTTTATGTGAAATAAGATTATCTATAAATATATTTATTTAGTTTTAAGAGAGTTTTTTTTTTCTTTTTGATCCGAATACTATTACCATTGACAATACTAGGAGATATAGTAACAGGTACGGAATATACTAATTGAATAAAATCAAACGATAATAACGTAGTATAAGCGATAATAGCTAAATTAGAAAATATCATATCGTAATAATAGTAGTATCAAAGTAAAGAGAAATAGGTAACAAATATTAGGTCAACTTTAACTATCGAGATCTTTTTTGATTTTGTTAGAACTGTAAAAAGATGTAAATCAAGATTATATAATACAAACATGTAAGTTACATTTATAGTAAACTTTCCGAGAAATCATGTTTAAGAGACCTGTCATGTTTTAAATTGTAATATGAGTTGTGTAATATCTACTACTACTTACCTATAATAGTTATTATATCAGCGAAACAAATCCCATATTAAGAACTGAATACCTTTTTTTTCTTTTTTTTTTTTTTTTTTAAAAAAAAGAGGAGTACATATAATAGTACAGATTGAAATGGCTTATTCAAACCAGATTTTTTTATTATTTTATTTCCTTAACACACAGAGCCGAATAATACAACGGCATCGCGAAAAAGGGTGGATCATAATTCCGAACAGTTTCATTGGTTTAGGGTGTATATAGGGGATACGAGTTTTTTTTTTATTTATCTCCACTTTTTTTATTCGCGCATACTTAAAATGAATGTACAAGAAAACATCTCACCCAATGTGAACACCCAATCACCAGTAACTGATACAGAGACTAAAGATGATGATGCAAATATGGTAGTTTTAGCTGAATGTATCAAAAAGACTATTTCTGAATTTAATCAACAAACACTCAAGGATGTAAATAGCCAACCCCTGATTCCGACACCTGATGAAAACAAAGATGAACCAGTATCAACTACTGTAAATAAAGATACTACTGAACAAATTGAAACATCCAGTTTAATATTATCTGAATTTTATGAGAGTTTCAGTACAGGAAAAACCTTTCAAACCTTGGAAGAACTTCGCAGGACAGCCTTTGAATATGGAAGAAAGCATAACGTAGCCTTGACCACAAGTAAATCAGATAAAACTAAAATATACTTGATTTGTAAGCACGGAGGACATTATCGTAAAAATGTCAATAAGAAGAGACCTGATACAAAGTTGATCAAGACGCGTATTCGCAAATCGCAAAAGAAGGGATGTTGTTGTTTAATTTATGCTCGATGTTGTAAAGGCAATTTTTGGACAATTCGCAAAAGCATTGGTGAGCATAATCATCCTATATCTGAAGATCCAAGAGCTTACGCCATGTATCGCTCTTTAGAAGCAGAACAATTATCAATGGTACATAAGTTATTGAAAGAAAATACAGGCATTTCTAGTATTGTCAAATCTTTAACTGCTAATGGCGTCAATAATATCGTTGCAAAAGATATAGAAAATATTCAACAAGATTTGAAAAGAAAAGAAGCTGCAAAAAATAAGCCAACTGAATCTTTTCCAGAACAAAAAAATGATTAAATAAATATTTTATTTTTAAAACAAACAAAAATTACAATACAGTAAAAGCCTTTAATCCTTGTTCTGTTGTACCAAATCTACCATCAATAAGTGAAAAGATATTATTAACAAATTCAGGATCATATTGGCAAGCTCTTGTACAATCAGGCGAAAAGTTGGTTTCAATAATAATAGGCTTGAAATCATCAGTCAACATAACATCGAAGCCATAAACACTGAATGCATCAAATTTATTATCTCCTCCTGCTAATCCCAAAGGTTGAGGTGTACTAGCAGCAGCAATCAAGACATCTATTTTAAATATACAATACATATTAGTTGTTAATCCTAGATTTAAAGCTATAAATAATACTTTACTCTTCATGGCATTGTTAATATCCTTTTGAACAGTATCCCACTTGATAGGATATTGTTTTTCCATATTATGAATGAAGCTCTTGTAATCTAATTGAGTCATTTCATACTTTGAGTAATTCATCACAGTGAACTGACACTCGTAATCATCCAAGTCTTCCAAGTTATATTTCTTGTTAGCTAAACGAGTCCAGAACATGTTATAAACACAAGCAACCAAATCGGGCTCAGCACGACGAACCAAAACAATGTAACGAAGATCAAACTTCTTTCCATTATAAAGACAAGGGGATACTAAATAGCGTTGGGCAATCTTGGGAATAGTGCTATCATGTTGGCGAACAATTTCGGCAAGATTATCTGTAATATCAAGGTTTAAACCACGAGCCATATTCCAGGGTTTTGTAATCCAAAGGTTGGTATTTCCCTCTTCCTCAGCCTATGACAGATATATATTTGTTAGTTGTATGTGGAATATACGCATATATAATATATTAAATATTACATTGAGATAATCTCCAACAAATTCACTCAATTGAGTCATGATGTTATAAGTAGGAAGATACCAGTCAGGAGATCCATATGTTTTTCTATTTACAGACATTAATTTTTCTATAGCAGTACAAAAAAAAAAAAAAAAGAACTTACTGAATCAACTGAGCCATATTGTGTTTGTAGGTAATACATTTTTCATTGGGGAATTGGTTAACGATTTGATGGGGTTCAAGTGAATCCCAACCTTGGAAATCATTGCTTGTCCAAACGATATCAGCAACAGCAGGGTTGTTAGTGAATTTAACGTTATCCAACTTTAAAAATTGTTGAACAAAACTAGTATCAGTGCAAACAACAACAGATTCTTTCTTGGGTGTATTTTCACCATCTCTCTTTAAAGCAGCTAAAGCTTCTTCAGACGATAAAACTCTACCGGCAGGAGGAGTGAACTTTTGGTTCTTTAAAGCTTCCCGATTAGTCTTGAAGATCTCGGTAAGTTCATCACGCTTGTTTTGAATTTCACTATCCAACAAAACTCTGTCTTCAAAGGCAAAGAGGTAGGCAAGTTTATCTGATTCGCGCTCCAAGCTTTTAGGTACGAGATCACAAGTGATGATTTCACCTGCGGCGATATCCTTGATAGGGAAGAATACACTATAAGGAATCATTCCACTAGAACCACGAGAAAAGATGAAAGGTAATACAACAACATTAGGGTCAGAAGAATGACAAATGGCAGATCCAACTTCATCACAAATATACCAAGCGGTTTGACTAGTAGGTTGACCATTTTCTTGAAGGATAGAATAAGAATAAGTTTGAATATAGGACCACATCTTTTTATAAATCATGTTGGCTCTTTCATTCTTCCAGTTCTTTTCTCTCTCGGCTCTTCTTTCGTATCTTGATTTGTTTTCCTTTTCTTCCTTTTCTTGAGCTTTACCACTAGCAAGAATTTGGTTCATCATCAAATCATCCAATTTATCAGCTTCTTCTTTAGCATCAGGATCAATTGTTAAATGCTACAAAAAGGCATATTAGTTTTTTTTTATATATAGATTTTGTATTTTCACTTACCATGATGGCATTAACAATCTCATTGTTCTCTGCTCTCAAAGCTTGTTCAGCTTCCTTTTCAGAAACATTAGCTTGTGCAGCAACCAATTTAATATCTTCTTCACTAGGTCCTTCATCGTCAGAGTCTTCAGCATCTGAGTCAATAGGTTCTTCAGCTACTTCGATATCCATCAAACTTTCAAGGCGAGCCATTAAAGTAGGGTTCTCAAGCAGTTCCTTTTTAGCAGTTTCGGGAGAAGTAGTCCAAGCATGATCAATCAAAAAGATCTCACTAAAAAAAAAAACTGACATTAGCATGACAAAAAAATAATTGTATGTGTTATTTTCACCTGTGCTTTTTCAATTCTTGATCAGCTTTGACATGAAGAGAGTAACCTTCCATAGGATCTCCATGGTGAAGTTCAGCATAGTTACCTATTTATTAAACCAGTTAAAAAAAAAAAAAAACGACAAATTTTCGCTTTTTTTTTTTTGACAGGGATATTTTTTTTACCTGCATCCAAATAATCTTCACCAAGTTTCATGAAGAGAGGCTACATATATGTTAATGATATTAGAGGGAATTTACAAAAAAACTACTTTTTTATCAAATATATGCTAATAAACTTACCTGCCATAATTCCTCGGGGATAGAGGCAAGTTGATATTGGTGGACTGTTACAAAGGCGTCAAATGCAGTAGACATATAAAAAAAAAGAGAAGCAAGAAACAAGGGTTTTATTTTTTTCGCGTCTTCGGTCCAAGTTTTGTAATGCATTTTTTTTTTCAAAATTTATAGTGACTGTTAAGAGGTTGTAATGAAAATGTGCAAAAAAATAAAGGGCAGTTCTTTTTTTTTTTTCAGCTGTTCTTTTTAATAAAAAAAAAACATGTCTTGTCAACACGAAAATTTAGAGGGTGGAAAATGTACTAGCCCAGGCTGTAGTTTTTGTTTACATGAAGTGAAATTTGGTGGTCTTTGTGCTGTGTGTGGTAACGTTATTGAAGACGAGTAAAGTATCCCCTTTTTATTATTTTAGTGTTTTGAATAGAGTTAACCTTTTTTTTTTGTTAGGACAAGTGATCAAATAAAAATGACGCATAAAGATACTGGCATTACTGTCAGTTTAAATGTAAGCTTTTAATGTTATAAATAATAATAATACTAGTAATAACTAATAAAAAAAAAAACAGGAAGCAAAACGATTAGAACAGCAGGATGAAAAGAGGTTATTAGACCAAAGAAAGCTTTCCTTGATTGTCGATCTCGATCAAACTATATTACACGCCACATGGGAGCCTTCTATTGCTGATTGGGTTAAAGAAAGAAAAGAAAGAAATAGTGACTCAGTAAAGGATATAAGACAGTTTACTTTAGACGGTAGTCCCTTAATTTATTCTATCAAGTTGAGGTAACATATATATTAGTAATAATACTAGTTTGATACTAATCATATTATATAAAAGGCCAGGATTATCTGATTTTTTAAAAGATATGTCTAAAAAATACGAAATGCATATTTATACAATGGGTACTCGTTCATACGCAGAAGCAGTAGTAAAAGAAATTGATCCTACAGGTGAATTATTTCACGATCGAATTCTTTCCCGGGATGAAAATGGAAGTATGACCAAAAAGCGATTAGAGAGATTATTCCCTTCTGATACTTCAAAGGTTGTTGTACTTGACGATAGAGGAGATGTTTGGGATTATTCACCTAATCTAATTCAAATTAAACCTTATGAATACTTTATTGGTATTGGTGATATTAATTCTCCTTTTGCACAACCCAAGAAGGACATTATACCCTCTGCTGAATCACTCGCTAAACCTAGTAATATTATTAAAGATACTGAAGACAAGTCTATAAACCAAGCACAATCTGAAATAAACGATAATAAGAATAAAGAATTTGAAGCAAACAATAGTAATAAAGAACCTGAATCAAACGATAATAACAAAGAAACTGAGACAAACGATAATAACAAAGAACCTGAGGCGAACGACAGTAATAAAGAACCTAACGTGACAACTGAAAATCCTGTCAATAAAGATCCGGAAGCCAATACTGACAACCAAAAGCCTGACGATAAAGAGGCAAAACCTAATGATAAAGACATAGAAACCAGTACTCTTAATGATAATAATAACACCGCAAGTGATGATAGTAGCGAAAACGACGAACAGGACATTTATTCCGATACAGAAGATGATGAAGAAGCTGATGTGAAAAGCAGTACTTCCAAATCAAAAGATGCCCATGTATTTAAGGTTCCTGCACCAGTTCAAAAAGCAGAGACTCATCTTCCCAATACGCACGATGCTGATGATATTCTCCGAGTTACGAGAAGGGTAAAATATATCTTGTTTTTTTTTCTTATATAAGTGATGGCAGTATTTAATTTTTTTTTTAATTATTAGGCATTACTCGATGTACACAATATCTTCTTTAACGATCTTTTAAAAAGGAATCAAAAACCTCAAGTATCAATTATATTAAACTCATTAAAGCGTAGAGTATTTAGAGATGTAAATGTTGTATTTTCTGGCATTATACCTCTTCATCAAACAAAACCAGAAGACTCTTGGATTTGGAGAATGGCCAGCTCGTTTGGTGCAAACTGTTTTCATGAATTAACAGGAAAAATTACTCATTTAATTGCTGCCAATGTAAGTACATTTTTTTATTTCAAAAAAGTAGAATATTTTATTAATTATATGTACTATAGCCTGGTACCGATAAAGCAATTACTGCAAGGAAATACGGACATATTAAAGTTGTTTCGCCTGCATGGATTACCGATTCTGTATGGAATTGGCAACGCCAAGATGAAAGTAAATACTTGTTACCAACAATTGATGCCTCACCAGAAGAATCCGATATAGAGGACCCAGAATCAACACAATTAGAAATAGATTTTGATTGGGAAGATGATGAAGTAGATGAAATATTGGATGATGAAAGTGACGGAGGGTTAGATGATGATTTTAATTTAAGTAGTAATGAAGTAGAACCTAATGTAAATACACAAGAACCTAGTCCACCTAGTCATGATAATAGTGATAGTGAAGGCGAGTATAGCGGATTACTTGAAGTTGAGGAAGAAAATAATAGATCCGATAATAGTGATGGTGATGACGATGATGATGATATGCTTTTCGATGAAGAATCACTTAATGCTGATTTGGATGAGATGTTTGCAAATGACGATTCAGATAGTGATAGTGATTCTAGCTCTAGGAAAAGAGATAGAGATGATAACGAAGGAGACAAACACATTGTGAAGAAACTGAAATAAGTGACTTTTTATTATATTCTAAATACTACATCGAGTGTACATTGTTTCTTTTTTGTTTTAATATATACCATTATATATATATAAATAAGTATCAATAAACTTTATTCGCTTAAAAACCAATTGTAAATCATATATAATAAAAATATAATAACTGAGTATTTGCTATAAAGTTCAAATGGTATAATAGATAGGAAGGGTTGTGTAATCCTTTGTGAGACTATCGATTCGATATACTAAGTTACCTAAAACTAAAGTTACAGAGGATTGATTTTTTTCAGATTTGAACTGAATTACTATTTATAGGAGAGTTTGTGTTACTAGCAGAGTTTTTTAAACTTCGCGAAAAACCTGATGCGACTTTTAATTAAATTCAAACTTTTTTTTTAGTTTAAAATACCAAGATGGAGATTAGCGAGGAAGAATACAAGTTGGCAAAAGAAGCTCATGTTGCCGATTGTACAGGTGGAAGTGTTCATGAAGTGAGCATAGCATGTGCTTCACTTGTGGTGAGTCTATCCCTTCTCATTATATATGTCGACTTTTATACTTAAGAATACTAGAGTTCTCACATGTTATGGACCTCATTAGTTCAAAACCAGTATATTGCCGCCGACTCATTTGCTTCGCAATTTTGTATCTACGTCGTTCCAATCTTGACTTGTTTAACTATTGCAGCCGATTATTCTACTTGGATAACGATCGGCATGGCAACAATTGCATTCTATCTTTCATCATCTAGACCTAAAACCACACCACAAACTCAATCAAATTATAAATCTTTTTTAACCGTATATCGTGCAGGAACCATGATTTCTACTTGTATTGCTATTTTAGCTGTCGATTTTCAATTCTTTCCACGTCGGTTTGCAAAAGTCGAAACATTTGGTACATCCTTGGTAAGAGAAAAAGTATATACAAATATAATCATAATGCTAACAAAAAAAAAAAAAAAAAAAAGATGGATGTTGGTGTAGGATCGTTTGTATTCTCATCTGGTGTAGTAGCATCTAGGGCTTATCTTGACACTGCTACCAACGAAAATGTTTTAAAATCCATGATAAAATCCGTTCGATCAGCGTTTCCAATCCTTGTTTTAGGATTTGCGCGATTCTTTTTAACAAAGGGAGTAAACTATCAAGAACATAATTCAGAATATGGACTTCATTGGAACTTTTTTATTACACTTGGATTTTTACCACCATTTGTTACATTGATTGGATTTTTCAGAAAGATTGTACCATTTTCAGTATTAGGACTAATGGTTATCACAATTTATCAACTAGCATTATGTCAAGGATTACAAGAATGGATTTTAAATGCACCACGTATAGATTTGGTTAGCGCCAATAAAGAAGGGATCTGTAGTTTCTTTGGGTACCTCGGTATTTTTTTAATAGGTCTCGAGTGTGGTATCTGTATCTTTCAGAAGGATATATCGAAATCAAAGTTATCAAGGTCGATTGGAATTCAAGAAAAATCAGATATCAAACAACTAGGTATTCATTTGGTTATTTACAGTACAATTATGTGGATTTTATTTGTAGTTTGGGTAGAATCATACCCTGGTTACTATGTATCACGTAGAATGGTAAAAAATATAGGAATATAATTTTTGTCTGTATTTTTAAAATGACAATTTTCTAGGCTAATTTACCTTATACATTTTGGGTAATTGCATTTAATTTGTCCTTGATATCATTACTTGTATTGGCTGAATCAAGAAATGGTATTGAGGGAAGAGGACCTGCCATGTTAGATGCTATTAATATCAATGGCTTATTTACATTCTTATTGGTAAATTATATTATTACAACCCGCAAAATCTTACATAATATAATCTAATTCCATTTTTTTTGTAGGCTAACATATTGACAGGCAGTATTAATTTAAGTTATAGAACCTTATATGCCAATGATTTTACTGCTAGCATAATTAACCTTATATATATGTTGATCGTAACTGCTGTGCCTTGGATAATGTGGAGAAGATATAATTTAAGAATAAAGTTCTGAGTTTTTTAAAAAGAAAATATTTTTTCGAAAAAAAAAAAGTAAATAAAAACAGTCAGTCTCGCTTTTTTTTTCTTTTCCTTTTCTTCTCTTTTTTCATTCCGTGTATATTGTACATTTTCATTTCAAACCTTTCCTTTTTTTTTACTTGACGTCTCTTTTTTTTTTTTAAAAAAAAGTCCTCCAAAGGTTTATACTCTATTTATATAACTTTTTTTTTTTTCTTTTAAAAAAAAATATATACACACGACCCAAAAAAGAAAAAGAAAAAAGTACTACCTTTTTATTTATTTATTAGAGTATGTTTGGAAACAATGAATAAGCTTTTTTTTCTTCAAAAAAAAACGCGTACTAACAAAAAAAAAAAAAAAAGTATAGATAGGAACATGACCAGTTCCTATAGTAATGCCATTTTCACTGACGATGAGTCAGAGGACTTTTCAGATAATGAACCGATACAAAGATCGATATCTTATTCAGATCAACATCAAACTACAGACGATGAGAACACACTTTTATCAGCTCAAAGTTCTCCATCACCATTCGCATTCTCTGCTGACGATTTAAGCAGTAACGAACAAAATTTACCTGAAGACGAAGATATGCAAGAAGAAAATTACCTTGACCCAGACTTGTATTGTTTACGTCGCTCTAATAGACAAAAAGACAAGTCAAGTCCAACTGTAAGTTTATATATAATTTTATTATATATATATACGTAAAAATGGTAATAATTTTCTTTTTTTCTTTTTTTTTAAAAAAAGCCTGGAGAGGATTCAGAAGAAGCAACCTTTACAACAGACGAAGAGTTTAATGAAAGTGGTTCTGATGACGATTATGGAAATTCGCCACAGCCTGTTCGTACCAGAAAAAATAGCAGTCGTAAAGTTTGAAAAAAAAAAAAAAACCACATAAAAAATCGGTGTTTTATTTAGTAAATCTTTTTTTTAAAAAAATAGATTATATGACTGACATTTCGAATCAAGATACAGAAGATAATTCAGACGATAATTGGGGAATTGCACCAAAGAAAACTAAAACAACTAAACGCACACGTTTAGTTCAACAAAGTGCAGGTAATTTTTTTTTCTTTGCTAACAAAATTATATATAAATTCCAATACAAGAAATGTAAACTTTTTTTTTTGAAGGTGCTATTTCTGCAAGTGATTATGCACGTCACTCTACTCGTAGTCGTAAAACAACAAATTATAATGAAGACGATGCTGAAATGTGGGGAGTATCTGATGATGAAACGAATGATCCATATACCAATGCACCACCTGAAGAAGATGAAGAAGTTATTGAGAGTGTACTTGATCATCGTAAAAAGGAAACTGCCATTGGTAAGTTTTAATCAGTTACATAAATATATATATATATATATATATACGTTAAAAGTCTTATAATTCTTTTTTATATATATAATAAAAAATAAACACACAGATGAACCAGATGATCTAGAAACCAACATAGAATATTTAATCAAATGGAAATCATGGTCTCATCTTCACGACACTTGGGATACATTCGATTACTTGCGTTCCTTTAAAGGTTTTAGAAAACTAGAAAACTATATTCGTAACCGAATTATTGAAGAACAATATTTCAGACAACACTCAGAGACTACAAAAGAAGAAATTGAACAGCAAGATATTAATATATCACGTCGTCGAGACGAAATTAATGATTGGCGTACAGTGGAACGAGTGATCTCAAGGCGAGGTTCACCGCCCAACATTGAATATTTTGTTAAGTGGAAACGACTTCATTATGACGAATGTACTTGGGAAGAAGAATATATCATCTCTGAAAACTATCAAAATAAAATCGATGAGTATCTGGAACGTGAACAAAATACTTATATACCGCATCGTTCAATCACATACCCAAAGAGAAAGAGACCAAACTTTACCGCTTTTAAAACTCAACCAGATTATATCAAAGGTGGTGAGTTACGTGATTATCAATTGCATGGTGTCAATTGGATGTATTGGCTTTGGTGTCGTGACGAAAATGGTATCTTGGCTGATGAAATGGGTTTAGGTAAAACTGTTCAAACTATTAGTTTCTTAAATGCACTTTACAATACTTGTAACATATATGGTCCCTTCTTGGTTGTGGTTCCATTATCTACTTCTAATAATTGGATGCAAGAATTTAAACAATGGGCTCCACAAATGAACGTATTATGCTATCTTGGTAACCCGCAAGCTCGTGAAGTCATTCGTGAAAACGAATTTTATGTTAAAGGCACCAACCATTTTAAATTCAATGTATTGATCACAACGTATGAAATCGTATTGAAGGATAAAGATTTTATGCAAGGCATTCGTTGGAGGTACCTTGCTGTAGATGAAGCACATCGATTAAAAAATTCCGATTCTCAACTGTATGAAGCTCTATCTAGCTTTCAAACTGTCAATCGATTATTGATTACAGGTACACCACTTCAGAACAACGTAAAAGAATTATTGGCATTAGTTTGTTTCTTAAACCCCAAGATGGATGTGACAGCCTACGCAGATATTGACGTTGAAGACGTTCATCAAGAAGAAAAGATTGCGGCATTACACGGCAGTATTAAAAACATCATGTTACGTCGATTAAAAAAAGATGTTGAGAAATCACTACCCAACAAATCCGAACGTATCTTGCGAGTAGAGATGAGCGACTTACAAAAAGAATATTATAAGCATATATTGACCAAGAACTTCGAACTACTTGCTGGTAGTGCTGAAAACAAAAAACAATGGTTAAATATTGCTATTGAATTAAAAAAAGCCAGTAACCACCCTTATTTATTCCCCAATTCCGAAGTCGAATCAACAAGTAGAGTCACTCGTTTAAAAGGGTTAATTGAAAATAGTGGAAAGATGATCTTGTTAGATAAATTATTAACTCGTTTAAAATCGGATGGACATCGTGTATTAATCTTTTCTCAGTTGGTGATGATGTTGGATATTCTTTCAGAATACATGTCTTTACGTGGACACACCTTTCAACGATTAGATGGGTCAATGAAACCAGAAGATCGTAATAAGGCCATTGAACACTACAATGCACCAGGAAGTCCTGATTTCGCTTTTATTTTATCTACGCGTGCAGGTGGTATGGGTATCAACTTGACTACTGCAGATACAGTTATTATATTTGATTCAGATTGGAACCCACAAAACGATTTACAAGCCATGTCTCGAGCACATCGTATCGGTCAAACTAAATCTGTAAATGTTTATCGATTTGTAACCAAAGGCACCATGGAAGAAGATATTATTGAACGAGCAAAGAGAAAGATGGTTTTGGAGTACTGTATTATTAAACGAATGGATACATCAGGTCAATTAACTGAACAAGAACAAAATTTTGCAGCATCACATTCGTTAAAGACAACAGCCGGCAAAAATAAAGAACTGCCATTCAATAAAGATGAATTGTCTGCTATTCTCAAATTCGGTGCACAAAATATGTTTCATACATCAGAGAATAATGAAAAGCTGGACGATATGGACTTAGATGACATCCTGGCTCGTGCTGAACAAACTGAAACTACACAAGGAAATGATAGTACGTTAGGTTCTGATGATTTCTTGGCTCAATTTAAAATTACTGATTATGGTGGTACCGCACAAGATCTTAGCTGGGAAGATATTATTCCAAGTGCAGAAGTTGAAAAGGTGGCTAAAGAACAAAAATTAAAGGAACAACAAACGGTATTGTATGATCGTGCTGCCAAGAAGGGTAGAATAACTTACGATGAACATATGAATGAAGAAGAGGAAAGTGAAGAAGGCGTTGCAACGGTTGGTAAAAGAAAGAGAAGAGCAGCTGGTACTGGTCAGAACGGTAGAAGGAGACAAGCTGCTTCTGGAAAACCTGATGAATTATCAGAACGCGATCGTAGAGCAATTATGCGAGCCGTATTAAAATATGGAGATTTAGAATCTCGGTACGCTGATGCAGTATCTGATTTCGATTTAGGTCAAAAGGATAAAGATACCATCTTGGATCTCTATCGAGATTTAATTCAAGAATGTAGAAATAAGGTGCGAGAACAAGCAGAAGCAAATGACAGTTCATTAAAAGGAGTTGAAGTATCCGAAGAAATTTTATTACGAGAACTTCGTCATACTAAACAAAAGGCAATATTGTTTACTTGGCATGATGTTCAAAGTGTAAATGCAGGTCAAATCTTTCAAAGACATCATGATATGAAGATATTGACTCGTAGACTTGCATCTGTTCATGATAAGTATAAGTTTAGAGTTTCAATTGGTGCTAAAAGGGTACAAGGATGGTCTTGTAATTGGGGCGCCAAAGAAGATGCGATGCTGCTGGTCGGTGTTCATGAACATGGATTTGGCTCTTGGTCTTTAATTCAAGCTGATTTACCATTAGGTCTCTCTGACAAGTTTTTTATTGGAGCCAATGAAGATGATGATAAAAAGACGCCTAAGGCAATCCATTTGGTTAGAAGAGCAGAACAAATGATGAAAATTCTGGCGGAAGAAGATCGACTTCGAAATGATGTAAATAATACTAATCTTTCTAATACCCTTAAAAAGGGTCCTAGTAGATCAAAATCTAATCATCATCGACATGATAAGTCGATTAATAATGTATCTATATCTCAACAACAACAAATTATACCTGATCATACTTCGAGAAAGCGACCTGCTCGAACAACTGATGATGTCGCTAGACCTTCTCAAAAAAGGCCTGAAAAAGAAAACAAGGTTCCTGAAAGAATATATGAAGCATTTGATGAAGAAGCTTGTTATTCAATTATGAGACCTGTCAAACATTTATTATCAAGACTTCGAGATGATTCGGTAAAAGAGGAAGGCGCACGTAAAGCCCAAATCATTAAAGAATGTTTAGCTCCTATTGGTCAACATATAGATAAACAAGCAATAGAAAACAAAAAAGATACTGATTTAAAAAGAGACCTTTGGGTTTATACCACAAAATTCTGGCCTGGTATCAATGTTTCTTATACCGATATTATGAATGTTTATGAAAGATTGGTTGCAGCAGGTTCTAATGATTCTACAACAAAAAGTTCTTCTTCGTCATCATCGCATAGACGTCATAGTAACAGTAATAGTAATAATGTATCAAGCAGTAGCAATAATCGTGATCGAAGTACAAAATCTTCTTCTACTTCTAGAAGAAGTAGTCATGGATATCATCACAGTGATAGAAGTAATGGTAGACATGAGGAGAGTAGACGTCGTAGATCCTCCTCTTCTTCGTACAAGAGTGATGAGCATCATCGTCGTGATCGAAAGAGCAACAGTAGCAGTCATTATGATCGATATGATCGTGAACGTAGCAGCGGTTCTAATAGGGATAGACGCCGTTAAAAAAAAGAAAATAATTAAATAAAAAAAAATAATATTTTTTTTTCACCTTCTTTTTTACTTTGTACATAATAAAATGGATAATCAAAAAGGAAAGATTATAAATAACGTAAGCGCAACAACAGCTATAGATTTAAAAGCAGAACTTGCACAACAACTCGAACAATTTGAAAAAGTTCGATCCAGTTCTGGAAAACAAATAACAGCAAGGAAACCAGATAAAAAGCCAACAGTTTGGTCAAGACAAAATAAAGGTGTAGATGCCAGAAACCAAAAAGACGCCATTCAACAATTAGAAGTTGTAGAGCATAACGTATTAGCAAAAAGTAGAGAACAGTTAGAAAAAAAAGCAAGGATATATGAAGAATTAAGATCTGGCAAATATAAAAACGATGATTATATCGATGAGGAGAAAGGACCTTTGATCGATTTCGATCGAAAGTACATGCAGGAGGTAAAATTAAAATAAAAGAAACATTGCATGTCAATCATATTCTAAACTTTTTTTTTTTTTATATGTAGCAAGAATTAGAAAGCCAAAAACGAGATTCAGAAAAGAAGAGGAAAAGAAAGCGCCAAGAAGAAGAAGAGGAGGACGATCCATGGGTAGAATACGAGGATGAGTTTGGTCGTACACGTATTGTTCGTCGTAGCGAATTACCCAAACGTTCCGTAACACCGGAACCATACAGTGACGAAGAATACGCAATGGATAGACCAGCCTACGAAATGGATGATGGGTTAGCAGACCGGTTTACCGTCAACCATTACGAAGCAGACCGCGAAATCCGAACCAGAGGTGTTGGATTTTATGGATTCTCCAAAGACGAACACGAACGTCAAGCGCAACTTTCAAAGTTAAACCAAATCCGTGCAGAGACAGAGAACGCACGTAAATCGGCGGCTTCTGCTTCCGACAAGAGAAAACAATTATTAGCTAAAAATGCAGAACGAATTAGAGCCAGAAAGGCTTTATTACAAGCTAAAAAACATCAATTAAAACCTGAACAGGTACCTAATATTGCACCTGTTGTAAGTGAAGATAGTGTATCTAGTTTTTTACAATCTGTTCGTAAACAAATGGAATAAAAACCTGTTTTTTTAACGGGTTGAATTGAATTGATTCATAAATATCTACATCTATATTTTTTTTTAAGTTGTCAAAATTATATCTATTTACTCAAGCAACTGAAGGGAAAGAAAAACACTTTATTTGATTTGATTTTAAATTTCCAAAGGAACCTAATAAATAAATAAAAAGTAAGCATTACAATAGTAATATTAAAAAAAAAAAAAGTATTCACTTACAGCATCATCATACCACCAAACCTTAACAGTTTGGTCATCACTACAACTAGCAAGCATACCCTGCTTAGCGTTCCAAGCTGAATCATAAACCACACCTTGATGCCCACGTAACTTTTGCAGTACTTCACCTGTCTCTTGATCCCAAATATACACAATACCATCTTCACTTCCACCTACAATCAAATTATTATCCGCAAATTTAGCACGCACGAAATTCTTTGATGTATTTTGATGTCCTTTTAATTTACGAATAGGTCGTACCATACGTACATCCCATAATCGATTTGAATTGTCTTTGGAACTACTTAATAACATGGTTCCACTTGAGTTCATCTCAACTGAAGTCACTTCACCAAGGTGAGATGAAATAGTACGGATACATAAACCAGATACGATATCCCAAAATTTGATTGTATTATCTTTTGAACTAAATAACAGAAAAGAGAGTTATTCAAATAATATCCTAGCTTACCAATCTTATTTTACTTACCCACTAATAACTAAATTACCCAATGGATTAAATATAGTCTTTGTAACTGCTAATTGATGGCCCGGGAACGTTTTAATCATAGTTCCTGTATTTACATCGAATAATCGAACAGTTTTATCGTATCCACCCGTAACCAAGTGACTCTACATCAAAACAATATATATATATGTAAGTTAACTCGAGTTTTTTTTTCCTCAGTATGTATTATATATACTTACTTCATTAGGATGATATCTAACAGAATATACATCTCCAGCATGTCCAGTTAATGTAGTTGAACAAGTAGCCTTTGAATTTTTCAAATTCCAAATCTTGACAGTTGAATCACCACTAGCACTAGCAACAAAATCGCCTTGATTTGTAGTGGATAGATCCCAAATACGAGATCGATGACCATGCAAAACATTTAAACACTGAGCAGATTCCGTATCCCAAATACGAAGTGTATTATCACTTGAACCCGAAACAATCTTTTTACCTTCTTCGCCAATAAACTCTACGCATTTGACATTACCTTGATGACCAGTCAAGGTAGCGCCAACCGAATTGGGTATCACAAAACTGGTATAATCATCCAACAGTGAATTAACGGTAGGAGCAATTTTGGGATGGTAACGAGAGAATTCGATTTGATAGGCAACTGCTTGACGAAGTAAAGCCAAAAGACGATCAGGAGGTATATGACGATGACCAGATCTATCTGCAGTTTCAAATTCCAACATACTTTGGAGTTGATCTACCAGACTTTCTCTAGAAGCCATAATACCTTCCCAATTTTTAAAACTAGCTGCTTCGTGAATTGATTTGGCTGTAAGTAAATAACACATGTCTTTAAATTCGTTGGGTTTCGTTTGAAAGTGTTCAAGTGGCTTTAATCTCTTGTTTAAAAATGTAAACGCCTTTTGAATCTCACGACGTTCCAAATATTCGAGATATTGTTGTTTATAAACTGAGTAAAGAAATGAACGGTGGTTCTTGACTAAAGGTTTAGTGCATAATTTTTCAACTTCTTGCCAATCTCCATCTAATTTAATAATGCAAAAGTCAATATACATACATATAGTTGCTGTATATTTTGTCTAACCTAAAATTGCCTTCTTTAATCGTTTCACTTCTATAATCCGTTCTTCTCTTTCTTTCCATTTTACGTTGGTTTCATCATACAGTACAGACTGAGAAGCGTGATATCCTTCATCCTGTAAATATTGCATAATAATAGCAATGATATCCTTTTTTTTTTTTTAGTTAGAATGCTCCTTATGTATATAGTATAAATATATATACCTCTTTAAGTCTTGGATCGTTCGAGTTAAAAATATCGTCTGTAGCTTGAATATGAGAGTTTTGAATACCAACATGTTGATTATAAGTCGCTAAGCTATTAAAAGAGCTCGATTTAAACAAGATGCTATAAACAATAAAAAAAGACTTGTTTATACCTTCTTCTCTTTTTTGCATTGTCGCTTTGAGAAACACTACTTTTATTTCTAATAAATGAGTTTGTATCTATTTGCTCTTGTATTTCTGTAGCTATTGCTTGTTCCAACTTTTCTTCTTCTATTGTTAGGTTCTCTAGCTCTGTTTCAATCTCTCTGTCAGAAACAGGATTGTCCATTGTAATATTATATATAAAGAATTATGTACAAAAATAAAAAAAAATAAAAAAGTGTCAAGTGAAAACGATTTTTATGAATGGTTTTTAAAAACAGATGGGGGGTGTATATAAAAAAACACCGCCAAAAAAACTGACTGTGTTTTTTAAAACAAGATCTAATGGAGTTTTTCAATAGGAATGCGTCGTCTATAAAGACCAGCTTTATAAATAGCCAAGGATAATACACATAATACACCAATACTACAAATAATACCTATACGAAAAGTTCCTTCAAAGCAAGTGGATCCATGACAACTATCAGAACCTTGCTTCTCTGCATGGTGTCCGTAAAACATGCCAAACAACAAGTTAAATATTTGACTACCAAATGCAGGTGCAAACAAAAGCAATCCCCAGTTTCGAGCGAATACTTCGGTTCCAAATTCAGTGGTAGTAGCAGGAGCTACACCAAACGCAATACCGTAAGCTGTAGAGATAATAAGTGTACAAGGTACTAATGCATCTACTGTTATATTTGACGCAGAGACAAGAAAAGTCAAGGTGGCAAGCATCGATATAACAGCAAATACAAAGATCCATATTCGATGAATACCAAGTTTGTTTCTCAAGATATCACTTAATGCACCAAAGAAGGCACGTGAAGCACAATTACCTAAACTAAACAAAGTGATGTGAAAGTTACGCGTATGTTGATCAGAATCGGATGAGACAGCGTTTAGGATTTGTCCAATATTGGCTAGATAGACATAACCAACGCCAAGTATGACAAACATGGTACAAAATAAAGAGAATCCGATAGGGTGCTTTAAGAATTGAATACCAGATATAGATATTTCATCTGTTTTCATTTCATGTACATCATGAGAATCAATCATTTCTAACAGTGGACTTCTTTCAACTGTATCGTGTTGTAATGGTCGCTGTTCTTCTTCATCAGTTACAATTTGCTGATAAGGAGTTTGATTTAGTTCTGTAGTATCTGTTGAAAGGGGACCTAAAAAGAAGGATCCAACAAATATACCAGTTGACATTGAAAATGCAAGGAAAATCAAGAAATTATATGTGCTGTCATTGTCAACAGGTGCGTCCGATTCATAGTAGTCACTTGAGAACAACAAATCGTTAACTTGAGAGAATACAACGCCACATACGCCAACAGAAGCTGTTGTTAACCCCATACTGAGTCCACGACGCTGCTTGAAATTATGAGACTAATTATAGAAATCTTGATTAAATACACACACATATATAATAAAAAGAATAAAAATATATGTGCTTTACTTGTGAATCTAATGCGCATAAATAAGCTGCTGCACCTGCTAATCCAGTAAACATGAGATAAATTGTGCAAAGAATAAAACTATCAAAAAGTCTTCCTGCATATGTTTGAGCCACAAGAAAGGGTCCACAGAAAATAAGAAAGGCCGAGACCCGGAGAGTTCTATTATATATAACAATGTTTTTTTTTCTATTAGTAAATGATATGTAGAGTATATATATTTATTTACTTGGTGATGCCTAGGCTTTCAATCATCCAAGCACATAAAGGCCCTGAAAACGAAACACCTACGAAACATGCAGTACTGACAAAACTGTTCTGTAAAGCTGTCCATTGAAATCTTTCTTTTAAGGAAGTACCAAATGTTGGGTATATGTATTGAGGGCCTGATACGTTGGCCACGATTAATGCTGCGATAAACGAACAGACTAATGAAACTCTATGAGAAGGCCTTGGTATCATTATAGTATAATATTTACTTGTAAAAAGAAAAGAGAAAATATAGAATTAAAATTAAAGATTATATATAGTTTTTTTTTTTTTATTCTTTCATTGGTTACTCGAACAAAATTATATAAGGTAGGATCAGCACGTAAAGTAGGCCAATCAACAGATCACATAATAAAAAAAAAGAAAGGAATAACCCCATACACACACACACACATACATACACATGAGTTTTAAAGTGTTACAAACTACACGTGCATTTAATACATGTTACCCTCCCCCCCTTTCTACTATACTATACTATATATCACGCTTTTCAATAATTTTAAAAAAATCTTGGAATTTTTTTTTAATAAAAAACTAATACAATACAAAAATAATATTAGATTTATTTTTGGGCCTTGAGGACCTTCTTGACGATCTTTTGTTCCTCAATCAAGAAAGCACGAACGATACGGTTTCTGACACAATGGGCACAACGAGAACCACCATAGGCACGAGAGACGTGCTTGTTGGTCTTGGAGACAGTAGCGAACTCACGAGGACGGAGAGCCTTGATCTATATAATATATTTAATATATAAAGTTGCATTTTTTTTTTTTTTGCTTTAATAAACTTACACCAGCGAGAGCTTCACCACAATCACCACAACGAGGAGCCTTAACAGGCTTCTTTTCGTATTGGTAGACGAGCTTTCCACCTATAATAATAATAAAATATGTGTAAATTACAGGTTCCAAATGTTGTTTTTTTTTGTTGTTGTATTTATTTACCGGGAGTCTTTACGGCTCTGACACGGTTGGAACGGGTGTTGTAAGAACAACGACGACGATAAGTGAGTCTTTGAGCCATTCTACAATTGTATTGAATATAATTTTAAAATTGATTTTTTTGAATTGAAATTGTTGAATTGAGAGTTTTAAAAATAATAGAAGAAAAAAAAAAAGAGATTAGTATAACTTGTTATAATTTTTCTACTCAAAAAAAATCCATCCATCCATTTTCTGTCCACATATGCAATTGATATCGTGAATCCATCCATTTTACATGAAAAAATCTAATTACCTAGTATACTAACGATCGATTAAGAAAGGGGGGAGTGTATCACTGCTCTTCTTTGGTTAATTTACCTATTGCTTTCCCTTTCTTTTTTGCCCAATAAAATTTACGCTTTTATTTAACTGCCGCTCACACAGGCTTATATTTTTTCTTTCCATACATACATTTTTGTTCAACTTGACATTATGTTCCTTTCTTTCTTTGTTTATATTAACTAATGACTTGTATACAATATGATCTATTTTATTTTTATTTTTCCTAAAAAAAAAAAAAGTTATACATGACAACTATTTACAATACAAAAGCATGAATGATAGTCTATTGTTTGAATTATGGTCATTATTATTTTCCAAGGTTTAGTTAAAATGAAATAGCAACAGTTTTTTATGTGTATAAAAGTGCAATTGCATGAATTGTGTAACAAACCACTGATAACATTAAAGTATTATATTACATTTTTGTTTTATTACAGGTCGTATTGTTCAATTGAAAGCATAGGATCAGTAATAGATTTAGCAAAACCCAACCTTTTGTTTTGAGTATCAAACACCTAAAAAATAATTTTAGCGTATACCAAAAGAAGGACACAACTAAACTTACGGTATAGTACGCCTTTAGGAATACATCACCTAATATCCAATGATTGGGTTTATTAATATTCTGTCCCGAGATACCTGACAGACACATGGACTCATCCTCCATAGAAAGTAGAATATAATCATCTGACGGTACAGATAATAAATGACCATTTACTGTAAGTTCTAAATCAGGCAAGTTTCCTTTCAAGTGACATGGGATAGCATATGAACCATCTTTGTTGCTTACTGCTCCTTTTATGGTACCGTGTATTTGTTTAGCATCCTCGGGCGTTGCAATTAAAAGCGTAGTACCTAATTATAGAAACCCATGCGTCAATATAACCTTTACGTTGTATATAAGAAAAAGAAAAAAAAAAGACTGACCAGTGTCTAAAATGATGGATCGTGAACCAGTGGTAGTATTTCCAAATGAAGATTTAGTCATCTTTGTAGACCAGTAACCATTACCTATCACAGGAGCATACACTATTTGATCCTTGTATCGAGTTGGATCTGTTCCTCCAAAATCAATCTCTGCTCCTGCTGGTTGTGTATAGATACCAAATACTGCTCTATCAATCAAGTTTTGGCTGACCATGTTTTCAACTAAAGTAGGTTTATATATATTAGATTTACTTAGTTTAGAGAACCCTAATCCTAGAATACCATCGATAGGTAAATCTTTAAATTCGGATGAGAGCTCAATTGCGTCCGCTATTGATTGGTCCTTTAAGGTCATGTTTCCAATGGTTAACGTATCACGACCCATACGTGCATCAATAGATCCTGTTCCGTACCGAATTTGTAATGACTGTGGTGGGTTCTGTACTCGGTATGTACCAGAATGTTTTGATTGGAATTTTTGATGGCGACGACAGTATTCTGTCGTATGACAATCGTTGGAAACTACCCAAAAATCTGAACTGCCTGTATCTAATACTACATTAAACCATTGTACCGGTTCACCTATACCTACAGTACTATAGTAACCTGTTTCTATGGTAAATAATATACCCACTTTTTTTTTTATGATTTTTTTTTTTTTTTTTTTTACCGCTGCCGTGAAAGTAACCTGTTTGATTTACTTTTTCAATATCCCTTTTTTCTAATTGTTTCGAATGATACTTTTTTAATTTAAATTTTAGGCAGGTACTACTGCGCGTAATACATAATAGAGAAATAAAACTGATAATTGTAAATGATTTCATTAAAAAATAAATAGTGTAATTTTGATTAAAGAAAAGAAATTTATCGCATATTTTCTACACACATATAAAAGTCTTTCGTCACATTTAAAAAGGGTCTGTGTGCTAAAAAGAGGGTTCGTATACAAATATAACTGATGTGACTTTTTACAAAAAGTGTAGTAAAAAAAAAAAAAACTGCTTTTTATGTACGTATAAAAAATTGGGATATTTGCCATTCTCTCTCTCTCTATCTCTCTCTCCATCTTTTTTTTTTTCTCTATTCGTCCTCGACACCATAACGACTAAATAAAAATAAAATTAGAACTAATATATACTATAAAATAAAAAGTATGTAACGTACGCCTTCATTTCTTTAATTTCTTCTTCCTTCTTTTGTAAATTCATCTTCTTAGTAATCTTGTTTTGTTGGTAATAAAGCACGATCAAATAACGGCCAAGGATATTGAAACCTTGTAAATGTTCACAAGCATTTTTGGCGTCGAAAATATCCTCGTATACTACAAATGCTGTACCTCTTGTATCTGTCGCATTACCACTAATAAAAAAAAAATATTTAGATGCTGTATAAATACTTTTTGTCAATTTTTTCTTACACTCGAATTTGTCTAATCGGTCCATATTTTCCAAATACTTCATATATTTCTTCAGTAGTGATTTTGAAAGGTAAATTTCTAAAGAGAGTACGGTTAATTCTAGTTACAAAACAAAAACAAAAAAAAAATTGTTTTTTTACCTAACAAATAAAACTCTGTTTACTTCTGGTGGTAATCGTACCTAAATTCACGTCATATACTGTTTTAATACATGTAATTAAAGAGATGGAATGAAGAAAGGTTATACTTACATTATTACGACCTGCTAATTTATTTGCTGGATTCATTTCTTTGCTTTAGATCAATAAAAAGATAAAAAAAAAAGAAGAAAAAAAAAGCACCTTTAAAAAAATACCGGTACTGGCTTTTAAATATAGAAAAACGTGATACATTATTGGCTAAAGCAATGCTGTTTACTTTTTTTTTTTTTTATCTTTCTTTCTTTTTTAAAAGTAACCCATAGTTTTGTTAAAAAAGTAAGAAAAGCCAACTTTGTGTGTGCTTATGTGTAGTTTTAATAATTATATGTGTGTAGACCATGGATGAGATAGGACGCCAAAAGACTGCTAGTAGACAACAGTCACCAAGTGGGGATCGAAAGAGCTTGGATTCATATATTGGAAAGTTGATTAAAGTAAAGACAGCATCCAATGAAGAAGTAGAAGGCTTAATCTATACGTTTGATAAAATTACAAATTGTCTTGTAATTGATATCCTTTTTTATTATTAACTGCTGACGATTTACCATATATTTATATACATACATATTGTCCTTGACCTTTTTTTTTTCTTTTTTAATACATTGTTCAGGATCACGTAAGAAGAGCACCTTTCGTATTATTAAAATCTCTCATCTAAAAGAGATTGTTTCTATTGGAGGAGAAAGCAAAAAAGACAATATCAAGGTTGGACCAGTTTCAGTAGAACAATTAAAGAGTCGTGAAGTGGATGCACTTAAAGGGTTTGGAAATGAAGTATCCAAGATGGGCGTTGGCGTAACGAAAGAAGGCCAGGATATATTTAATGCATTGGGTAAAACGTATGTTTATTTATTTTTATATATATAATGAATATATGATGTAGTAAAACCCTTTTTATATGTATATATAGCTTACCGTGTAGATGGTCAAAGGATACAATAGTTGTTATGGATGAAGTGTTGATTACACCTCCTTATAGTGTAGATAACTGTAAAGCCAATTCAAGTTCGGGTGCCTCACTTGCGAGAGTAAAGAAAGTAGTAAGTGATCTTTTTTTTTTTTTTTGCTGTTAAGACACATAAACTTATATACATTATTTTATTTTTTTTAGCTGGAAGGGGAAAGAAAGAGATTACAGAAATAAAATTAAAGCTAAATTCCTTTTTCAGGAACCACCTTTTTTTTTTTGTTATTACAGCTTTTCACATGAGAAATCACGCGCTTTGTTGTTGTTGTTTAAAGCAGCAATAACAACAAAATAATCACGTTCACTTTTTTTTTCTTCTCTTTTTCTTTTTCTTTTATTATTATTATTATTAACAATGTCTCATACATTTTCAAATTGTCCTTTACGCTCTTCTTCTTTATTAATTACGAACCATGCTACACAAAGTATTGTTACAGCAACAGACGAAGTACTTGATCTATTAGGTTACTCAATGGCAGAATTACTTCAGCATTCTATTCATAGTTTACACTTTCAACTGGATTCAAATTTTACAACTATTCCAACCTGTAGTTTTAAACATGCTAACGGAACCAACCTCAAGTTTCAAGTATGTGTTCACCAAGACCCTTTAGGCGGGTCCAGTTGTTTAGACTATTGGCTTATTCGATCTGCAACAGAAATGGTATTATCAACTAGTAGTAGTACCTCTGCAGCAGCAGCAATATCAGTGATTCGTCTAAGTCCATATGGTACTATTGAACAAGTACAACCTTCACCTTATTTTAAACAGTCTGTATCTGAATTACTTGGTAGACCAGTCATGGCATTTGTATATCAAGACGATATTCAACCGTTATGTGCTAGTTTAGCAAAAATATGTTCACTGCATAAACATTACCCACCACAAGATCCATTATTTATAAGATGGTCCAGATTACCATGCTTAATTAATGAAGAGGACGAAGAAAATAGTTTAAATTATGATTGGATGTCATTTACATTAATGTCGACTAATATTGGTATTGTTGGTAACTCGATTCGGCCTATTTGTATATTAAGACCCTTACAGTGTGAACAAGAATCAGATGAATCCATGGTGATACAATTTTCTTTATATAATCAGTTATTTGATTGTTATCAATCGGTTTGTCAGGCTGCAAACGATAGTAAGGCCTATATTGCTGAATTTTACCATCATGTTATATCCAGTCTATTAGAAATGTTGTCCACTTTTCTTATGGATTTATGCCCAATACCCATAGCCATTAAAAAGAAACAAAATACAACGGATTATGTTTGGGATTTGGTCAAATCGAATTATATTATGCAAAGATCAATCAACATCTTGGAGTTTACTGGTCTGCTTGATCAACACAACGGACAAATAAATTTAATTTCCAAATAAAAAAAAATTATATTTTTCCTTTCTTTTTTTTTTATATAAATAAATAATGACTGAATTAACAGAACAAGAAAAGTTAGAACGTCGTAGACAAAAGCGTCAACAGCGTATTTTACAATCAGGCGAAAGTCGCCTTGGTAAAATTACTGGAACTGCATTTCGTAAGTTAATGCTTTTTAAAGCGAAAGTTATTATATTTATACATTATAAATTTTAGCAAATAGACATACACCATCTCCAACTCCATCACCTTCTACATCTTTAAAAAACAATACTGAACCTATCACTCTTACGCCTTCCAGTTCTTTAAAACCTGAACCTGTTTCGTTTCGTACACAGCGTAGAGACAGTGATGATCCCAGTGAAGAATTAGGTGCTCCTGAACCTCTCGTAGATCAAGATATGAATGTAGTCATGAACCAAGCTTTTGCAAGTATGTTTGGTGGTGTTGCTGGCATCCCAGGCAGTGAAGGTGGATTCAACCCGGCTAGTTTGTTAAGTGCCATGGGGGGTGGTGAGATGCCTGATCAAGCTGCTGCTGAACACGTACAGGATTCAACTAGATATTGGAACTTGCTTCATTTGTTAGTGATGGTTATGTTGGGTGTTTATTCTGTTTATTTTGAGTGGACTAGAGCCGGATCAGATCGATTTGCGGCTTTGTTGTATAAAAACGTATCTAATTACCCTACTATTCACGTCGTAAAGTATTTCCTCTTTGAAAGTATATACATGTACTCAATTTTTTTATTTATTTATATAGCCTGTATTTTGGTACTTTGTTACGCTTGAATTATGTTTACAATCTGCTCGATTATTTTATCAAAAAGGTACAATGCCTCCAACATCTACTTTAGCTACACTAGCAACACAGTTACCTCATCCTTTTGGTAATGCCGTTACCGTCTTTTTACGTTATCGATTAATTTGGACATGTCTTGTACAAGATATTTGTGTACTTGTATTTATTATTGGTCTTTCGCAAGTGGTATCTAATGTTTTTTAAAAACCTCTCTCTTCTATCCATTGTCTAATAAATTCCTTTTTTTTTTTCCTTTTTTATTTTTTTTATTAAATAATATACACTTTTTTGTTTTTTTGTTTCTATTTTTTTTTATGCAGAAGCAGCAAATACTTGGTCAACAATAACATTGGATTGAACTTTAGGAATTTCAATAACTTTAGATGTTCCATTAGCTAGCAGAAAAGAGAAAGTTAGTTTCGACACACCGTGTTGCGATGCAAAAATATATATTACCAAAGTGAACAGCGACAGTAGGCTTAATAGAAGTATCTAAAACTTTTGTAACTTCATATTCAATGTTGGGGTTATTGTATTGAATACGAGGAAGATTTTCTTGTAAGAAATGTCTACTTTTTTTGGTTAATACCCCCTTTTAAAGACGTCAAAAAAAAAAAAAACTTTTTTTTTTACCTTGCACCAGCACTCTCATTCTTTCCCTTTAAAGCAAATGTCAAGGCAATTTTAGAAACATTAGGTGATAACTTGGAGGCTCCAGGACCAGAGGTCAAATGCTTTAAAATTTCACGTGTGGATTGTGCTGCTCTCAATGACATTTTTCGTATTGATTCTTAAAAAAAAATAGGCAGAAAAAAAAAAAAAAAATTTGGACCAGGGGACAAAAGTAAAAATAACGGGGTGTATATAGGGAGTGACCACTTTTTATTCTTTTGCTGCATTGACATCTCGCTGTCAAAGTGTATACTGTTGCCGCGAACGTTTTCTGCAGGTTCAAAGTTCTTTTTTTTCCCGGCAATTGTTGCAAAACTCGAAAGTACTGTGTTCGTCTATTGTGATAGAAATCAAATCACATTGAAGCCCCCGCTTCTTTAAAAGTTTCCAGAGAATACTTGTTACTCCAGACCGATTTCCTTTAAACCTGACGTGGTCTTCTACGAGTAGCACGTACATTATGTCTATATGATATATCTGCTGAGTATAAGCAAGTAACCCCCTTGCATCTTCATTTCTTTTTTCAGCTTTCTTCTTGATACGACAAACTGATCTGTAAATGAAGTCAGCGTTACTATTTGATCACCTTAGAATCTTTACAATATTTACATATAAAATAATACTTACAGATTCGTTGTAAAAAAGGGAAAGAAAGAAAAAAGATCATGTATTTAATCATTTCTATATCTGTACTAATTGTTCCTTTTGATAAACGAGCGCACGAAACCTTTTTCTCTCTCTGTAATTGAGTGTCCTTGGTTTTGTAATAACGAAACGTCTTTTTTTTTTTCTAAAGGGGTTCCAGTAGAAAGTCTTTGACGCATATTAACAATTTTAGTAAGACTGATTTAGGTTAAATTATAGTACATGCATAAAAACCAACACATCTTTTTAACTAATCCACAATTAGAAAATATAAGGTTTAAAAAGCCTTTGGTATCACTGACATACCTACCGAAAACAATAGAAAAAGGCTTACCATTAGGTTTCTGATAAGTAAAAAAGGAAAAGCTTGTGATTATGTGTATGTGTCTTGGCAGTGTACTACAAATAAAAATCCCCTCTCTCTCTCTCTCTTTTATATATAAACAAATATTAGCGAATTAATTCAGGTTTTTAAAGTTCTGTAACTTCCTTTTTGACGTAAAAAAAAAGAAAAAGAAAAAAGATGAAAAAAAGCGGAGATCTTGCTTTTTTTTTTAAGTCTCAGAAAGTATGTAAACCTTTCACAGATAAAGAGCAAACACAAACAGTTATGACCGTTTACCCGAGTATAACTGTTTTAACCAATTGTTATTGAGGTGCGCCACTCAATTGCTATTATTATACTACTGTTTTCTCCCCCTTTGTGTGACAAATTTACATAAAATAAAGCCACATCGAGTTTTTATTATTATTCAAGTTTATTATTGAACCCCCTTACATCTCCCAGTGTTTTGATGTGTAAATACGATGTCAATTAATGATTGAAAACAGTATTCCTCCGGGGAGAATTTTACATACTAGAGTTTTTTTACTATTATTATTCAAAGGATAGAAATAATACGAATTGAGATCAATCATCTATTAAACAGTTTAAATTATTCGCTTTTATTTATTTTTCAATATCCGCTTTTAAAAGCACACACGCGCGTGGTATTGATATAAAAGCATTCGGGATTTATTTTTCCTTTTTCTCTCTCTTTTTTTTTTTCCTTTTTTTTTTTTTATTTATATACGCTTTTCTCCTTTTTCCTAAGACTTTTTTTTTTTCATACCTTTTTTTTTTTCCATGTTTGAACGTCCAACCAAGACACTAAAACATTCATTATTTAATGTATTGGAGAACGCCCAAGAATATGTAGCAGATGTATGTTTTGTATACCCAAATCAAGTATTATGGGCACACCGAGGTAAGAAAAAAAAAAAAAAAAAAAAAAGGTTTACAAAATGATTGACTTTTAAAAAAAAAAAAAATAGCACTTTTATTAACACGAGTACCTGAACTGTTTATAAATCAATATATACCTCAACTTAATACGAAACAAGAATCACCAATTTCTTTGGACATTAGTGTTGTCATCCCTTACACAACACTCCGTCAACTTCTCCGCTTTTGGTATATTGCTGATTTTTCTGCGCCTTTAGACGAAGCCTCTTTATTATCCAGCCGTGTCTCTGGTCTATCCTTAAAGGACGCTTCCTATGCTTTACAGTCCGAGGTAGAGACCAACATTAGAAAAGAAATTGATCAATTGCAGCAAAAGTTGGCCGTTCCCTTACTAGTTGCCACCGATAATAAATCAACCGATAACGAACAATGGATTTCTGATCTTAAAAAAATGATGGATCAAAAAATTGCTACTGACGTTGTAGTCAATATCTTTAACGTACCTTCTTCAACAAAAGTATCTACCACCGCAGAATCAGTTTCGTTTCCTGCTCATCGATTTATTCTAGCAAGTCAATCTCCTTATTTTTACTCGGTGTTCTGTACAGAGTTTCGTGAGGCCTCTACTTCCTCTGTACACATGCCATCTGATTTGTTCTCAGAATCCAGCTTACAGGTCATTTTATATTATTTTTATACAGACACCTTGATCTTACCCACCAGCACATCGAGCAATAAACTAAACTCAAAAAAGCACGAACTACGTATACTTCAAAAGGTATTTACCGCCGCCGATTTCTTGGGACATTTCAACACTATTTGTAAAGCAGTACTTGTAAAGATAGCAATTATCTGTCATCAATTTAAATGTGTCTGTTCTGATTGTTCTATCCTGCTACCTTCCATGTTATTGTTTGCTGATAAGAACGAAAAATATGTACCCAAGCTGAGATCAAAGTTAATCAGTCTTTATGCAGATCCCTTAGATTCATTGGCTCCTCTGTGGTCTCAAAAACCCTTTGCCATCTTGGTGAATTCAATGACTAATATAAACACGAGTACGAGCAAACCGACCACTTCAACTACCATTAACGACGGTGCACAAGTTATATCTCAAATATTCAACAGTAAAGTCACCGTACCTTCTCCTGCCGTCATTGTACCACCTACTGACAACAGCAGCCCATCTTTAAATTCTTTTACTACTACGACTGAACCTACTTTAATTACTGAAATCACAGATCGCACTTTTGAAAACATCACCAAACACAATTCAGTGCGTGTATTACATTCGCTGCATCTGTGTTTATCTTATATCCGTGGCGCAGATCCCTTTCCAACGTGGTCTCAACCTACTCTCAATATTTTAAACCAGTTTTTGCATCATACAGTGGACATGATTTCAACCAGCTTTGATTATTATTGCGTAGAGTATCCTATCTTGTTATCCTGCGTTGACGGTATTGGGTTTGGGTTCTCGGTTGATTTCTTGGGATTTGTGTTAAACCGTGTACTGACAGACGGTATCCATGACGGTAACGCTGCTATCTTGTACCAAGGTATTGTTCGAGACTTGGGCGGCAGACAAGAGATGGTGCGTAACGTAGCCGTTGACAGCGTACTACTTGACGCTCGTGTCAAATGTGCTCAATACATATCTAAACGCTGGACCTGGGTAAAAGAAGCCGGTGGATTTGTCACGATTGAAAAAGAAATACTTCGACTTTTAGCAGAAGGTTAATATTTCCAAAAATAGTCAATTTATCAAAACTAAATTTGTATATATATATAGATATAAATGTACCCATGCGTAATTTAACCAAGCCTATGGAAAATGATTTTTCATCTACCATTTTTAGCTTCAAACCTAAAAAGACGCCGCATACACCTGTCGCAAAAGCAGTACTATCCAACGACGTAAAACGAACATCACAAGAAGAAAGCAGCAGTAAAACGTATCCTAAAATCGTAGGTCGTACACGATCCCTGTCTGCTTCCATCGCCAGTCCAGATTTGGTAGTGACGAAGCGAGACACAGCTTCACACCATTCGGATTCTGAAGAGCGAGTCACGGTTTCTGCCATCAGAAGAAAATCAGGTACCATGCCAACCTACAGATCCTTTAAAAGAAACGGATCCACGGGCTCTTTAACGGACGCTTTATTACCGATCGAGCTACCAAAGGAGTTAAAACAGGAAAAAGAAAAGGATACACCTCGTCCTACGCGCTTAAGATTTGCTTTACCTGATACGCCAAGCAGAGTAAGTAAAAACGCTAGATTGACCGTGAATAACGGCTTGAATATGGCCCATATTTCCTCAGCTAGAAAGAAGAAGAGGGCTAAATCACCAGGTAAATCTAGATGGAGTATTGGGTACAATACAAGTGATAGCAGCGATGATGAAGGGCCGAAAAAGAACCTTGCGGCTGTAGGACAGAAAGTCGAGTTACTGAGAAGACCGTTACCTACGCAAGGCACAATTAAATATATCGGTGATGTCGAATTCGCTAAAGGTGTTTGGGTAGGTGTTGAATTAGAATCACGATGTAAGTTGTATATATATATAAAAAAACCATTTATTGGGGGGAAGTTTTGTCTAACCGTAATTTTTTTTATTTTTTTTAGTGGGAAATAATGACGGATCAGTTGACGGTAAACGTTACTTTCAAACATTTCCTCAAAGAGGTGTATTTGTTAAAATTGACGACTTTAAAATTATATCGCCTGAAAAAAAATAACTTTTTTTTTTTTTACAAGAAACTCTTATACCCTCTTCTCTTAATACAATTATTTTACTTTTTTTTTTTTTTTTTTTTTTTTTTTTTTTTTTTTTTTTTTTTTTTTTTTAATAAGGGAGATCGCAAAAGCGACGCTGATATGTTCTTAAAAAGTTATTTGAGTTTTGAATTTTTTTTTTACCTTTTAAACTACAAATATGTAAGAATAGATATTTCTCCTTCTGATGAATGTCGTTAAATAACTAAGTGTAAATACTTATCTTTGTCTAGGAAGATGTTGGTAGGGGTGTCTTGTGTTTTCTATTTTTGAAGTAATATTTTTAATGTCTTGAATCGCTGACTCTAAGAGCACAGGATCGCGGTTATTTGATTTGTTCAGATCTTTTTTTTCTGGGCACCAAAGACAGCGTGAGCTTGTTCCAAGGACTCAAATAAGGTGTTCGGCTGTTGTTGCTATTGCACGTAAGTCATCAGAACCCTCTTCAATAACTGGATTGGAAATATCGTTAGAGAATTCATTGACTACACGGCGAGTAATTGCAGTAGTGTTGTGGTAAGGAATTGAATGCGTGCGGGAGACAAGAAACATATGTTTGCAGAGATTTCGAGAGAAAAAACTTATGATGTGGCTATCAACTTAACATTCGGTATTTTAAAAAAAAAACCCCCCCCTATATAACAATAAAAAAAAAATCGCTTTTTTTTCTCTTGATTTCTTTACACTTTTTTTTTTCTTCACTACTATGGAAAAGTATTCAAGATGGAGGGTAATAATGACAAGTATATACGCTAAGACGAGTATTTAACAGCTTCTTTTTTAAATAGGATGCAGGTACTGGTATTCAACCTTTTCTTCCTCCTGTGGTAAAACTTAAAAAACCAAGAAAAAAAAAATTACGTAAACTTATATTTTACCAATATAGCCTCCTCGCACAGATTCTAGTATCCTAGTTACATTGTCCAATGTCATTCACATTGTCGTTGGACCGATTCAGGCTATTATCAAAATTATCTTGATTTCTATTGTCAGTGTAGTGTACACGATTCTAGTGCAAGTACTTGGTTCTTTACTGGTAAAGTTTTTTTTTTTTTTTTTTTTTTTTTTTTTTTTTTTTTTTTAGAAAGTGAAAAAAAAAAACTAATGTTTAACGTAGACACCCATTGCACCATTAAAACGAATGTGGACAGGTTTATTCTCTACTATATTACTTCGACTTGTACTGTTTTTAGCTGGATTCTTTCATATCAAGACAGATACGGTTTCTATTCGTAAAAGGTAAAAAAAAAAGACATGTTTGTTTATCATATGTCAATGAAAGGTTCTAATATCCGCTTTAAATTTTTTGGATAGTCGTGGGTCAAGTAGAGTGGAATCCAAGCAAGTTAAATCGGGAGATGTCATTGTATCTAATTGGACATCATACATTGATATTATATACTTGGCATCAAAGTAAGAAATATTTTTTATACAAAGAGAAAAAAAAAAAAAAGACTAAGTGGAAAAATATAGATATAATCCAGTGTTTACACAGATTTACATTGATAGCGATAAAGTCAAGTTAGTTTCTTTATGGGAAGCTATCCGATTGGCCGGTAGAATCCCAGAGTCAACACCACTAACAGATCAAGTGTACAGTGTAAAAGAGTTATCATTAAAAGCAAAAGAATGCGGATGGGGTCCTATTGTAGTATTTGCTGAAGTATGTATTTAATGCAACCTTAAATTAAATAGAATTAATTTTTTATTATTATTCAGGGCGCTACTACCAATGGAAGAGCATTATTAAAATTCACTTCTGTTTTTAATGAGTACTCT
This sequence comes from Thamnidium elegans, assembly GCA_025201345.1. Taxonomy (NCBI): domain Eukaryota; kingdom Fungi; phylum Mucoromycota; class Mucoromycetes; order Mucorales; family Mucoraceae; genus Thamnidium; species Thamnidium elegans. The sequence goes on from JAIXMG010000042.1 coordinate 49,898, forward strand.
GCAGACGAAAAAATAGATCTGTTTCACGTTATGGCTTTCAAGTAAGTGTGTATATATATGCTGTCAGAGAGAGAGAGAGAGAGAGAGATATTAATTGTTACACTAGATATGAATATGGCACCATGTCACCAACCTATACTGTTGGTAATCAATTCTATCATTTTTTTAAATTATGTTCTCAGGTAAAAAATAATACTAATAATATTCAAATACTTTGCAAGAACTAAAAAAGTATTTAAATAGTTCCATAATACTTTAATTGTTAAATCACTTGCAAATGGTGAATCACCTTGCTCTTCTCAATCTCCCGTAACCCAAGATGCTGTTGGCGATTTATTAATTGCAGCTGTTGGAAATATATCCAAGCTTCGCAAGACAAACTTGAGTATGGTCGATAAACGTGATTTCCTATCGTATTATGAATCTCGTGAAGCTCAAAAAAAGAATAAATAAATAATAAAACTCCATGAAACAAAAAGTTCAGTCTCTCTTTTTTTTTTTTTTTTTTTTTTTTTTTTTTCTTAGTCATGAATCCTACAGTAAAACAAGCAAATATTTTTTCTGGATTTCCTCGATGCGATTGTTCAAGTGAAGCAGAGCACGAAGTAGGTACGAGTCTTTGCCGTTCTGCCGATCACTGGTGCTTTGCACTTTCCAACATTCGTCAAGTTCTATTCAACAATACTTCATGCGTAGTACCTTCGCCTGCTATGCATCTGGTCGATTACGAACGGAAATTACGCAAGGCGCGAAACGAATCCACCGCCAGTTGCAAACCCGGTATTGTCAGCGGTGCGCCCTATAGTTTCAACACAGACCCGCTATATACACAAGACATCTTTTCGTACCGAAAGGGTCGTTCAGAGCATTTATTAATACGCATGCTGCATTTCTTTTATCCGTATAAATCAAGCCATTCATTTATCCGATTATCAACTGGTGTCTTTTTAATTCAAAAATTTGGTCACCATGACCCTGCACATCTTTCTTCTCCTGTCACACTATCGAACGCTATCGATTTCTTTGCGCAAGAGAGTACCATGGCGCCCATCGATACCTTTTCGTTTAACGATTTGTTCAACGATATGATGCAGCAAACGTCTGAAAAGCCTGTACAAAACACACATGTACCATTTACATATACGTTGGGTGTACGTTACACAAACCCGTATAAGCACATGACGGATATACTAGTCCGTGGCAACATTCCTCTCTGGTGCCAAACTTTATTTATTACAGAATGTAAGCGTATTTTACCTATACAGCACGGCACCTGCAGAAAGGGATTATTCCCGTTTGCAAAAGATATAGAATTTCATTTTAAATATTTAAATGAATCTGATCCTTTTCCTGATTTACTTATTCTGTTTGAAAGGTTTGCCATGGAGATAAGTGATCCGCATATGATGCTGGATATTCCTGCGAACGAATTAGCTATTTGGAAACAAAAGCAAGCCATCATATTATCTGGTGTCTTGTTTTGTGATATACCTGAAGATACTGCTGATCTTATAACTAAATTAGCTGATGCTTGGGCAATAGAACAAGGAATATCTGTTTCTTGAATTTTTTTGTGTGTGCATATATATATATCTTTTATTAAATAAATCCTTTATTTTTTTATTATGTGCTTTCTCGATTATAATAAGGTATATCTACATATCGTATTTGACCATTTAAATCCGTACCAGCTACTTCCTTTTGCTGAACACCATTTACATCTTGCACTTCGACGATATCTTGATTATTTACGTCCATAAATTTCTTTTGTCCTCTACCAGCACCACGTGCGGCTATATATATATATAAAAAAAATGTGTGTAAGCGCACCCAAGTAGTTATAAAAAGTTTCTTTTTTTTTTTACCTTCAATAGCTTTATTCTTCTTGTTTAATTTAGCTTTTTCAGCGGGTGATAATGGAGTGATATTAATATGCTCAGTTATTTCCAAGTGTTGATAAGGTAGTTTATCATCTAGGTTTTTGACCTGTTGGTGTTTATAAAGTGGTTTGCGGCCAGGTAAAAGCAAATCTTCTTGGGGAGCTGCAATTTGAGGTGTGTTGTCTTCTCCGGCGGTGCCTTCTTCTCCGGCATAATAACCGTCAGGAAGCGCTACCTTCATCTTCCGCCAGATACTTTCTCTCGGATCTTTTGCGGATAGGTCCTCTTGATTGACATCTGGGTTAGGTGTTGCTAGTACAAAGGATACTGCTACAGATAAAATTATGACTATAGATCGCATATTTAAAGAAGAAGAAGAAGGAAAAAGAAAACATGGTTGTTTTTGGATTGTACAAGTTCTTTTTTAAAGAATGGTATGTTGGTTCTAATTAGTATTTTATATAGCTTATTTGTTATGTTGTCATAAGAATTTTCTATTCTTTTTGTTTCTTAAAACAGTAGGAATTTTATTTATTGGTTCTGTAAAAGAGAAAAGAATACATATAAAAAAGAACATTCTTATGGTCCCATACACACGACACATTTTCGCTACATTATGCTAGCAAGTACGAAATTGAGAAGCTAAAGATAGTTTAATGGTTTGACAAAATCTTTTTTTTTTGTACCTCCTGTCTATTAATATATACAGGTTTAAAATGACCCTTTTTTTTTAGTAGTAGTAGTTTACAGACAATATATTCATATTAAAAAAAAGAGAGAGATCAACATGGCACGAAATAACTAAAGTATGATATTTTACCTATATTAAGACATTACATAACATGTCACAAAAAGTGATATCATTGATGACTTGCACCAAAATAACACGTTTCAAAAAAAAAAAAAAAAAAACCTCCTTTTTATATAAAGTAAAGATAAGAACAAAAAGTGCGAATTTCATAATGGTGAATGTGATTGAAACTCACCTGGTCATACGCAAACCCTTTGTGTTTGAGATTTATCACAAATTACACGTTTATATAAAATGAAGATTTGATTTACAAGTATTATACCTTACTATCATGTTACGTTTTACACACTGGAACCAGATAGATAAACGATGAAATATGTTCTTTTTTAAAAGCGTACAAGGTCGTTTTTCATTATTGAGATCAAAAAAAAAAAAAGTAGCGGAATTGACAATAAAAATTGATTTTCAGTAGCACAATAAAATTTACTGCCATTTTCATTTATTAAAAAAAGAAAACAGGTACCAAAAGGAACTTAGTGTCGTACACTCCTCTTTTTTTTCTATTTTAAAAAAAAAAACTTTTTGTCGTCCCTCCTCCTTTGCTTTTCTTTTTCTTTTTGCAAACAAACAAACAAAAAAAAAAAAGAGATGCTTAAATTTACTAATGATCCGTTTGAATATGTGGCACCGACTATATGTATAACGTCCATTATCTTGATCCCATTAGGACCTCTACTGATACCTAGGCTCTGGATACTGCTCCTATCAAGTTACTTTTTCATATTCCTAAGTACTCAATTAAATCGTCTGCTCAAGTTCTGGATGACCGCTAACAATATCAAGAAAACCATATCTCAAAATAACACTACTGCTGAGCTAAAAGATATTGAATCAATTTTAGTGTATGATCTTGTACATGCTATTGTCGTACCAAACTATGCTGAGCCAGAAGCCTTGATTCGAGACACTATTCAACGTATTGCTGTGCACAAGTAAGAGAGAGAGAGAGAGAAAATGGCTAACCAAGTATAAATATTAACGTATTTCTTATACATATAAATAATTAGGAGAGCACGTACAAATTATGTTATTATATTGGCCATGGAAACATCAGAACTATATCACGGAAACAAATCTGATAGTTTAAAAGAATACTTCAAGGACAATTTTTTACAATTCATTGTTACAAATCATCCATCTGATTTACCAGGAGAGGCAAGAGGAAAAGGTTCCAATATTAGTTACGCTGCAAGGAAAGGATGTGCAAAATTAATTGAATGTGGCATTGATAAACAAAGGATTATGATTACTATTGCTGATTCCGATTCACATATTTCAGAACTTTATATTAAAGAGGTAATAACAAAAGAGAAAAAGTGAGGGATATCCCCCGCTAAGCAAATGCCCTTTTTTTTTTTTTTTTATTAGATCGAAAAGGTGTTTAATCGTAATGATGATCCTTACTTTAAAGTGTATGCTCCTCCCATCTTTTTTAGTAGAAATTGTTTTAAAGTACCTGCATCTGTTAGAGTGACAGATATTGTTTGGTCGTCAATGATCATGTCCAACCTAAGCAGCAGTAGCGGTATTGGATTCCCTTGTTCTACGTATACAGTTAGTTACTTACTAGCAGATAGGATGGGTTATTGGGACACGGATGCTGACGCTGTCGGAGAAGATATGCATATGACATTAAAATGTATTTTTAAAACCAAAGGAAGAGCCCGAATGGTACCCATCTTTGTTCCTATTAATTTAATGAACGTTGAAACAGAAGGATATATCGATAATTTATGGGCTCGGTTCGTGCAAGCGAAACGTCATTATAACGGTGTCGCAGACGTCTCTTATACTTTACGAAGCGCTTTGGATTTACCTACCTTTTGTATTGACGCTAATAATCTTCTGTTGTCACCAAGTAGTAGCATGATGGTGGAGGACGTACAAGAGCCAACAAAGTATTTTTGGGTACAAAAGTTGTTGATTATTTTCAAAGTCTTTGAAGCTCATTTTATCCCGGTAACATCTGGATGGCTTATGTTTCTTGCGGTCCCGGTGATGCAGTTTATATTACAGCCTCCGGCAGGGTTTGAAGGTTGGGTAGCAACAAATCAAAACCCAATCCAGGTATCCGAGTTCTATTTGCGTATCTTTAATGTTTTAAAATGGATTACGTTTGTTTTACCATTTCCTTTATTTGGTACTCTATCGATTTATGAAAGCTTGCATCGGTTTATTGACATGGAGTTTTTAAACAAGACCAAAGAAGAAACAAGAAATTGGGTAAATTATTTGGATTATTTGCACACGCCCATTGCTGCTTGGGTTTTTATGACCATACCTTCCGATATTGCTTCACTGAAAAGAATTTTTAAAACACGAGATCAATATATCGTTGCAGAAAAGGTCTTCCACGAAGGACGAGACTAGAATACGTCTTTTTAATATGTATCATTTAAAATATATCCCCCCCCCTACTCTTTTTGTACACTCTACTTGTTCTTTTCTTTCTATTATACAATAAGCTTTCTTTTCCCTTTTTTAGCTATAAAAAAAAAATTGCTAAGCAGTTTGAAAAATGCAACTTGTCAAAGAAATCACGAGAAAAAAAAATGGATTTAGATTAAATAAACTCGAAATTATCGAGTGATACAGTAATACATTAAGAGAAAGTTAAGAGGTGGATGAGGATTATTGTAGTTGAATTGGTAAAAAGTTTCCAACAATTACAGTCTATAAGAAAGATAAGTAACAACTCAATAAATATATTTGCTCTTTACTTACAGGAATGTTATATTTATCTCTTCGAATTGTAAATGAAAAACAGCAAGAAATAACGCTTGCGTTTTCCGGGTTAGGACTTCGAAGTAAACAAGACGTTAACACGGCCTTTTGTCCAGGATCAAAAGCAATGTTTCCATATTTCTATTTAAAAAAAAAATTGTTTTAGTATATCTTTGTTTTTTAAAAAAAAAAACCTCCAATGTTATAAGCGACTCTTACCTCCCAGTAATTGACAGCTGATTCCTCAGCCATTAATTCATAGATACACAAACGTCCTTCTCTTAAATTCTCAATAGGTACATTGACAAGAGCTGCAAATTCTTTATTGCCCTTATAAATCTCACCAGTACGACGCCATAAACAAGCTGGTATACCCATCGAACTAAACACACGATCATAATCCTATATTTTTTTTTAATTTCAACCATTTTGATTAATTACACATATATATTTATATACCAAAAGTAAACGTTCAAATGCTTCTTCTACTAAGATCAAGTCAATATCCGTTAATGATTGTGCTACCGATCTAAATGCAGGTCGAAATGTTCCCATAACATTCAGAATTCTTTGCCTACTTGAAGCAGACATACTATTATATATATACATTAGTCCTCCCATCCCAGCCTCTCCAATTATATATATAAAAAAAAAACTTACTTGTTATCCATATATTTTTGAAGTCGAGCATACCCATTAACATAATTATAAGGTTTCAAGAACCCAGCTTCATATTTTGCGTTGATGACTTCGGTTAAACGGTCCTCTAATTTACCATCTGATGGATCAGCAGCAGTCAAGAAGAATCTTTCGGTTGTATTGACTGTTGTATTAGGCGTACTGTACATTCCTTGCGGATCGTTGGTTGAACCAAGCGAATCTAAAAAATCACTAATAACTGATATCTCGTTTCCCATTTGTTCACTGGCAAATGTTAATTGTCCTGCACCCATTTGTCCATAGAATTGAAGAGGAAGTCCACCCATATTACTATTTGCTCCAATAGGTGCTTTTTTTTTTTTGGAAGGGGGAGTAATTAGATTATTATTTTTTTGTGTGAAAAATAATTATCTTACCATTTGTATGATTTACAGTGGATAAAGGTGGATAATTTCCGCCATTGAGTCCTTGTTGTGTCATGCCATCTTGACGATTATTGACTTGTTGTTGTTGTTGCTGTACTTGTTGCTGCTGTTGTTGTACTTGATGTTGCTGTTGTTGTACTTGTTGTTGTTGTTGTTGCTGCTGCTGTTGTTGTTGAACTGAGGGTTGAGGTGTATTTCCAGACGTCTTTACTTCATCATGACATAAATGACCTATACTACGTTTAATACAACGCTGACAAGGACGACCTAGATAAAGAATGAGTAAACTTTATATATACATTCCAAAATATATTTTTCTAACCTTCGTCACAAGTCATGTGAGAGCGTCTACAATATACACAAGCTAATAAAAAGAGTTCATTTAGTTTATTAAAAAATAAATAAATAAAAAAAACAGAACAAAAAAATTACCATGAGTTACTTTTCGTCTTTTAGGTCCTGTACGTTTCTTTTTTGAGTCTTGGTTTTGATTATTTGAGTTTTCTTCGTTTTGATCTTGTTGATCTGGTGTTAGATTCTGTTCAGGCATTTCTAATTATTATTATTTTGTGGGGTGTGGTCTAATTTTTTTTTTTGGTTGGTTGAAAAAAAAAAAGAAAAAGGTTGTTTTTATATTAAAATCATGTCAACAATGGTAAGTTGACAGAAGAGTATATATGAAAAAAAAAAAAAAAAAGGACTTTTTATATACTTTTCTGTTGCTCTTTTTTTTATTTAAAAAAAAAAGTGGTTAGATCTAAAAAAAAATAAAGGGTTGTTTGAAAAAGAAGTGAAAGAAACAGGGCTTCCTCTAATTTATACATTTTTACGGGCGGATTTAAAAAAAAAAAAAAGTTCAAATGGCGGCAATCAGCGTCATTCTTTTTGATACACACCTCTCATTTAGTAGCATTATACTTGTCATCAACTTAATTCAATACATTGTCATTTTTTAACGTCTGATTATTAATTTTATCTCTTTTTCGCCTTTAATATATATATTTTTTTTTTACGCAAGTATGAAACTCTTTACTCTAGCGCTAGAACAAATACATTTATTCTATTTCTTCCTTCATTTTCTTACGATGGAAAAGAACGAAAGGTTGCGTATCAAGGTTTATGAGCCTTCCTTTTTCATACAACATTTTTTTTTTTGCTGATATGAAAAGAAGGATGATGTATCAGGATTTTCAAACCCCCTACCAAATCCAGAGAGAAAGGTTTGATACTAAAATTATTCGTAGCACATAAGCTTATCTCATTTTGTCAGGTTGTTGTCACTTATAAACATTTTCTAAATGTATATTTTTTTGTCTGCCTTTTTCTTTTCTTACTTGCCAAAAACCGGTAAAGAAACTTTCAGACAAGCAAAGTATTACAGGAATAACTTGAACGAAGCTTCTTTTCAAGAAACTTGTACTATACACGATCCCCCCCCCCAAATAATAAGGTCACCTTCTTTAAGAAGTTTCAAAAGAAAAAAAAAACCAAGGTAAAGAAAATCAAATACTTTAATAAGTGCGTACCTACAGCAATACTTATGTTTACCTGCTCTTTATTATTATTTTTCTAAAAAAAAATTGTTTTGATTGATGACAGCGATAGATCCCATTGTATCATGCTTTCTTATGAGTTAATAAGGCGCTCTATACGAACCGTCTCTGGTAGGACTCCTCTTCCAGTATATATTACATATCGAATCATTAAAAGGTCTGAGGCCAAGATAAGCCCTTTTTTTTTAGATGTGGTCAATATCCATTCATGCTCTATATCAGAATAACTAACTCGATGCTCATAAGAATATAATCGTATGTAAGTAAACCGAGCGAAGATGAATCTTACATATTTTAAGTAGTTAAACGTATAAAAGAAAATAATACGTTTTGAGATACTTGACTTGTATTATCATATCAAATCAGAAGCACCGCCGCTTTTTCCTATTTTTTTTTCATCATATGTGTATTATTCATTCATACAATAATAGTTTACACAATGTTATAAATTTAATAAATGGTTACAAGGCTGTGCTGTATCTTCTTTATGTCTTTGTAACTCAAAATCCAATTTATGAAAAACCGTAATTGCTTAACGAGGAAGGAAAAAAAATGCTGTCACCAAATGAGTCTCTAAAAAAGTGACCGAATGACGGTGGAAGCACTAAATAGGCAGGTAGACTATTTTTTTTTAAGAAAAATCTTTTTATTTCTAATGCAATCGTTAAACGTTCATCAAGCACCTGCTACTAATAAAGCAACACCACCTAACCCCAAAAAAGTCAAGTTAAGCTTTGACTACAATGCTAGTCCAGACGGTGTTGATCATAATTTACTTATTTTACTTCATGGTTTAGGTAATGACTTTTTTATTTATTTTTTATCCATGCACTTAAACTTTATACCTATTAGGTGATTCAAAAGGGCCATTCGCAAATCTTGGTAAGAATCTTAAATTACCACAAACCGGAACATTATCTGTACAAGCACCTGAACCAGTTCCTTATATGGACGGGTGTTTCCAATGGTTTCCTAGTTTTGACATGTTGACAGGTGATTGTAAGTACAAATATAATTTTTTTTTTTACAAGACTTTTTTTAATGATATGTAATTTAGTATTAACGCCTGCAAATCCCGAAAGACTTAAAGGGTTAATACGTACACGTAACCTTATGGATGAATTAATACAACATTTAATTATGGATTGTGGATTTAATGCAAGTAACATTTATTTCTTTGGGTTCTCTCAAGGTGGCACAGTTGCATTAGATACAGTCTTGTTTGGTAAGGTTCGAAATTTGGGAGGCGTGGTTAGTATCAGTGGGTATTTGCTTGAGGAGCAAAGAGTAGATAGAAAGATTGGGGATGGATATGGTGGATATATTCTCGTTACGCAAGGTGAGAAGGATGATACGATTGGTAGTAAATTTGAAGCAGAAAAACGCGTAAGTGTGGATTTAAGGTGTATAAACGAAACAAAAAAAGTTAAAATATATATTTAGTTTAAGGCGATTGAAAGACAGTGTGCATCGTCTGCCGAGATATCGCATGTATTTATTTCAAACAAGAATCATACAATGCCTAGTTCTGAAAGAGAATGGAGGTTAATCCATACATTCTTCGGAAAGAATATGTCTAGAAGAAATATTGAGTTAGAGAATATGTCTGATGTTTACTTGGTTAAATAATATATATATATAGTTGTGATGGATACTATTTTGTTTTTGTATATATAAAACGATAAACTAATCTATAAATACGAGTATATTAAACAGATAGTAGTATAGTACGACATGATGAGCAAATAAATTCCCCCCTTTTTATCACGAATAAATTAATCATAATTTTTTTTTCTTTACTTATTATTTTTATTTTTATGTTCATATAGACCGATATGATACTCCTTAGAGTATTGGTCATCCGTAAAGGTAAGTGAAAAAGTAATGTGCTACATTCTTTTTTTTTTTTTTTTTTTTTTTTTTTGAACGCGTAAATAGAACGAGCATCAAGTTTTCTCCAAAATAAAAGCAGACAAAACAACTAATGTTGTCATAAATCTATCTGCCAAGACGCTAAAGATGTGGACGCGGATGATACAGTAAGCATTTCTTTCCAATCTTTCAAAGCAACGTCAGAGTATTGTGGAAAAGAAGGTAAGTCGATAGATATACCTACCTGTGGAACGTAATATAGTAATCAAAAGTTCGTTTTTTTTTTTTGCGACTTTACACGACTACGTAAAGAATAGTCGAGTTCCCTACTTTAATGATTTTTTTACGGAGAACAAAATTAAACTAATGCAATGGATTGAGTACAAGCATGGGTGTTGGACCCGATAATTCTTTGCGCAATGTGGTACGTAGCTTAATTACTTTGATTGATGTCGTAATCTGTTGATGATGTCGTATTTACTCCTAGTGCTATCACTCCCGCCGCTGGACGTGGCTCTATCTATTTGTGCACTTTTACTTTTGAGAGAAGAGCTAACATATGAAGAAGATGAGTTACTCGAGTAAGTAATATAAATAAAAATGCGTCTTGCCCTTTTTAATGATAAATGCATGCAGGTCTGGTATCTACAATTACGTAAATCCATATATAAAGAATATACGCAGTTGTGGAATGAAGCGGATGACGAGCAGGAGATGACGTTATACCGACGTTTCGTCAGTTATTTTTACATGCTATTAAGTAACACTTAACTGGAGATAATCGATGGAGAGACTGGCTGAGCTAGCAGGAAGGCTGTACTTGAAACGCACAAACAACTGTTCCGAAGACCCTTCTACGAAAAAACAGATTTAATATTAATATACAATAGTAGCAAGAAACGTTGACTTATGTAACAATGAGATCGAAAATAACTTTAGAATTGAAATTAAAGCAACAGACAAAAAATTTGCGTGCAAATTCTTCTACAGTAGTCAATCGATTTAATGGTACGCTTGATTTAAGGGTGAGCATTTTCTGTCATCCGCTTTTGCAACCACTATTGCCACTAGTATTAAATAAAGCGAAGCGTATACTTTTTTTTTTGAATATGGTCAGTGATGGGATAATTATATATCCAGTAATAAAAATACTGTGCAAGTTTTTTTTTTTTTGGTGCTTATTCCAAGCGAATATAAGCTCGAAGATTATATTTACTCCAAGATGAATACACTACTATTACTTATTGAATAAAAGATAGCGTAGCAACCTGTTTTCAGGTATGCATTACATAATCTTAACTGTCAAATACTTTCGGAAAGTATATTCAAATTATTTGTTACTATTTAATGATGTATTAACATTTTCATGACTGGGTGTATATAGTTATCCCATCGACTGCTCGATTCAAGGGTGAACTTTCACGAAACTCGAGACACTACTGTATATGTTTATATTTAGTTGTACGAGTGATATTAGTATGAGAAAAAGTACGTTTCAGCAGCCCCAAAAACTAAAATCTCGAGGACTATTTTGTATCAGATTTCGATCAATTAGAATCGTATGATTTACAGTTATGTGTTTCTGGTTGAACTTAAAGGATAAGTGATGTATACATTCTTACTATTTAATAAAAAAAAGAAGAAGGGCGTTTCATATTAATCTGATCCTGAGATCAAAATATAAACAAATAATTTATGCTATATGTGGGATCAATTAAGGTTGTTAACAACGGCATGAAACCTTTTTTTTAATAAACTTGTTTAGAAATTATGTCAAAAAAGAAGAATCAGATAAATTATAAGCGTCTTTTTATACGTCATTCGGATGTTTAAAAAAAAAAAAGAAATAGATGCAATTTTTGAAAAAAATGAGAAAATATTTTTCTTTTTTCTTTCTTCTTTTTGTATTTTATTACTTTTTTTATCTTGTATGTGATGGAAGGATTAGTTGAATATACATATGATTTTTTGATACAAGAAAATAAAGTACCCAATTTGTCTTGGGTAAATGTAGCTATTGCGGCTTCTTTTCTTGTTGTAAATGGTAAAATATATTCTTTTTTTTTTGAAGGCCTGTATACGTACTGAACCAAAAAAAAAAAGGCATTATCTCGAAGGGGCTTGGTTTAAAATTAGAAAGATCACTTTTGACAAGTTCGATCAGATGTATTGTCCAACTCACAATTATGGTAACATTTTTTTTTTTTTTTTTTTTTTTTTTTGGGGAAATGAATATTGATATAATACAATAGGGCCAAGTTCTTGATAGTGTATTTAGAGCGAAAAACCCTATACTGGTTATGTTAATGACTTGTAAGCTATAAAAAAAAAATCCTATTATTTATTATTTTTATTAAAGTATTTCCCAATTAGTCACATTAATTTTTCTGAGTTCATGTGAAACAGTTTATAATAAGTCTGACTGGTCTTTTGGAGGAATGGTAAAAATATATAGAAACAAAAAGGAGTTAAATATTTACATCTATATAGTTCCCTAGTGTATTTTTATCAACAGCATTTTCTACATTATTTATTGGTGTGTTGGGAACACGATTTGCGATGAATGAACATCATTTTTGGGTGCCAGAACTATTTATACCAACCGTGGGTTTATTATTAGGTATCACAGCAGGTGGGATGGCAGTAGGAATATCAAGTTGTTTGACAAGAGTAGGACAACAGACTGATCAAATAGAAACATACCTTAGTTTTGGAGCTAGTCGATGGGAAGCGGGAAAAGCCGTTGCAATTGAAGCTATTCGGGTTGCCATGTTACCCACAATAAATCAAATGTCGGTCATTGGACTTATTACTATACCAGGAGCCATGAGTGGTCAAATTTTGGGTGGTGGATCCATTATGAATGCTGTACGGTATCAACAAATTATTACTTTTATGGTATCCGCTACAACTAGTTTAGGGGTTTTATCAGTAGTTTATGTGAGTACAGACATACATTTTATTTTATATAAATATATATATATATATATATATATGCTAATGGATTTATATAGTATTGTATTCATCATTTGATTGATAAAAAACATCGGTTAAGACCAGAAAGAGTACACAAGTATAAAGCTAACGTGTTTAGAGATATCAAGTTTTTATTTGTTGGTGTTTACAGTGAATTATTCCAAAGACAAGAGTATTTAGTGGATGAAAATACACCTTTAATTAGATAACAAAAAAGTCAGCTGGTCATATTATAAATAGCATTAAAGTAGTTAATTCTCCCCCTTTTTTTTTCTCTCTTTTTTTTCCTTTTTCTTTCTTTATCCATATTATTCAAGTAAGTTAATAATCCTTTTTTTTTTTATATACATATATATATATTATTATTTTTTATTAAAGCGAAAAAAAAATAAAAATAAAAAAAGATATAAGAAAAAAAGATAAAAACACCTTTCCCTCCCCTTCCAAAAAAAAAAAAATACAAAAAAAAAAAAAAAAAAAAAAAAAAAATAGATAATGACTACACCATGTTTAACTCGTCAAAATGCATTTTTATTAGAAGAAAATGAGCGATTAACACCTCTTGATTTGGTATGTTTATTATTTTAAAAACTTATAAAGCTAAAGCGAATAACAATAATATTAGTTTTGCGGAATATGTCTGGAATCAAACGATCAAGTATTAATCAAACCTTGTACTTGTATTGTACGAAATAAGCCATAGTTAGTTATAAAAAAACTAGTTGTTTTTTATCAGTTTTTTTTAATTATCAATTAGTTTAGCACACAAAAAGTGCTTTCTCAATTGGTTAGAGAAAAATGGGCAACCTTTGTACTGTACACGGTGTAAATCGAGATACAGTTTATCGATTGGCCTTACTGTTCGTACCAAATTATTATTTTCGCTTGTTCAATTCGTTTTGTTTATATTGGCTTATCTTGCCACTCACCTTTATATGTGCCTAAATTTCGAGTCCTTTCTAAAAAGTGATATTCTATCACAATATGGAGAGGATACTTTTGTTCGAGTTCCAGAAGAGTTTATATTACCTGTAAGTAGTTTCTCTCTCTCTTTTTTTTTTTTTTGTCTTATATATGTGTGTACTGACAGTAAAATATACTACTAGACAATTAGTTTAGGGTGCTGGAAGTCATCTTTTCAATCCTTTCGTTTGTTTTTTATTTCGTATTTTTGTTTTGCAGTCATTTTCATCATTTCCTTCATACTTTCTTTTCTTGTAACAAATCACTTTTATCCACTTTCTTTGTCCTTGTATTTATATTCGAGAATATATGCTGTCAAAATAAGAAGTTTTACATAAATATGCGCTTTTTTTTTTTCTTTGAAAGTTCTTATTTAAATTTTCCCCCTTTCCGCCCATTCTTGAGCTCATTCGTCTGTGTGTAACTGCGAGTCAAACTCCCAATCTGAACCAAGTTACTTAATAAAGAATAATGTACTCATCTTTATTAAAACCCAATTGAGCCAATAAGACTAGAATACATGAGTAATATTTAACCGCTATTTTTATTTTCCTTTTTTTTTTTTTTTTCTTTTTCTCTTCATATCTATTAATCTTCTTTTTTTTTTTGTAGGTACCCTTTATATATATACTTTAAACAATGACATATCCACCTTATGACGCTTACTTGTCAAACCTTGACTCACTTGTATTTGACACACCAAGTGAAGTAATTCAATCTGAAAAAGATGTTGCAGATGAACTTGACTTATGGGTAAAACTATTAACCACTTTTTTTTTTAAAATTTTTTTTCATGGGTGACAAATTAATTTTTTTATTTTTTTTTATTTTAGAGTAACGCACAATTTACATTTGATGTAAAGCCAGGTGTAGGAATTTATGATGAAGAAAAGAACAAGAGTCCAGTGACTACAACAGCTTCACAATTTGAATCTGCTTCTGGTTTGGACCCTGAAACTTATGATACACTTGTCAATTATCTTGATTATGAGTTACCTAGACAACAACAAGTTAAATTAGAACACAAGCCTGCACCTAAGCGTATTCAACCACGTCCCTTAGCTCCTGCTTTACCTATTCTTTCTCCTGCTGTTCCTACTCGTCAAATCTTGATGCCTAAACCACCTGCCGCTGCTCCTACGCCTGTCATGGCTTCTATTGTACCATCTACTCCTAAAAAGACTGTGACTGTAAAGCGTCCTTTACAAGAAGAAGAATTTGATTTCGAAGATAATCAAAATCCCGATGAAGATAAACGTCGTCGTAATACAGCTGCTAGTGCTCGTTTCCGCGTGAAGAAGAAGATGAGAGAACAAGCTATGGAACAATCTGTTCGTGAAATGACAAAGAAATCTGATCACTTACAAGATCGTGTCAATAACCTTGAGACCGAAATCAAATTCCTTCGTAGCTTATTACTAGATAAAGCTGAAAAGAACAAGGCTTAAAACAAAACAAAACCCAACAAACAAAAATTCAACATTTTATAAATATTCAACATACACAAACCCTTTTTCTTTTTTATATATTCAACATAACATTCCCCCCCTTCTCTCTAAAATCTTTCAACATATTTACAAACCCTCCTCCCTCCCTCTAATTCAACATTATATCATTTTCTTTTTTTCCTGTATCATATTTTCAACATTAATTTGTACCTGTAATTCAACATTTATTTAAAACAAACAACACCCCCCTCCATTTTTTTTAACTTCTTCCTACCCTAGTTCGACTTAACTCTAATTCAACATTAGTCAACGCATTCAACATGATAACCTAGTCTTTTAATTTTTTTATAACTTAATAAAAAAAAAAAAAATATCTTTTTTTTTTCCTAACTCTCTGACTCATTTGATTCCCTTATATCCGTATCCAGTTTCTTCATGCTTAGTAATATCTACTCAGTTCATGTGAAAAAAAAAAGCGGTAAATATATACTCTCAGTTTCTATCTCAACTGTGTGTATATTTCTTTTTCTTTACACTGGATAAATATACAGAATGACAGATTCATCACAACCTAATATGACCATGGACTTTCCTTATGGTGCTCAACCAGATATAAGTAAAGTCCCTTTGCTTT
Organism: Thamnidium elegans; assembly: GCA_025201345.1. NCBI lineage: Eukaryota > Fungi > Mucoromycota > Mucoromycetes > Mucorales > Mucoraceae > Thamnidium > Thamnidium elegans. Next base: position 65,844 of record JAIXMG010000042.1, read on the forward strand.
TAGAAAGTAGTACATGTCTTCTAATGTAATTCTCTGTTAGTTCGAGCTAATCAAAAAGATGTCTATTATCAAATGGTATTACAGGAGCAAATGACTAGAGTAGCGCAACAGTTTCTTGGTAACTAAAAGTACATGTACATAGAATACCAAAAGGATTTAACATAAAAAGTATAGGAGCTAGACGTCAACATCAATGGCAAAAAGAAATTAACACTGTATCCAACTTTTGTTACTATGGCTTAACGACTTTATTGGGTACACAAACTTTAGGAGAAGAATACTGTGATCTTGTACAAATCGATCAAAATAATCAAACGTATCCTGGATTAATTGTAAGTATTTTTGTGTGTGGGCATTTTAGAGAAAGATGGACTTATATAGATATGTAGCGTCGTTTTATGCTTGTTTTTGCTCAAGCGGTTTTACCTTATATATATACCCGTAGCGTATCCCAATTAAAGAAACAATCACGCCAACCATCGGTTCAATTAGAACCGAAAGGTTTAAAACACAGTGTAATACAGTTTGTAAAGACGCATATAACCATGATTCAAGAGTTCTTTGTCAAGAATGTAAGACCGGTTCATTTAGCCATTTTTTATTTCTTTGGTGCTTATTATAGTTTTTCAAAACGGTTTACTGGTATTCGTTATGTAAGTTTTTTTTTTTTTGGGGGAGGGGAAATAAGTGGAGTGTGTAATCTAATGAAATCAAAACAGATATTTACACGTCAATTGGGAGTTCATGAGCAAAGAGTTGGATATGAAGTCTTGGGTGTTTTGATCACACTTCAATTATTAATTCAAGGTGGATTAGCAGCTCGTAAACGAATTATGAATGCACAATTGGCTAAAGAGATTGAAGCTGAGAAAGAAAACGAAACTGACGTAGAGGAAAAGAAGATTGTAGAGGAAGATGATTTTGATTTTATGGACTCGGTTGATGAAAAACCGGAGCAAGTAGAGTTGACGGATGAACAATTACAAACTTTAAAATGCGCGCTTTGCTTAGAACCACGTACAGTTACGACTACAACGCCCTGTGGGCATTTGTTTTGCTGGAGTTGTGTAGTAGAATGGTGCCAAAATAAACCAGAGTGTCCGTTATGCCGTAGTAGTGTTAATATATCGCATCTTGTGCCTCTAAGTAACTTTTAATCTTAATAAAGTCGGATAATAAATGGACCGTATGTTGTTGTTTTCTGGTTTTTTTTTTTAAAGTATCGGGAATTTGATATCTCCGTCTCGTTAAAATTATTTTCGCATATATGTTTACAAAAAGGAGGGTTGGGGTTGGGGTTTCGGTAAAGGTGATTTTCCAGTCTTTTTTATATATATATGTAACATATAGTATCATGGTTCGCTATCAATTTTAAGAAGAAAAAAATGATACTATGACGAAGAAAGATATGTTCAACGTTTAGAAAGACATTTATCTTGGTTGTTTCTGGTTTTTTTTTTTTATCATAGTTATAAACTAATTTGATAACTTTCTTTTGTCGCAGAAAATTAAAAAAAAAATTACCCGCGCTCGAGATTTTGTATCACAATGATATCATATGCTCCAGTATACTTTTATCTTTAGATAGGTAGTGTATGTGTGTGTAAACTTCAAATAGATATATAAGGAGTACTTTATGGCAGTTATAAGGAGAGGAATTGCAATTGCAAATATAATCAGTTTACGAGTTGTCAATTTTTGTAAGCGAAAAATAAAAAAAATAATGCGACATTGAAAAGTGTTCTCCTAAGTGACCCTAATCTTATGATAAACTATAAATACTATTGTATTTTATTTATCCTTTTTCCCTTCTTCTTCTTCTTTTATACATGTATAAAATGGTAAAGTCAATACTTGCATTAAGTTTATTTTATTACGGTGTTGTATTTGCACAACACCATCATGATATGAAAGATACTGTCCAGCCTGCATTTAACGCTACGGGAGAGGAATCCATGTCTTATGCTTTATTACCTGAACATAAAGGATACTTTTATGTTCATGTTATTATGATGATTATAGCATTTTGGATATTAATGCCAATTGGTAAAAAAAAAAAAAACTATGATATTTTTTTATTTTTTTTTTACTCATCTTTTTTTGATAGGTATTATGCTGGGTATTGCCAGGTCATCTCTTCACGTTCCGGTTCAATTATTGTCATTTTGTTTTGCCATGGCAGGGTTCCTATTTGGTAAACTATACGGTCACTCTACACCTCATCTCTACGAATCTAACTCCCACCATACGCTTGGGTGGATACTGTTCCTGTTTTTAATTATACAAGTGATAGTTGGTATGATAAGAAAAGTAGCCAATGCCATTGGGAAAACCAGTCATTACCAAACCGTAGAGCAAACAGAAGAGTCTTCTTCTTCGTCTTCTCGTACGAGTGAGGCAAGTAGTGAAACATTGCATATGAGTTCATTTGACTTTGACAAGGAAGCATATAAACCGGAGGCAGTCACGACACGTCTTTTTAATGCCGTATCACCCTACATTCCTAAACCGATGAAAGATGCATTTGTGACACTTGCGTATAATCCATTCACCAAGGTCTTTTGTAGATATTATCATATGGTGATGGGTAGAACTTTTATTATTTTAATTTTTATTCAAACCCTTAGTGGATTAATTGTTTATCATGGTGTATGCAGGTAAAAAAAAAAAAAAAAAAAAAAAGCAATTATAATTTTATTTTATTTTATTTTCTGCTTGCTTATATCAATTAAATGAAGGTCTTGGGAAGTATTAGGTTGTATTGCACATTTAATTAAAGGCGGTATCTTTTTTTTTTACGGTATTATCACATTTGGCCGGTACTTGGGCGCATTTGCAGATCGAGGCTGGGCTTGGAATCAAGTAGACAACGGAGGTTCAAGTTTTGAAATGATTGAATGTGTTTTAATTTTTGTATACGGAATTACCAATACATGGATGGAACATTTTGGTCAAGACAGTACATGGACTCATAAAGACTTGGAGCATGCTAGTTTAGCATTTATGTGGTGGTGGTGTGGTCTTATTGGTATATTGGTAGAAAGTAAAAGAATTGCCAGGTTGTTGCAAAGAACCAGTTCAAGTTATTCTTTAAATCCATTTCCTGCACTGACGGTGCTGATAACTGGTATTTCAATGGGAAATCATCACCAGGATTCAGAATATTCTAGTAATATTCATTGGATGTGGGGTATTTTGTTATCAAGCGCGGCGGTGTGTCGTTTTATTACTTATATAACGCTGTATCGTAATTTACCAAAGGATCGTCAACCGACTCGTCCTCCTTCCGAGTTGTTGGGAGCGTTTTTACTCTTGGCCGGTTCCATATTGTTTATGGCCTCTAATTCAGGCACTTTGGATTGGCTAAAAGAAAATAATGTGGATAGCATGTTCTTGATGAATGTGTGTGTGGCACTTACTTCTATTACCCTTTGCTATGTCACTAGTCTACAAATTCTTAAAGCTTGGGCTGAAAAAAGAGAAGCATTAAAGAAGCAACTTGATCAGTTCTTCTAATAATAAAAATAACTTGTTGCCATAGAAAAAGAAAGGGAAATTTTTTTTTTTTTTTTTATATAAAACGTGGAGTCAAAATGTTTAAATTTCTCTGTCTTTCTCTTGCCTTTTTTTTTTCAAATTTTTTTTTTTTTTTTCAACTAGCAAAAAAGGGGTGGAAGGGAAACGGTTTATTTTACTTTATATTTCGAGTGGTTTTTTTTTTTCTTTTCTAAAAAGTTTAGTTGAAGTACGCGCGCGCCCTATTTTTTATTTTAAACAACCTTTACTTTTTTTTTTCTTTCATTATAAAAACAATGTCAGATATTAAACCTGCTCATCGTATTGATTCTACTGTATTGGCAGACGGTACAACTATTCATATTAACGGTAAATAATAATAATAATAAAAACTTGACATGGAGTATTTTATAATATACTAACGTAAATATAAAGACCATGTATATTTGGCTCCAGAGCATCTTGGCGAACCCTATTATATTGGAAGAGTTATGGAATTCTGTACTTCATTTAAGAGGAAGGGGCTTCAAGCTCGCATTGCTTGGTTTAACCGACCTAAAGATGTTATTAATCGAAAGTCTGCTGATCCTTGCCTGCTGGTAGCTACCATGCATTCAGACATCAATCCTGTTTCCTCCATTCGTGGTAAATGTACTGTCACTCACAAGTACTACGTGCAACACATTGATGAATATCGTAAACAACAAGATAATTTTTACTATAATCAATTATATGATCGATACATACAACGTGTTTATGATGTTGTTCCATGTGAAACAGTACAGAACGTACCCATGGAGACTCTGGAAGCTTTAAAACAAAGATTTCAATTTATTATTGTAGAGCAAGGTAAAGCCGCTGATCTAACAATTGCTAGAAGAAATTGTTGTGTATGTCAACAATGGTGCCAAAGGTAAAAAAAAAAAAAAAAAAACTTTTTTGCCCTTTCTTTTTTTTTTTTTTTTTGCGTGCTCATCTTTTTTTTTATATATGTAAATGTAGTGCTGTATCAGTAAAATGTGCAGGATGTCAAAAGAGTTATCATATGTCATGCTTAAACCCGCCATTGACTCGTAAACCATCTAAAGGGTTTGCTTGGCAATGTGCTTTCTGTACTCGTCAAGAAGTACTCGCAGACTCATCTTCTTCCAATCCTCAAAGTCCAGCCTCTATAGAAACTTTCTCTTCAAAACATCCTTCACCCGATTTAGATCATCCGCCCACAAAAGCCGAGTTGAAACGACAAACTCGAGCTACTCGGTCTCAAGTATCCTTAAAACCATCCAGTACACAAGCTCAGCCTGATCGAGAGAAATCAGAACCCAAATTAAAGGTACACAATAAAAAGGTACCTAAAAGTAAGTACAGACAATGTACAATAGTCTTTCTTTTTTTCTTTTTTTTTTTGTATGTGTATAACGTTTTTTATACTTATTGCTTGTTTTGTATTTTTTTTTTTGTTTGCGTAGATCAACAGATAAAGATGACACACATGTGGCCTTTTCGATATTTCGGTGTCAATACGAATATTGGAGATATCCTTGGTAATATAAGCAACATAGTTAAAATAAAAACGTCACAACTGAAAAATTTTTAAAATAGATGTTGATGATCGTATCTATCCGAGAGCAAAGAGTCGAATTGGTGCTAGGTATCAAGCAACTGTACCGGATTGGAATGATGATCAACAATTGTCTCCTATTGCTAGTGATTCATCCTTCAAGTTAAAAAAGAAAAATGATCGAAAGATGAAACTTAATTCAAATCATAAAAGATCAGGTATTTTTTTTTTTTTTTGGGTGTATAAAAAAAAAAAAAAAAAGAGATAACTAAAAAAAAAAAAAAAAAAAAAAAAATGGTTTATCTAGCTGATACAAGTCCAACTGCTGAACCAATGGAAGGTATCATTGAAGAACAACCATCTGAGGTTTCAATGATCCCGGTAAGAGGTGGAGATGATACAGCCACTTGCCTTTATCGACCTGGGATTCTAGATGATGAACAAAGTAATGTACCCTTTTTTTTTTTTTTTTTTGCAGCTTAAGTATACTAACATTTTGATATAGTTGACGACTATATGAATAAAGTCAAGGAATTAGGTAATATCCCAGTATCACCACACTCATCCGATTTAATGGATAAAGCACTTCATGAACTCGAGCTAAGCGATTACCATACCGATCACGCATTTCAAAACATGGAACAATTAAGCAAAAGCGATTTTAAACATTTAGTGCACTGGACTCAAAAAGAAATCGATGCCTTTGAACAAAGTATACGTGATCACGGACATGATTTAAATTACGCTAAAAACAGTGTACAAACAAAATCTATGGCTGATATCGTAAGGTTCTTTTATCAGTGGAAAAAAACTGATCGCTATGAATTAGTTTATTCTGATTGGACAAAGATATATCGACCAATGTAAAGGAACCCAAAAAAAAAAAACAATAATAATAATACTAATGTACATTATACATATATATAGGAAAAAGTTTAAAAAGTTTCCTCGTAGTAGTCAAGTAGTAGAAGAAACAGACAATGAAATCAATCACATTACAGATAGCGAAGAAGATTCAGATCCAACCATTGTACCCAAATCAACATATAAAAAACCATATCAATGCATGAATTGCCTAACTGAAGAATCAAAAATTTGGAGAAGATCACCTTCTGATTTCGATCGTAAACGAAAAGTATTTAACGAAGTCTTGTGTGACGATTGTGGTATTTACTGGCTGAAATATGCAAAGATAAAGCCTATTGTGGTTGATAAAAAGAGTACAACCAGTAGCAGTAATACTACACCTACTGTTCCTAACATAACTACTTTAAATGTAATGGAAGATGATAAGAAACGTAAAAGATCAACTGATATTACTCGAGCTGTTTCATCAAAAAGACCAAGAGATCACGTAAGTTTTATATACTAAAAAAAAAAAAGATACATAAAAAAAAAACTTATATATGTATATAATTAGTTACGTGTAACATCACCTTTGCATTTTGAAGCTACACCATGCAAAGTATGCTGTAGTACGACTCCTAGTGATCGATTATATATTTGTCACGGTTGTGGTATGTCTGTGCACAACGGTAAAGGATATAAACAAATAATACATGTACGAAAAACGCAACAATTTATTTATATACATATATATGTATTTTTTTAATAGACTGTTATGGAATTGAAAGTAATATGGAGCAAGCAGGGTGGTTATGTGATCCATGCGATAATAAAATCCACCCGGTCTCATCTTACGTCTACGAATGTGTACTCTGTTTCAAATCAGCTAAAGAAACGCAGCAACCATTAAAACGAACAGCAGGATATAATTGGGCTCATGTACAATGCGCGACATTCATTCCCGAGATTAAATTTGTGCAGCCTCATTTACTTTCTCCAGTGGAGTATATTGGTTGTGTTGATATTGCAAGATTAAACGCTACATGTCAATTATGTGAAAATCCTCGAGGAGCGTGTGTCCCTTGCACAGAGTGTAGAAAACCCGTACATGTACAGTGTGCTATTGATCATGATTTCAAACTGGCTTTTGAAATGCAACCTAATACCCATAATAGCAATAAGTCTACTAAATATCCAATTGTACCCGCTGGCCTCTTTGGTCCTTCTTCGCCATCTGGGCTTATGATTCCGCAAGTTTGGTGTCCTTCTCATAATGTCACTAATCGAAAATTAATTGAACTAAGCAATAGAACTGCAAACGATACCCAACAGGTAAAAAAAAAAAAAGGGAATGATATATTTATACTTGAAAAACTAATTTTTTTTTTTTTTTGGAAAATATGTTTAGTCGTCTCTTATGACCTATGTTAAAAATTACAAATGTATAGCTAAAGGCACTACACCTGCCATGAGACGTTTTAGAGCTTCACGACGCTATCAAAGTAATGATGTACACCGCAAGATGCTTAATCCAAGGGCAGCAGCTTTAGAAGCGTTATCGATGGAAGATACAGTACAAACGACACCTACTATTACCAAACTAACACTAACTTCTAATTCGCGTCGAACTAGTATTAGCAGTACCAAGAAAGGAGTATGTTCAACTGAAGGGTGTCCAGTAAGGCATACACCGATTTGGTGGAATGTTGGTGACAATAAAAAAATTTGCCAACGTTGTCATCAAAAAATATAAAAAAAAAAAAAAAAAAACATGTAAATAATATCATATAAAAAAAAAGGGGGGAAGGGAGGAAGAGGGGGAGGATATAAATAAAATATTGTTTATACACACACATATTTATTATTGTTAGTAAATTGCTTTTCCAGGGTAAACAAGTGTATGATCTCGTAAATAAGTACGTGTGATATCACCCTCTTCTTCTTCATTCCCACTTTGATTTTCATCATCTATTGTACTTTTTGCTAAAAAGACAGGGGATACACCAAGTATGATCTTGGTACTATCAAATTGACGATACATTGGTTTGACTTGATTTTTATAAACTGGATCATCTACTTTCAAGTCAATAATTTCAACCAAATCTTCTTGCCCTCGAATAGGTAGACTAAGTTCGATTGCCATGTCAACTAATTTTTCAATTCTTGAACGAATATCTTCTTCTTTATCATAAATCACCGAAAGCTTCTGGACAATACTATCAATAACCAATTTTCTCTTTGCATTGTTTATATCTTTTGCTTTTTCATCCTTATAACGATGTATCAAATCATGTGTTGCTTTTGAGATCTTTAAGCGGAAATCATTCATCCAACCTTCATGGTTTGTACTAACGAATAGTTTTTGTATTTCTTCAAATGCTTCATTTACTTTTGAATCTAAATGAATTGCAGCTCTATAAATGTGTTTTACAATTTCAGTTGTAATCAATTTTTCTACCAAAACGGAAACGAGAGCATAATCAATTCTATCTTTATCTTGATCAAATAAAAATTCAATTTGCGCCTTGTTTTCAAAGTTATGTTTAATAAAGAATTCAATGAGCTCTTCCCTTGATAAATCCTTTTTAAAACATGACTTGGAGTTTGGTGGAAAATTGGATAATTTACCAGAGAATTTACCAAGTTTGGCAATAATGGTTGAAAAATCGTCATCGGTGACTTTAATATTTTTCGATCGATCATAATGTTGTGCTTGGAGTTCTCCAGCTCTTTTTTTCACTGCCATCATCTCTCTTTCGATGATTTCTTGATGTTTCATCAACTCTTTGTTTTCTTTTCGTGATTTTTCGAGTTTTTTAACTGCTTCTTCCAACTTGGTTTTCACTTGTATGGATTTTTTCCTATAGGTGTTTTCTGCTATCGCCCAGTCATCAAGTAGAGATATTTTTCTGTGATGCATATCTATAGGTTTGTCTTTCACGTTTGTTGTGTTAGACGTACTCGTACCCAATGGTGATGAACCATGAGTTACTTTACTATGCGTCATAAAAGAAGATATGTTTCCTCCGGTGCTCATTTTTTTTTTTTTAAATAAAGAGAGAGAAAAAAAAAAGGGGGCGGAAAAAAAAGAGAAGAAAAAAAAAGGGAAACAAATAAACTTGTGTTCAGTTTATTTACTTGGCTTAGCAATATAAAAATAAATAAGGTAGTACATGTACATGATAAAAAAAAAAAAAAAGCAGGTCACTTTTGGGGGGAAAAAAGTCTAAAATATACACAGAAAGAAGGCTTTGTACTGTTAAAGAAAATAAAAAAAGAGTTTTTAATAGAATATATCAATTATAAAAGTTTCTAATTCTTCAATCTAATGCGAAAAGCAGTAGGAGCGTTTCATTTTATTATTTTCAATAATAAAATGAATAAAGTCCGTTATATACACACAACAACAACAATAAAGGATGTGTATATACGCTTAGAAAAAAAAAACGCAGTTTTATCTTTTTAAACTCTTTCCAAAATAACAGCAACACCCTAAAAAAAAAAAAAAAAAGTAGTCAATATATCGGATCTATTTCTTTTTTTTGTGCTGCACTCACCTGTCCACCACCAATACAAGCAGAACCAACAGCATACTTTTCATTTGTACGCTTAAGGGCATGTGACAAATGGGTCAAAATACGTGCACCGGAAGCGCCAAGAGGATGGCCAATAGCAATAGCACCACCATTGACGTTTGTAATTTCTCTTTCTAAACCAAGTGCCTTTTCACAAGCCAAGTATTGAGCAGCAAATGCTTCATTTACCTCAACCAAACCCATTTGCTTCAATTCCAAGTTGGCGCGCTTTAAGGCGCCTGTAATAGAAGGAACAGGTCCAAGACCCATCAAAGTAGGCTCAACTGCAGATGCTTGCCAGCTAACAATACGAGCAAGAGGCGTTAAACCGTACTTGTTGACTGCGTCTTCGCTAGCAATAATAAGAGAGGCTGCACCATCGTTAATACCTGATGCGTTGGCGGCAGAAACTACACCATCTTTCTTAAACACAGGCTTTAACTTGCTCAAGTTCTCAATTTGCAAACCGAAACGAGGATGTTCATCTTCGGTAACTAACTCAGGACCCTTGCGACCCTTAATTTCAACAGGTGCAATTTCATCTTGGAAAATACCAGCCTTTGCAGCTATATATACACACAGAAGAAGAAAAAAAAATTAATATGTACCCTCCTCCCCTAAACATGAATTACTATGCTACTTTACACTTTTCATATCTGTTTTGAGACAAGACGGCATACTCATCACAAGCTTGCTTTGAAATATCATACTTTTCAGCCAAATTTTCAGCAGTTATACCCATAGGGGTAGGCGTAGGGTATTGATCGGTCAAGGCACTCCAGAGAGTATCTTGAAGCTTAGGGTCTTGACCCAACTTGAGTCCCCAACGAGAGCTACCGGATAATGTAAAAGGAGCTAATGACATATTTTCGGTACCACCAGCTAATACAATTTCACTTTCACCTAACAAAATCTCTTGAGCTGCGTTTACAACACTTTGAAGACCAGATCCACAAAGTCTGTTGACAGTCAAGGCAGGTACAGTTACGGGTAACCCGGCACGGTGACCTACGTGACGTGAAACATATGCGCCAGAAATATCGGTTTGAAGCACATTACCGTAGATGACTGAATCGATGGGAACGTCTTTGGGAAGTTCGGCAATGGCTGCTCTGGAGGCTAAACCACCTAACTCAGCAGCTACACATACAGAGAAAAAAAAAAAAGGCTTTTAAAAAAAAAGCTTTTTGTTTACTGATAAAAAAAAAATTATTTTACCCGTAAGGTTTTTGAACTTTCCACCAAAGGCACCGAAAGGAGTTCTGCGTTATAGCGGATTTTAATGACTGTGTTTCACATTATCCCCCTTTTTTTTTTGTATACGCTTACCTCTTGGCTGAAACAATAAATACTTGACGTAAGGCCATTTTTTTTTTTTCTATTATACTCTTATAAAAAAAAAAGTGGAGATGAAAGAAAAAGAAAAAGGGGGAATGCGTAAGGCGGTTATTTAAATGATTAGTACTTGTGTGTGAAATTTTCATGTGAAATCCTGTCATGCTACTTTAATACATTTAAGCGGACTCTATCGTGAACACTATACACTTCAAAACACTACGTACACTACATCCGTTTAATAATAGCAGAACCTGATCGTCAACGTGATTTAGCTATCAAAAAAAAAAAAAAAAAAAAAAAGACTATACATTTAATAGAAACTTTATTTTGGTTTTAGCATGATTAGTCAATATATATATATATTTTTTTTTTTTTTTTGGACAATTAGGTTACAAAGTTCTTTATATTACTCGTTAATGGATAACTTAATTAGGCGTAAAAAAATTACTGTAAATGTATGAGATGAAAGTGTCTTTAAGGGGTCGTAAACCGCAAGCTTCTAAAAAAAACAAAGGGAATCAACTTACTGGTTTAGCTCATGAATTTTTTTTAAAAAGGTTGCATCTGATAATATCTAATGATAGTTTAAATGATTCTAAGGAAGACCAAAAATAACTTTCTTTTATAAGAAGCAATCAGTGGTTATAGTACGGAGAATAACTGTTAATACAATGTACATCATACTTTATATACATATATAAATATTGTATAAATCAGCATCAAAAATATATATATATATATATAATATGCAGTTGTATCAATCTTTAAGCAGTGGTACTATTGAAAAAAAAAATCAAAAAATCAAAAAATCAGATATTTTATTTAAATGATCTCAAAAGAGGTTTACAGAAAAAAGATAATATGAATTATATGGTACAGTGTTTGTTTGTTTGTTTGTTTGTCCTTAGACTTAAAACAGTCTTGCCTTTACTTTAGCTTTGTACTTTTCAGCAGCAGACAAGTAAGGTATATTTAAAGATAGTCCAGCAATAGGAATTAATTCATCGTCACCGTCTTCATTATAATCACTTAAGAGGGAATGTGATTTGATCAATTGAAGACCGATAGGCATGTTGTCATCTTGGTCTTCTTCAGAACTTGAGATAGAGGGAGCTGGTTGCCAAGTAGATGAACGTTTACTGTTTCTCCAGGAAGGTCTAGAAAAGTTAGGGGAGAGTGGAGGTGGAGATAAGGGTGGCGAGGTGCTGTAGGATGATGAATGTGTATAGAATGGTTGATCTGATGGTATAGGTGAATCAGGACAACTAGGTGTATTTAAATAATAATGATGATGGTGATGATGAACCTGTTGAGGTTTGATAGTTAAACGAGGCATAGAAGAATTGACACTGTTACGAACTGGAGACTTGGATAGACAAGGAGTAGAATGCGAGTGTTGACTTATATGTGGCATATAAGGATCATTGTATCTTGAAACAGATGTAATGATAGGTGTAATCGTTTTCTTACCGCGTATCATATTAATTATAGGGAATGTTTTTTTTGTTTGAGTGGTAGATCCAGTCATTTTTTTTTTTTTTGTTTAGAAAGTAAAAAAGAAGAGATAATATTTGTTTTTTTAAAAAAAAAAAAAAAAAAAAAAAAAAAGTGCCTTTATATATAATAAAATAAAACCCAAGGATTTCCCGGTTTTATTTTTCACGGTGCCCATCTTGGTACGCTAATTGGCTTGGCAAATAAGTTCCCTTCCCGTATCAGAACGGCGCGGCCTATATAATACTATGCATTCATGTCATATAGTTAGTAAATAACGCGTATTTTATCAATGACTAATTCTGATTTATAATAATAATAAAAACGAATGTTTAATTTTTCATAAAGTATTGATCTCTTAATTGTATAAACAGATCAACAATTATGTTTTTACTCTGCTCACGTGAGTACTAAGCTTTTTATGGGCTCGGCAATATTCTTTCTGATGGATATATATATATATATATATATATTTAGAATATGTATACGCATATGACGCGTGCATGCATATGCACATTTTGTTGTATAATACATCATGACACATCAAAAGCTAAAATAATATGAAATTATGTAATTACGTTTTTTTTTTTTTTTTTTGAGATTCAGAAACAAATAAAACTCGGTAATAATTCAACCGTTTCGCGTGTAACAAAGGGAAATGTACATGATGGACTCTTTTTTTCATATAAACGTATAAAAAGTATATCAAGTTTAACGTGTGTTGTCAATAATAATTGGGTTATATGACACGAGATTTTTTTTTTTTTTTTTTTTATTTAGTTGAAAAATTTATTGCTCCTTGATTTTTCTTTTTTACTCTTTCTTTTTATTATTATTATTATTATTATTATTTCGCAAGATGGAATCTATTCCTTTCGAGATTGCACATTGCTCTTCAAGTGAACCAGATTATGCACCAGAACAGTTAATTGAATCAAGTCCAGGAAATAACCAAGATCCTTTTCAAAACGTCAGTCATAGAGGCTGGCAAACAAAAAGGTACACAATTTTTTTTTTTTTATATTTATTTGGCGACACATTCGTCCCCCCTCCCCCGGGGGGACATTATATGTACTTATCAATAACAACAAAAAACTCGTAGGTTTCCAGAATACCCACAAGATTTAATTTTACGATTCAAGTCTGGTTTATGTAGTATATCTAAAGTTCAAATTCTGTCACATCACTATAAAATAGCATCTCAAATTGAATTGTTTATTGGTATCACAAAGGAACAAGAACAAGATTCAATGTACATTCAGTTTACTAGATTAGGGTATGCCCTTATATATATATATATAAGTGTTACCTTGACTTAACATTCTTTTATAGTTTCGTAAGCCTCAATAACAACAATAGGTTTCAAGATCGGGAACTCAAGTCGATCAAAATACAAGCGGATTGTGAATATATTCGACTTGTGATTAAAGGATGTCATGAAAATAGGCTTAATGTTCATAAGCAGGTAAAAAAATAAGGAACTTTTTTTTGGGGTAAAAAAAATAAAATAATATTCATAATATATATTAGGTTGGTTTATTGGCATTAAATATCTTGGGGCATGCAGTTTCCCTGCACGATAATTCACTTGTATCGGCTGATCAATATCGCCACCAAAGTATTTCAAATGAGGTAAATAAGAGGCGAAAAAAAAAAAAGGGATTACCTTTTATGTTGATTCCCCTTTTTTTTTGTAGATTCAACAAAGATCGACCATACATAATACAAATTCTGATTTTAATTTGGAGCAGTGGATTCAAGTAATTCAAAATGCTGAAGAAGAATCAGCTCAAGGTAGAATTTTGCATGTACTTTTTTTTTTTTTATACATATATGCGTGTATATTAAGCTTTTTTTTTTTGTAATATAGATGAAGATTTTAAGGAGGCCAAGATTTATAAGGAGTTGGGCGATAGATTAACGGGGCTTTGGAGATTCCTTATCAATTTAGAGACCGATAAACAACAAGCGGTCGAGTCCAAAAATTACGATGAAGCAGATAAAATCAAGGTAAAAAAAAAAAAAAAAAAAAGATTATACACAAACAAATATAGTATACACAACAATAATAAACCCCCTCCTCGGGAGGGCCCTTTTTCTTTTGTAAAATATAGGCTGATATGATTCAGGTTAGACAAACTGCTGAATCTCTTTTAAAGCATTCAGGTATTCAAATCACAAGAGATGGTGATATTTTGCCTTTTGATACTACTGTTAGTTCTTCGCTTTATAATAGTGAAGATGATGATGATGACGAACTTGCAGAGGTTATTATTGTTATTATCATTAAATTTGTGTTACTTATTTTTTTTTTTAGAATGCAATTCCCGATATACAATCTGTTAATGTAACATCGCCAGAATCAAAACTAAACCAGCCTGCCACTCACCCGGAACAGCTACTCGATGAAGCCATTGCCAACTGGACAAGCTTTGATGCATTATGTATCGATGATAAAAAAGACGAAGGCAGCCCGTCATTATTATCCGCCAGAATCCCCATCCCATCCACTGAAAAGAAAGTAGAACCTGTTATAGTGAAAGAAATGATAGATCCTGAAACGATACCTGAACCTTTGACTGAAGACGATATTGAATCTTGCGAACTTTCCATTGAACAGTTTGGACAGGATATCGTAGCTTGTATTATGAGCGTCAAGGTCAAGTGCAGACAAAGCGGCTTAAATCAATTGTCTCAATTGATCGAACAAAAAGAAGATCAGGATTTAGAGTTTATTCAGGCTTCGCTCTTAATGATTGGCGAAGCTGTGACTGATTCAAGAGAATCTATCTTTAATCAAGCAATTCAATTATGGAAGGAATTACATGGTTTGTACAGAAAATTTTAGCAAGTATATGCGCGTAAAAAAAAAAAAAAAAAAACTAACACAGTAAAGTAGACAAACAATTAGAGTCCTGTAACAGTAAAATTCTGGGATGGATTCAAAAATTCTTTACTCGTGTATTGATGAGAACCAGCGACAATAATCCTGGTATCAAGACGACGGCTACCAAGACGGTATTAGACCTGATTGAATTATACCCTACCGTCCTCCCGCTTTGTTTAAAGGAACGTATGATTCGAAACATGAAGGACGCCAAAGCACGTATCGAACTCGTGTTGATCGTTACTAAAAAAGTACTGATCCCTCAATGGAAAACAGATGCAAACTTTCATCGTAAAGACATGATGACATTTATTGTTTCCTATTTAAAAAATCATCCTCATGCGGATGTACGTAAATCTAGTTGGGATCTTTTGGTGATTGTGTCACAACATCAGCAACAAGGCACTGATTTTAAAACAATCTGTACGTTTTTGGAAAATGATACCATCAAGTTGTTGAATCAAGAGATTAAAAAATCAGAAAAGAAAAAACTGATCAAAGCTTCTACTTCAACTACCGTAAACGAGTTGCGAGCTTTGGCTGTTAAATCAAATGGTACCAAAAAGAACACAAAGACACAAGCACGGACCGAAGAAAAGAAAACAACTGCAAAGAAAAAGGTTGCAAAGATAATCGAAGAAGAGGAAGAAGAAGAAAAGACAAACGTTTGTATATTTTGTGACGAAGAAGACGATACATTTAACGAAGACACACTTATCTCTCATTATTACAACGACTGTCCTGTATTAACTAATTGTCCCATGTGTCAAATCATTTTGGAAGTATCGACTTTAAAAGACCATTTAAAGACTGACTGTGAACGTAAACATTTGGTTAAACGGTGTACTCATTGTAGAGAATATGTCCCTGTCGAACAATGGTTACAACATACATTAAAAAAGACTTGCGCAGGTTAGTTTTTTTTTTTTTTTTTTTTTTTATAGGAAAATTTTCATGAAATTTAATATCGTTTATTTATTATAGCTACAGCATCTAATCAATCTCGTTGTCCTTTTTGTCAAAAAGAAATGAGTAAATCAACTGAAACTGATTGGAAAGCTCATCTTCTCACTAAATGTACTAAAAACCCACGCATGCCACAAAAAAAATAATCTAGAAAATATTTCGTTTTATTATTATACCAGAAAAAAAAAATGATTCCCTTTTTCTATATCATCACTGTTGGCTTGTCCATCACTAAATTATTCCTCTATTATATAAAAACCATTTAATTTTTTTTTTAAAAAAAATTGTATACGCATTTTTTTTTTTTTTAAAAAAAAAAAGAACTTACTGGAGATCGATTCGATTTATTCTTTGATCTAGCTCTTGCCAACTCAACAATCTGAGCATCAATTCTACTCTGTAAACAGGAACTAAAATCATAATAACCTCCTGTTAAATCGGAAGTTGTCATTTCGATCAAGCCCTGTTTTAATAAAGTAGGAGCACATTCATCGCTTTTATTTGTAAACAGCTTGGGTGGGCTACTGTGTTCCATCAACTGGACAGAGGAAGCTTTGGTCATCTGTAGTAAATGACGCTCCTTTTCACTGAACTGAATACTGTCATCCGAGTTTTTTAGGGAAGGTATCATCATAGACGACGATACTTCTAGTGTGTTTTCTAATTCCGTACTGTTTAATAACGAGCGTCGAGATTTCATTTGCTGATCGCTGGCGCTGTTGCCTATCAGGGGTGCTACTTTTGGACTGTAGTAGCCTGACGAGGTATGAAGAGGAAGTTTTTGAAGTGCGTCCGTGATTTGTGCCATGGTTACCAGAAAGTCTTTATCGCTCACTGTACTGTTTGATTTAATGATACTTGCATTATCTCCAAACTAGGTCGAGAAATTTATTACTTTGTTAGGTATAATCTAGGCACAAGGTTTTTTTTTTTTTTTTTTTACCTCTTCCATTAAAGGGCTTCCATTTCCTTTTTTTTAAAAAAAAAAAAGGGGGGGAGGGGGGTATTAGTATAAGGAAGTTTTTATTTCCTCTTTCTCTTTTTCGTATATTAAATAATACTACTTACCAACATGATACGTATGCTAAATAACCGTAGAAAATATGAATACAAAAAAAAAAAATCCCAAAATAAATAAAAAAAAATACTTGCTCTAAAATCAGTAGGTATACCAATCTTTGTCTTGTCAATTTTAACAGTATGACGACGGAGCGATTTATAGCTCTTTTTATGGTTGTTTGAAATATCAGCACAACTCACTTTGGATATACTACTTCCCATAAATAAAAATAAATAAAAAAGAAAAGGGGTAAAAAAAAAGAAAAAAAAAAAAAGGAAAAATAAAAACTATTTCTCGGAAATTTATTTTATTACAGTTTACTCTGACTTTTTATCTTCAGTCTTCAAGTCTTCCATTGCTCTTTTAGCCCATTTATTACTATAAGAACCGTATACCAAACCTGAAGTGGACAAGATGACGCTCCAAGCTTGGGCCTCCTCTTGTTTCAACAAGGGCAAGTTTAAATACTCGACAAGTGCTGGAGTAGTAGCACCAATATAAAATAAAGTTGTGATAAGAGAAACTTTCATATTGATAGATGCTACATGTAAGAGTCTAGGTGTAGAAAAAGACCAATTGGGTTGATTTAAACGAAAGGCATCTACAGCGGGGAGAAGGGAGGAGAAAATGCATGTGAGTAAGAGAGAATTAAATAAGCTCTCTTTTTTTTTTTACCGATCCATAAACCGCCGCCACATCCGGCTAATGTACCACACAGTACCTTTGCAACAAATTTAGTAGGTCCGAGATTAGGATTTGAATTTACACCTTCAATTCCAACTTGCACCATAGCTAAAGTACGCAAGATACTATCGGATACTGTAAAGATGTGTTCAACAATGGGTATATTTATAAGAAAATCAACCACCTGATAGACGTATGGATGAGAGAACATGGCCATATAGGTCGTACTAAAATGATTGTTATGATTACGAAAAAAAAAAAATATACTTTTTCTTTCTCATTTTACCAGTGAATTGCCCAAAATTGATTACTTTTCAAGATACCAAAAGGCTCGCCTCTTAATACAGAAACTGTACATCCACCACCGGTTGCCATAACAAGTGTAGCTAATAAACCTTGATACCAACCTACTTGACTGTGTGATACGCCTAACGCGGATCGGTACGAGTAATTGATTAATAATGCAAAGAATACATTGAGTATAGGCAACGAATAGTTTGTAAATGGTATGTCTACGCTCAAGTTAGCTAAACCAAATACGAGATCAACCACTTGATCATTTAATGTGATAGACATTATATACTCGTTTTAAAAAGTTATAAAAGATAGATAAAAGAGATCAAAAATAAAAAAAAGGGTCGCATTTTAATCTTTTTTAAAAAAAAAACACATCTTTTTCTGCTGTTATCCAATCAGGTACCCTTGTGTAATCTTTTAAAGTAATGTGGGAAATATATATAGCCTGTATTTTTTTTTTTGGTACGCGCATCCCTTTACACCTTTTTCATTCTTTTATATTATGTCTAACATTCTTATCTTATCACAAACAGATATTGATAAGGCCTTATCGCAAGGCGATGCCAAAGTAGCCAACCAAGTGATTGACTTGATGCAAACGACCTTTGAAAAGTTCACGCAAGGCCAAACGAATGAGCAATTCGCTTTAGCTGCTCAATCGCCTCAACGTATTAGTGTCTCTACCGATTCCCACAAGGTATTGTTTATGCCCTCTCGTTTAGATACAACTACTTCTATCAAGATTGTCAGTGTGCCTACTAAAGAAGGTGTAAGCGGTTTACCCGCTACTATTTTGGTATTGGATGAAAATACCGGGTCTGTCCAAGCTGTCATGAATGCAGGTGCTTTGACTGCCGTTCGAACTGCCGCAGGTAATAAACACACTACAGAAAAAAAAAAAAAAAAAAAAAAGTATGACGTTTTTTGTTAATTTATGTAAAAAATAGGTTCTGGTTTGGCTACACGTCTTTATGCTCATGCCGAATCCAAGAACCTTGTTGTCTTTGGAGCAGGAGCACAAGGTAGATCTCATGTGGATATGATGATTGCAGTTCGACCTAGTTTAGAACGTATTGCGATTTGGAACCGGGGTCAAAAACGTAAACTTGAGTTGATTCAAGAACTTCAAGAGGCTTACCCTACACGTACTTTTGTTTCTGCTAATGAAGAATTAGAGACTGAAGTTCAAAAGGCAGACATTATATGTACTTGTACTAATGCTACCGAACCTGTCTTGTTTGGAAAATGGTTAAAGGATGGTGTACATTTAAACTGTGTGGGTTCTTATAGAATGGATATGCATGAGGTCGATACGGAGACCGTGAAGAGAGCGGAGGTGATCGTGGTGGATTCCGTAGAGGCTTGTGCTCATGAGGCTGGTGAACTGGTAAAGTCTTCAAAGTCTCAAGATTGGTTAGAGATGGGTAATATCTTTTTGAATAAGCTTGATACCAAACAAGATGTTAGCAAGATTACGCTCTTTAAGAGTGTTGGTATTAGCGTACAGGATAGTGCTATCGCTGGTTTAATGGTTACTCGTGCAAAGGAAGAAGGTCTCGGAAACATTGTACCATTTTAAATGACAGAAAGAAATAGTTTTTTTTAAAAAAAAAGTGTTTATTATTATGTATATTTAATTCAAGAATAATGATAATAAAAAAAAGAGTCGAAATGAAACTATCAAAGAAAAAAAAAGTATTAATATTAAGGTATTTTTTAAAATAATATCATTTTTGTATTTGAGTTTTGTTTTCTTTTTTTATCAGCGAATATGGATAACATCAAGTATACCTTCGTAGGGTAATTCTCAGTGCTTGACTCTATATTCTCAATCTCATCCCCAAAAAAAAGAAAACCAAAATCCCAAACATCAAAAGAGTATATATATCTTTTTTTTTTTACTTTACCTTTTTCTTAAAAACTTGATTAAAGAGAAAAAAGACGTTTTGCTGTTCTTGCTGAAGTTTTTATATTTCTTTTTCAAAAAAGAAAAAAAATTTTCATACAAATTTAAATAGTCCCATTAATCAGTCACTTTTTTTTTTTAAAAAAAACATTCCGACCCAATCGAATGCTAGAAGTATATTGGTTTATTAAAAAAAAAAAAGGTATGAGTAATATAAAGAATGATTATTTTTGTTTGTTTTTACGGCTGAAAGGAGCCTTTAAAACGTCCAATAGGTTACGGAGACGAAGTGTAGATGCCCAACTAGCAGGCTCTACTACGACTGCTGCAGAGGAAGAACAAGCAACTTCTTCAACTGTTGTTTCAACCTCTACTTTTTCACATTCTGTCGTCTCGACTCGACTAGTTAAAACCAATACTTCTGTCTTGGTTTCTGTAATTTGTAAACACTCTGCTACTTTGTCGATTGCCATATTACTATATAATAAACAAAAAAAAAATTTAGTTTTTTTTTTGTTCTAAAAAAAAAAGGTAGTTTTTCACTTACTCTTCTAAAAGCTTTTCAACCGACAAATTATGAGCATTTTTATATTCTTCTTGTGATTCATCTTCCTTACAGTTCTAAAAAAAAAAAAAAAATTAAAAAAGTGCTACATGTTTATATGTGTGCTACAATAATGAAACATACAATAAATGTGCTACCCTTTCTCTTTTCGATTTTTTGTCTGAGTTCATTATAAATTTCAATATCGCAAGATGTATCTTGTTCGAAAGCTATCAAGAAAAAGGTTAACACACAACTCTCTTCCCCTTTTTTTCTTGAGAAATATAGCTTACTCTCAAGTATTTTACGTCCGGTATAAATAACTAAAGCAGTTGTATCATTCTTAAAAGTATCAAGTACACAAATAACACCCTACAAATAAATAAATTTATATGTTGGGCTACAAAAAAAAAAAAATAGAGAAAGGCATATAACGTACCATGGTATAGACATAATCCAAACCTTGACTTTCTTTTATGGTTACTTTTTCCGTATAGTTACGAGTATCATTTATACCATAGTACACACTAAATGCGCCAGAAGAACCATCATCTTGCGATAAAGAGGCGCCAATCCAAACAATTGATTTCCTCTAATGTACGCGATATTAGAGAAAAAACAACAAATAAAACATTACAAAAACTTACAATAGTTACTGGTTGTGTTGTGTGATTACGAGAAGATTTCTTGGCTATATATTATAGTTAGTATTCCACCTTACATATACTACCATAACCTCTCTCTCTCTCTCTCTCTCTCTCTCTCTCTCTCTCTATTACCTCTTGATTTCTTAACGACAGGTGATGTATCATCTTCTTTTACAGTTGTAGATGTTCTTTTTCTCTTTTGAGTAGTATTTTGTTCAATAGGTTCAAAGGAAGGTAAAGATTCGTTTTGCATAGATACAGTAGACATTTTTTTAAAAAAAAAATTATTAAGAAGATGGAAAAAAAAAAAAAAAAAAGTAGTGGGGGGAAGAGGGAAGAAAAGTATAATTATCTTCCAGAGGATGGGGTTTACTACAAGAAAAAAATGCAGTTCCCTCTTTTTTTATTATAATGTAACGTCGAACTTGACTTATGCAACAAACTAAATGTGATACAGTGTAACTCTATAGTTTATTATGGTGCTGGTACATCACTTTTACTATAGGTACTACCTTTTTTCTTTAGTGAAATATAAACACGTTTATATTTGAGGTGGTACCCTTTGTTTCTATTGTTGTTATGGATCTATTTTTTTTATTTTTTTATTTTTATTTTTTGTCTGGTACTACTAATTTCTTGAATTGATATTTAGGTTTTCTTACATATCAATTAACTTTTTGTTCGTGTTTCTTGAATAATACAATGTAAATATTACTATTGACAGAAATAGTTTACCTTTTTTTTAAAAAAAAAAAAAAATGATTGAAACATGGATCTCTAGGTATTTTTTAAAGAGAAAAGGAAAAATATACCAGTGTAACGCATGTGATAAGAAAATATACAGTTTCAAATTAGCTGTTAAAGAATTTCTGTTTTGTCGAAAATGTTGCGGTTGTAATTTTTTTTATAGGGGCGTAACAATAAATAAATAATTTTATTTTTTAAAAAAAATAAAGGGGGAGTTTGTTTTAAGCATTCGTACGCTTGAATTCATACACCTTTTCATCACCCTTGAAAGGAACACCCAATTCCAAAAGCTTCTTGAAGGCAGCAGAAAAGTCCTCAAAGAACTTTTGTTCATCCTTGGCGTAAAGATCGAAATACTTTTTAAATTCTTTATCGTTATACATGTAGATTTCTGCAGGCAACATCATAACGTCAGTGTTGTTCTTATCAACCCATTGCCAGCCACCATTCTCCAAAGTCTTCTTGATCCACTTACGGCCTGCGACAGCCTTAAAGTACTCGTTCGTGAACATGGTGGGGGCCTCTTGCCAGGGACCGATAAATCCACTACGGTCAGCATGACAACGACCTAAAGAATGTCCACCGAGCAAAGCAACGATTTCTTGATCATTGAAACCCTATTTTAAGAATAAAAGATATTAATCATCCCGGATTTTCAACTTTTTTGTGTCACACAATTACCATTCTATAAAAAACATCACGAACATGGTCTTCTTTCTTGGTAGCATCAGGAAGACGACCATCAGGTGTACAGCTAGCTGCTTCTAATGCGTCTTGACGACCTGCTCTCCATGGAACGGTAGGTCCGCCGGCTTCTTGAACGGCACAGACACCAGCTAAAGTCCAAAGATCACCATAACTTATTTCGGGGTATTTTTTATGGATTTTTTCTAATAAATCACGAGCAATTGCTAAACCGTTGTTAGCTCCATGACCAGCTTCGGGCTTGAATCCTATTTATATAAATAAGTAAACGCGAGAAACGGAAAAAAAAAATAATAGGATAACTTACTCATGGTAGCACCGTTACTGCCACCAGTCTTAGTGTCCTTATCATAAGTACCGGAAGAGTGCCAGGCAAGACGAACAAAGACCGGACCATAAGATCCATCATCATACCTAAATAAGTTTTTAAGTAAAAAAAAAAAAAAAAAAAACTTTTTTTATTCCCACCACCCAAACAAAAAAAGTTTACTTACTCTGGGTCCTCTTCAAGCATATCAGCAATATCATTATAAATTTGTTGATAATCAAGGTTCTTCTTTTCAGTCTTTACGGGAGTAGCAGTTTTGGTTTTGAAAGATTGAGTAGAATTATAATAATAACCTGCTGCACCACCAATAGCGGCCAAAGCTATAAAAAAAAAAAGGAGTTTAGAATAGAGGGTTTTTTTTTTTCAATGATACGAGAAAAAAAAAACTTACTCAAGAAGACAAGACCACCAGAACCACTCTTCTTGGGAACTTCAGAAGAATATGCACGGTTTTGCATTGTACGAACACTACTGACGCGTGTGGCGCCGAGGATGGATCCAGACGCAAGTAAAGTACGTGTACTTAAACGAGATTTAGTAAGCGTAGAACGAAGAGGATTCATTTTAATGT
This sequence comes from Thamnidium elegans, assembly GCA_025201345.1. Classification (NCBI taxonomy): domain Eukaryota; kingdom Fungi; phylum Mucoromycota; class Mucoromycetes; order Mucorales; family Mucoraceae; genus Thamnidium; species Thamnidium elegans. Next base: position 89,516 of record JAIXMG010000042.1, read on the forward strand.
AAGAAAATAAGTAAAGAAAAAGAAGGATAACCAAGAAAAAAAGATTGTATTTATATGCTTCCCGAGAAAGAAAAAAAAAAAGGTGGTTAGAAATTTGAACCAATAATATAAGTGATGACTAAAAGTAAATTCCTGTGTATTTTATTAGCTGACGAAATAAAACTTTCTTTTTTTACACACCTAGATATTCATGTTACAAAAAAGGAAAGTCAGATTTTTTTCTTACGTGTAAACGTCAACACTGTGAAGATTGTCAATTAATTATGAGAAGGAAAAAAAAAAAAAAAAAAAAAAAAAAAAAAAAAAAAAGAAGAAGAAAGAAAGAATGAAGTATTTTTTTTTTTAAAAAAAAAAAGCAACGTTTTATATGTATCACTGATAAGTTTATAGTTGACGACATTAATAATATCTGAAAAACAGAAATAGCTATTATATATACCTTAAAGCTAAACAGCACATATATCTTGTCATATTTAATGGCGTATTGGAATTGGTATCATTGATAAAACTCTATTAGGCTATCAACCTGGCCGAATAAAAATAAAGGTATACCATAGTTTTATTTTTACTTTTTGTTTAGTCCTTTTTATACAGTTGGTTTTGGGACTTGAAGCGGTTCTATTGACTTAATGACTTGATGAAACTTTATATTATCACGTATATTTGTATATGTTTATTGATGCATATATCTGTATTGTTACAACACTTTTTATACTCAAAGATACCAAGTACGGACCAGAATATATTGTATATGGGAAGAATTGCATTGAAGAAAAAAAAACGAGGAGAGAATTGCCAAGAGAAGACTATGTTACAAGAAAGGCAGGTTCTGAAAGTCAGATAAACGTACTTTGTTTTATTTTTGTAACATTGTAGGGACTTGGTTATTATTGACGATGTTACAAGGTATTCTGTGCATATTTCTAGATGCGTTAACATCTCTCTGCCTTAATGCACGACAGAGAGGGTTTAAGGCATTCTAGAATACTGAACAACTGAACACCATCCATTCGTATGTTCTGGGTATCAGAACCTGAGCAATCAGAGCAAGCCTAATTTTTTTTTTTTTTTTTTTTTGCTCGTCTGTAAAAATTTGACAGTTACGATTATGTAATGGATACAGAGAAAATAGGTGCTTTATTTTTGAGTTTGAAAATAGGGGTACACTCTTTGTAGGATCCATTATATGAGATTTTTTAATTGCAGAGTACAACAATGATGATTAAAAGAAAGTTCTCATAAGATGGTACGCTACTTTAACAACAACAACAACAAAAAAAACCTCTAAACACCACAGGTATATTAGTATAAATTCAGATCAACGAACGATTTTATTTTAAATATATATTTTTTTTTTCAAGCACTTTAAAAAAAAAAAAGTACTTTTTTTTAGTTATTAAATAAAAACTATCAATTAAAGATGAGAAAATATACAAGGGAACATGCAATTATTTAATAATGTTTTTGTTTTTTTTTTTTATGATGAGATACGAATCACTTTTCTTACATAGCACCCATCATTTCACTCATACCGCCACCAGCTTCCATCTGTTCCTTTGCGAACATTTCAAAGTATTGGAAGATAATAGTGACACATAATAAGATACCAGTACCAGAACCAATAGCACCAACCATATCAGCAACTACACTGACCAAACCTAAACAAGCACCACCAAATGCAGCAGCAGTAGGAATAGTTCTCTTTAATTCCTTATACATGGAAGAATCGCGGTGACCGGCAATAACCAATTGTTGTTCCTTGAGTTGACGAGCAACATCACGAGGAGAAGAACCAGAGATTTCGATCCAAGTCTTTGAAAGAAGAGCACAGGTGGTCAACATAATGGCAATATAGACAACGGTGTGAATAGGATCCAAAAGAGCAGCGGTAAGACTACGAGGGGCAGAAAGGTAATAAGCAATACCACCGACGGCGTTTAATTGAGAGGTACCATCTAAAGCTTCCCAAGTACCTAAAATACGAACCAAAAAGTTATCAGTGAAACGCTTATAAAGCATTTGAGAGATCATGAAAATATTGGAGGTTAAAGTAGATTGAAGCATGATAGGCATGTTGGAGGTATAAAAGAGCTTGATGGGATAAGAACCACGTTGACCACGAAGACGGTTAGACTTGACAGGTAACTCAACTCTGAAACCTTGAAGATAAATAACCAACAAGAAAATGGAGGCAGTAGACAATAAACTCATAACATTAGGCATATTGGTACGATAAAAGGCTTCTTTTAAAGCACGAGTCTTGTCTTTACGAGTCAATAACAAATGAACGAGAGCAATAAGAGCACCTTCAAATTCATCACCACGACCACTGTCCATAGTAGTAGGTGAAAGAGCCTTCCAGAAAATGGTCTCACAAATATTAGTAGCAATGAAAAGGTTAATACCAGAACCAAGACCATAACCCTTTTGTAATAATTCGTCCAATAACAATGTAATTAATGATGCAACAACAAGTTGAATAATTAAAATCAAACAGACACCAGCTCCGATATCACTAGGGTTACCGTAAAGACCAGTCAAGACAGAAACAGTAGCATGACCAAAAGCAATAATCATAGCAAATACTAATATATACAGAGAATTATTATCTCTTTTTTTTTCTTTTTTTTACATGTGTACGATAAAAAAAAAAAAAACTTACATTTTTGTGCTCCACTGAATAAAGCTCTATCTTCCTTTAAACTATAATCGACCTCAATAATATTTGCTCCAGAAAGAAGTTGCATAATCATACCCGAAGTAACAATAGGAGTAATACCCAATTCCATAAGGGTACCACGATTAGAGGCAAGAATGACTCTCATCCAAAACAAGGGATCTGCGGAATCAGAAGACATGATACCATAAAGAGGAACTTGAGACATGACCAAGAAAATAAATAAAGTAACTGCTGTCCACATCACTTTTTGATTAAAAGGGACCTATTATAGTATATAAATAACGCGTTTTCTTTTTTATACACACTAAAAAAAATTACCTTGCGATCAGGTGTGGCAATTTCAGGAAGAATAGCCATAAATGGCTGAACCAGATGTAAAATCCTGACTATAAACAGATGATGAGCCACATAGTTGATACTAGAACAATATACTGTGTATACTTACATCCCATTCTATAAAGTTATAAATAAATAAAAAAAAAAAAGAGAAAGGAAAGAAGATAATTATAACAAGAATTAAAAAAAAGACGTGTAAAATTTAACAGGCAAAAGAAGTACTAAGAGCCAATCAATCAATATTTCATATTTCAGCCAATGAAATAGGTACACCATTATTTTGAGTTTCAAAATAAGGAAATGAACGCGAGGTGTTTGTGGCATACACTTATAGAAAAAGAAAAAAAATTACGCTGAAAACGTTTAAAAAAGTTCATGTTTCTCAGTGCGCAAAAAGCGCAAAAAAAAAAAAAAAGTTTTATCTGCATATGGGATTACGATCTGAATAGTCTTGGAACTTTGTTACTGAATATCTACTAAAACCTTCTAAACCACTATAAAGAATCTGGCTGCAGGCATCTCCAATTCGTGTAGTCAATGTTTCCTTATCAAGAAGCTGTACTCTTTTCAGTTTGCTTTTGCAAATAGACCAGAATTTCTCGATAGGATTGAGTTTTGGCGAGTAAGGGGGGGGGGGAATAGACACAGCCATAGCCTCTACTTTCAACGTATTTTTGGATATTACCATTGGTATGAATGAGAGCGTTATCCATGATAAGATAATAGCCCTTAAACTACTTATGTCTATCCATAATATCCATAGTGCTACTGATGAAGTTAAAGTAATGACCAGTAACTGTTACAGTACTTTTTTTTTTCGCCGTCGAGCTACTTTCTCCGGCAGTTTTTTGCTTCCTAGATGCTATTTGGATCTTTGGTCGTCTTATATTTTAATAATAATATATTCTGATACATCATCATCAAACGCCGAAACCAATACAGCATTTTCTAGTGAAAGCTGTTCCTGCTTCTGAATTAAAACATATAAATGTATTAGCAACATACCAATGGCAATAGTTGGTAAAGTTATTCGATATCTATGTTCGATTTAAGGATGGAATCAACTTTGGCGAAACCTCTAAAAAGAGTCATTTCATGTTGGAATAATATACATTTATAGGATAAAAAGATTAAAATAAAATGATACAGACAAAATAAGTTAAAGGTTATCTTTTTTTTTTTTTGTAACAATGGGCGAATAGCCCTTTTTTTTTTTTTTTTTTTTTTTTTTTGGTGAATGATCCGTTGCAAGGCTATCATGACAATCCCCTTGAAAAATGTCTGGACGCTGACTACATGAAGGGCTACTATATGTGTTAACCATATACTAAATACAACTACGAATTTTCGTAACATGTACAAGTATCCTGTTTTATTATAGGGGTAAATACGATAAAATAAATTAAAGTCGTTCTCTTAATTTTACTTTTACTAAAGCAATAATGGCGGAGGATGGAAAAACTTCATCGTTCTCTTACACCACACTAAAACCTACTACCTCTTACAGTACGTCCTTTGATTTCTTTGACATAATCATGTAGTTTGGACCCACCTTATCATATCAAACATAGAAAACGTTAGACCCCCCCCCCCCCTTACCAATTTTCTCTCAAAGAAAATAAGTATCTACTTTTTTTAGTAACTTTAAATTAGACTCTTCTTTAAATTTTTATATCTTAACAAGTTAGATGAAAAGACTATAAAAGTAAGGGGACTGCGTTTTATTATATATAGATGCGAAAGCCATTCCACATATCGAAAACCGGCCCTTAAAAATAGCAAAAATATATATTAAAGTCAGACAGAGTATAAATACCTTTTGTCTTTCGTCCCCCCTTCTTTTCTCGCTCACAAACAAAAACAAACAAAAACAAAAAAATGTTGGCTACTTTAGCAACAAATACAGTGGCTGCGACCGCCTCAGCGTCAGCGAAAAGATCATTTTCCAAATCAATTTCACCTTCAGCATTAAACAACCATCATTACAATAGAATCTTACAACCCCAAAAATCATTACCAGTATTTGACTTCTTTGCACAAACCAAGTCAAAAAAATCATTTGAATTAAACCACGGAGCTGCAGGATTTGCAAAGAAGAGATATACCCCCGTACATACACATACTTTTCATTCTTCTGTTACTTCTCAAGTTGGTGAAGATGCGTATTTTAGAAGATCTGATGCCATAGGTGTAGCAGATGGAATTGGTGGCTGGTCAGAAACAACAGGTAAAATTTTTTTGTTAGTGTAACCAAAAAAAAAAAACTCACACAATCTATAACCCAAATCAAGGTTCAAACTCGGCTTTATATTCTAGTCAACTAATGCAATTTGCCAATGAAGAAATGGATAGATTTGAAGATACCGAGGACCCTTACTTCTTTCAATATAACGAAGCAAACCCATTAGATATACTTAAACAAAGCTACGAAAAGAGTTTAACAGAAGCCAAAAAGACCAATATTTTGGGTTCAACTACAGCTTGTATCGCTGTGTTACGTCACGACGAATTGCGTGTAGCCAATATTGGTGATTGTGGTATCTCTATTATCCGTAACAACCATTATGTTTTTAGAAGCGAAGAACAGCAACATGCCTTTAATTTCCCATATCAGTTAGGAATTCGTTCACGTGATCAACCCAGCCACGCTCAATCATTTACTGTCAAAGTCAAAAAAGGCGATATTATTGTGATGGGTTCTGATGGACTGTACGATAACTTGTTTGATAAACATATTTTGGAGTTGGTGAAACAACATGTTTTGGCTAATACAATTCCTGGAACTGCACAACGTGCTCCTCGCGTACGTAATTTGCAACCTCAGATTTTATCTGATATATTGGCAAATGCTGCAAAAGAAACCAGTGAGTTGTCTCGTAGAGTAGATACTCCCTTTCAAAGAAGAGCTATGGAAGAAGGGCTTTATGTAGAAGGCGGTAAAGCTGATGATATTAGTGTTGTAGTAGCTATCGTTAAAGATTTAGAAGATTCTCCTGACCGTCGCCTTTAAAAAAAAAACCAGAAACCCCCCACATCATTTTGCATTTCCTCTCCTTTAATACACATAATCCATTTGCATCTTTATTTATTATTTACTTTCAGTGTAACATCATTAAAAAAAACAAATTAGACTTCACGTTTTCGTAATGTAGTGCAATGCAAAAAGCATATAGAAATATTGGATTATATTATTTTAAATGCACAAGAACATATACAGAAAGAAAAGAAAAAAAAAAGGGGGTTGTATTGTATATATATTTTATTTAAATGCACAAAAAATGAGAAGGGTGTATAAAATTTCTATCATGTAATTTTTTTGTTTTTTTTTTTGCTTTCTAAGCGGTACCAGCAAGTTCGTTCTTACCGATAATATGAACCTTGAAACCAATTTCACGAATTTGAGCAGCATCTAATAACAAACGACCATCAAACAAGAAGGCAGGCTTGTGCATGTTATCATAAATTCTTTGATAATCGAGTTGATCAGACTTGAATTCATCCCACTCAGTAACAATAACTACAGCATCAGCACCCTTACAAGCTTCATAAGCATCACCACAGATACTAATACTCTTTTCAAGTTGCTTGCGGTTATCAACAACACCAGGTTCAGCAAGATCCATATAAATTTGTTCATGTTCAACCTTGGGATCATAGATAGCAACATGAGCATTTTCATCAATGAAATCCTTGATTAATGTAATAGCAGCAGATTCACGAGTATCTCCAGTATCCTTCTTGAATGCAAAACCAAGAACTGCAATTCTCTTGTTAGTGATTGTGTTAAAGAGAGTAGAGATAATCTTGCGAACAAATCTCTTCTTTTGATATTCGTTCATGATAACAACTTGTTGCCAGTAATCTGCAACTTCGGGGAGGTTTAATTGTTGAGATAAATAAACCAAGTTTAAAATATCTTTTTGGAAACAAGATCCACCGAAACCGACAGATGCCTTTAAGAACTTGGATCCTAAACGACTATCACGGCCACATGCATAAGCAACTTCATCAACATCGGCTCCAGTAGCTTCACAAATAGCAGAAAGAGCATTAATAGAAGAAATACGTTGAGCGAGCAAAGCATTAGCAGCCTAAAAATAGAAATAGGGCTTATTTTTAGTATACACACGCACATACACAAACACACATAAACAAATAAAACTTAAAAACTTACCAACTTTGAAAGTTCGGAAGACCAAAGATTGGTTGTGATAACACGATCCTCAGGAACCCAGTTTTGATAAACAGCAGCCAAAGACTTTTGAGCAGAGATACCTTCAGGTGTTTGAAGGGCACCAATCAAGACACGATCGGGGTTAAGGAGATCCTTAATAGCAGTACCTTCAGCCAAGAACTCTGGGTTAGATAAGATATCAAAGTGGATGGAACCAGTAGAATTGGCTTCGAGGATAGTACGCATACTTTCAGCAGTACGACAAGGAACAGTTGACTTTTCAACAACAATCTTGGATCTAGTAGCAACTTCAGCAATACGACGAGTAGCACCTTCGATATAACTAATATGAAACTTAATAAAAAAAAATATATATATGTATATATACAACAAACACTTACGCAAGATCAGCAGCCATACCAGCACCCATACCAGTCTTCTTGGTAGGAGTGTTAACAGAGACAAAGATCAAATCAGCTTCTTCAATAGCAGCATCAACATCGGTAGTAAAGAACAAGTTCTTACCACGACGATCAAAGACAACTTCCTCTAATCCAGGTTCATAAATGGGAAGCTTATCAGAGTTCCAAGCATCAATACGAGCTTGGTTTAAATCAACAATAGTAACTTTAATGTTATGACACTTGTAGGCAATGACAGCACATGTAGGTCCACCTTTAAAGATGACAACAGATGATTAACATTTTTTTAAAAAAAAAAAACTTTTTTACTAGTAAAACTTACCAACATAACCAGCACCAATACAACAAATACTCTTAACGTCAACCATATTATATTTAATAAAAAAAAAGCTTTTTTTTAAAATAAAAAAAAAAAAGAAAAGAAAAGAAAAAAAGAAAAAAAAATTAAAATATATATAAATATAAGTTAAGGAGGTACCCTATCAGCAATTGGCTTGAGATTATTAAAAATAAACTAGGATTAGTCGCCGATTTAACATCAATTAGAGTCCCCCGTTTAAGTTACTACATTGGCGATCTTTTTTTAAAAAAACACGTGTATATAAATAACCATGGTTACTTGCTCAAACTTATTTAATTGTTTTTTATTGCAACAAACAAAAAGGTCCCTCCCCTTTACAATAATGAAAGATAAGGTGCCTCTATTCTAATCACATATTTATTTATATGCTCGTGTTTTTAATGTGCTACAAGCGCAAAGATACACCGATACGTTTTCCACAACCCGGGCAAAAGTGTGCTACATCTTTATTATTTGAAAGAGGGTTAGTACACATTATTATTATTTATTACATGTCCTACATTATTTTATTTTATTTTACCTTTGAAATATTTTACATAAAAGGGTACCCAAAATAATATTACAGTACACAATAATCTTTTATTTGTATTAGTATCAAAAGAAAAAAAAAAAAAGAAAAAAATACAAATACTTACAAAATAAATGATATTAACCAAACCATTGTTCCATTTTTATATCGAATACGTGTTGTAATATACTTTTCACAATGACTACAATAAGCTTCTGTTTCTACGTGAGGTAAATACTTTTTAGGTAAAATATTAAGTCTCTTTTGTCTCCATGATTTAATTGTTTGACGTCCAGTACTTATAATACTAGAAGCTCTGTTCTTCTTTTTTTCGCCGTGGTATTGATAAGGTTCGTGTTTTTGTGTTGGTAATGGTGTACTAAAATAAAATATTTGGTTTCTCGCTGAATGAACTGAGCATAAATCTTGTTGATCTTGTATTATATCACATGTTTCTACTTTACTTGAAGATGCATGAATATGTGTTGCCATCCTAATAATAATAATAATAACAATGAAAAGAAAAAAAGAAAGAAAAAACATCCTCCTCTTTATATATAACAATAACAACAATAGGATTATCAAGAGATCCGAGCGTGACTTTAATTCAATAGAGGTCCAGCTGATAGTATTTATTATAACTAACTGGAATCAAATAACCCCGTACTAAGCATCATGTGTTAAAATTCGTCTTTTAATGGTACGTTCAGTATACAAAGAATTTAATAAAAAGGGGTTAACATGGAATTTTTTTTTTAAAAAAAAAATGAATAGCTATATAAAAAGCATATATTATATATTATTTATTATTTAACCATGTGCCCTTTTATCCTATTGTTGTTACCCTTTTTAATATCGGTCTATGGGTTTGAAAAGAGAAATATTGTATCATCATATGATGTTGAAACCATATTAGCAACTCATAACAAGTACCGTGCACTTCACGGTTCACCTGCATTAAACTGGAGCAAAAAGTTGGCTGCTTATGCCAATCAATGGAGCGGAAAATGTATTTTCAATAGTGGCAGCGTAAAGTATACTATATCCTGTTAATGTACATTTGTTTTTTTTTAAGAAATAATCAATATATAGATACATTACGGTGAAAATACGGCAGGTCGCTCATCAAGTTGGCCACAAACAATTGAAGCATGGTATAATGAGGAAAAAAAATACAACTACAAGAACCCAGGCTTTAATTCAACTACAGGTCATTTCACGCAATTGGTCTGGAAGAATACAAAGCAAGTCGGATGCGCATTTTCTTACTGTAATAGCATTAAAGGAAACTTTTATGTCTGTGAATACGAGCCAAGAGGAAACATTATATTTAGTAGTGGAGATATATCTGCGTACTATAGAACAAACGTAACTGCGACTTTAAAATAAATAAATAGCCTTTTTTTTTTATTATTATTATAAAAGTTGAACGGATTCAATTACTAAAAAGGAAAATATATCCTCTTGTTTAACATTACTTTCAACTTTAATTATATTCTTATAAAGCGGACAGTCCAATACCATTGTATGTAACTCTCCAAATTCACCCGTAGGACTTATATCCGACTTTTCTTTACTAACTAGATCTAATCCAGTCTGCGTTAATTTCATTCCGACCCCAAACTGACCTTGTACTTTATCAAGCACGCTTTGCGGTATCTTTTCTAAATTAATACAAGTGATTAAAATATCAAATCCTCTTTGCCACATTTCATTTAATAGTTCCTGTTGCGGTTGTTGCCAAAGCGGACGCACCAATTCGACCCCCGTGTCCGTCACTGCTCTTTCCATAAAATTACTACATACTGGTAAAATATCTCCTGTCACCAACAATTGAATACCGTAGTCTGCACGTAACTGTTTAATTTCTCGTTGATAACTAGCAAGATAATCAGGTCCGTCAATAATACACACCGTATGATCAAAACCAAGTGACTCGGCTTGCTTCTTTATAATATCAAGTGCATGTGCCTTGAACGACTTGGGGTCTGTCAACGGAGGACTAAACGTGACAAGAACTGCGACTTGAATACCTCGCTCTTTCACTCGGTGTAAAGCTAAAGTACAATCCTTTCCACCTGTATATGAAATAGCTGCTAATGTAGACATGACAAACAACAACAACAAAAAAAAAAGAGAAAAAAGAGAGATCAGATCTTTTGACGGCCAATAAAAAAGAGACATCATATAATACACATAAAAGCTTGTCACTTTCTTTAATTTTCTCACTTTCTCTCTCTCTCTCTCTCTTTTTAGCAGTTTATTATTATTATTATTATGGATGAGATTTGTCAGGATGATCAATGGTTTGAACAAGCCTTTACTTATATGAATAAACACGATATTCCTTTACCCAACGATAAAAAATTACATGTAAGTTATTTGAAATATATGTAAATCTCCAACTAACAACATCAAAAAGTTTTATGGGCTCTTTAAACAAGCTACTATTGGCGATTGTAATATTGAAAAGCCAGGTTTATTCGAGTTTGTAGGACGTGCTAAATACGATGCTTGGAACTCTTTCAAGGGACTTGGGTTCCGTGAAGCCAGAAATTTGTATATTGAAAGTGTAGAAGAACTTAAAGTAGGATGGTCACGTCAAGGTGAATACGAATATATTCCTTCCCCTGAAGAAATCAAGGCAAGTTTGCGAGTGTAATAAAAAAAAAGGAGGGGGGATTTTAAAACTAATGTATTGTAATATAGAAGGGTGATGGGTTAAGTAATAATGCTGTCAGTTCCATGGCAGTTGAAGAAGGAGAAGACTGGTAAGTAAAACAAAGAAACAAAGAAAAAATAAGTTGCTAATACACACAAAAAAAAAAAGTGAATCAGACGATATATTTGGATATGCTAGACAAGATAACTTGGAGAAATTAAGTTTAGCTATAACACAAAACAACGAACTTTTAAACAGTAAAGATCAAGATGGATTTACAGTACTTCACTTGGCGTCTGATAGAGGAAACGTAGAGATTGTAAAGTATTTAATTGATACAGGAGCAGATTTAAATATACAAACAGAGGAAGACAAAGAAACTGCACTTCATTTAGCTTGTATATCTGAACAGTTAGAAGTCGCAAAACTATTAATTGATAGAGGAATTGATCAAACATTAGTGGATGCTGAAGGAAAGACTGCATTTGAACAAGCCGATGAATCATTTTTAGAAAAAGTTCAAAATTAAAAAAAAGAAAAAAAAAAGCGTGTATTCTACAAACAAATATTTTATTATTATGATAATTATGACTTTTATATACTTTTTTTTCTTTACGCGCCAAAATGAGCTTTGTAAAAAGAAGGTGGTAAATTCTCCAAGACACTAAACTTGGGTCTTTCAATCATAACCAATTGATCAGGACCAATAAAGCCACAAGCTAAAATTTGTTGATATTGATAAGAAATGGAAACGGGAATATCGTCTTCTTTTAATTTTGTATCATTGTTGCTCTTTCTCTTTCCTAATTTCTTGGGTGTAGGTTTATCTTCAATATCAACAAGACACATGTATGTACTACCGTATAAAATCATCTTGTTTTTATCTCCTGGGTTATAAATCACTCCACGGATACGATCTCTTTGTTCTAAAAGTCGTGATTTAGACATATCTTGGTGTGTCATGGACCAATTTGTTAATCTCTTGTGTTCAGCATCGTAAATAAAGAATGCGTTAGTGGCTAAAGCAACTAAAAGTTCGTTTGGTCGGAATTCATTAAATGATAATGCTGTATGAGGAATATTGCCTTGGGGGAGTTTAAGATGGTGCTACAATTATTATTATTTATATTAGAGACTGGTATACAATTAGTATATATACATGCTACTATATATTTACCTTCAAGTTATCCAAGTTGAATACATGAATACGGTTCTCATCATCACCAGTAACTAACCATTGACCATCAGAGCTAACGTCGATAGAAATAACTGTAGCAATAGCTTGATCGTCAGAAGTATTTCCTTCGCTATCCAATCCACGATGATGTCCAAACTCGCGCAACACTTCAAAGTTACCTTCTTCCCAACTTGAAAGATCAACAATAAGAATACGAGATTCAGGTGTAACAATAATCAATTTATCAGACCCAGGTGTAAATTTAACATGATGAGCACCAGGAGCAGCATGATGTTGACCCAAATAATGGTTCAATTCTCTTTCAAACGATCTTTGTTTCTTGACCTCTAATTGACCAGGTTCAGATCCTTGACTTACTTTAAAGAGTCTGACGTTCTCAACATCAGAGACTGCAATCCAATTAGCATCTTCAGAGATAGCACTAGAAGTAATATTACAATCAGGCTTCAATTTGAGTTCAAGAGCCAATTGATGAGGTTGAACCATTTCGGGGAGAGCAGGATGCTTTGCGGTAGTATCTACATTTTCAGCTTGACCTAATCTCCAAAGCGAGACAGAATTAAAGAAGGCTGACATAACTAATTTATGAGACTTTGACATGGACACAATATACTTGTGAGGGAAAGGAGGTAATCTGTTTTGAATTAATTTAGGGAATTCTGCTGCAGGACAAGCAACTAATTCGACATCAACACCACCAGAGACAATAGAGTTGACCTTGGCTCTATCATCAAGTGCAAGTGCTCTAATATCATGCCAATGATATCTACGACTTCCAACATTAATCCAATCATTGACCGTTTCGATTTTACCGTTCTTTTTACCACCGGTTTGTGTACGACGGAATGCTGTGATTTTACGATCCACACCAGCAGAGAATACTTGGTTACCATCTTTAGATGCTGCAATACAAAGAATATCTGCTCCATGTGCACGAATCGATTGTTTTACTGTACCCAACTTACTATCCCAGAATGTCATGGTACCGCGTGAATCACCGGAAACAATGGTATTACCCCTAATAAAAAAAAATATCAATATTCCTTTCTTTTTTTTTTCTTGTGTGTAATTAACTTACTTGATGGCTGCAACAGCCCAGACTAATGTTTGTTCCTTACGATTTTTAGCAACAGTCATACGAAGAATAGTACGACCAGTTTGAGGGTTCCAAGTACGAATAGCTGAATCAGAACCACCAGAAACAATATATTCATCGTTAGGTGCCCAAGCAACTGATAATACACGGCCCTTTTGAGGTTCGAAACTGCGAATAAATTCAAGTGCTCCATCAGCAATATCAAACATACGGATACACCCATCTTCACAACCAGCTGCTAAACGAGTACCTTTACTGTTGACAGCTAAACACCAAACTGCACCACCGTTTGAATCGCATGATTTCTACACACAGCAAACAAATATATTAATACCTTTTTTTTTTCTTCCTTAATAAAAGGGTTTTTTTTTTTTTTTTTTACCTTGGCGGTCATGGTAGTAGTATCCCACTCAATAATAAAAGGATTTAAACCAGACGAAAAGAGACGAGGAGGCTTTTGTAACAACAATTCGGTTTCTTTCAAGATATCCTCAGGTGTATCGTCAGCATCAGGATTAACTACGGTGTTTTGATGAGCCCAAGCTAAACTTTCGACTGAAAGATCTTCGCCACCAGGCAAAGTCTTTTGAAGACGATAGTTATAAGTAGGATCCCAGATCTCAATGTTACCATTGGCTCTACCCACTGCTAAACGGGTATCTTTAACCGTCGACGGTGTGAAATCTAAAGCGTTGATGGCAGCTGGTTGGTATTCAACAAATCGACAACGATGAACTTCCATAGTTTTTTGAGTTTTTTTTTCTAAAATTAGTGAAAGGGTTCAAACAAAAAAGAGTTTCCCTTTTCTCTCTCTGGCTTTCTTTTTTTTTTTTTTTTTTTTTTCTGTCAGAATTTTGATAGCGAAAACTTTGAAAAAAAAATCCGTGACTCTTTATTTGTGACCTAGTTTCTGGTTTTTGCCATTTTTATATATTCTCATTTGACGTTGTTAGGGAACGATTCATTTTTTACTTGCAAAAAAAAAGCTTAACAGTTAATGCAAAAAAAATAAGGGTTCTCTACATGTTTTGAAGGCATAATTATCTGTCTATGTAACATACTATTTTCCCGAGAAAATATATTTTAATATACAGTTATTTTTTAAAGAATAAAAGAAGATGTGAGAGAATAAAAGCTCTCTCTTTTATTGTGAGGGTTATAACGGAAAAAAAAACTCTAAAAGGTTTAAACCAGACTATACTTGACTCGTTTGCTGGTCGTATCTTTTTTTTTTTTTTGCAGTGCTAAGCGCAAATTTTTGTGATACTTCAAAAACCAAAAATTCTACTTTGATAAACAATTGGTAAAACTAACATAAAGTACATTTGATTTTCTTTCCATACGATCAGGATATAGCGCCGCACACTCTTCTACCACATGTCTCAACTGATTATATTCATCTTTGGTAGGTGGGAAAATCCATTCTAGCTGTAAACACTTTAACTTGGGCAAACTTCGAACCAACTTTGTAAAGGTATCCAACTCAATACTTGAATCCAACAAACTTAACTCCAACTTGACTAGTTCGTTTAACCCTAAACTGGTTAAAGCATGGATATCAGCATTTGTCAATATAGACTGATCGATATCATCACAAAGAGAAATCACAGGTAAAGTTTGTAGTTTAAGATGACGTATATTTTTAAAAGGTCGTAATAAATTATATAAAATTCCTGCATTATCCGATTCATAATTGATAATCGAAACAGATCCAGTATAGTATAACGGAATAGAAGAAGCACCTTGCTGCGATACATAAAAGTTTTGAAGTGCAACTGTATAATCAATCAGTAGACTATGAACGTGCGGGAACAAATCGAAAAGGTGTTGACCAAACTGTGCGATATGTTCATGTGGTTGTGACACTTGTATCTTTTCATCTTGTTGTTCAGATAATGTGCTGGTAATACCAAACATGGAAGCAGCTAAACTGCAAGAGAATTTTTTATGTTGATGTTTATTGCATAACGATATATTTCGGACGAATTGAATTGCTCGTTGAGACCAACTTGAATTCGCTTTTAATTTGTGGGCTACAATAGATAATTCTCGGGTGTTGGTGATAGTAAGGTGTTGCCAAATAAGTGGTAAAACTGCAAAGTAATTATAGTGACAGGTAGTTGCAAATTCGCTAGTATCTTTCATATCAAGATAACTAGCAATCAAAGTAACAAGCTCAAGCGGGAGTTTTTGAATCATAATAATAATAATAAAAAAACTTATATAAAAAGAAAGAGGTAAATATTTTAAATAAATGTGAGCTGCTTTTTTATGTTTTTTTTAAAGTAAACAGTACCACGTATATAATAGGGCCTGGTTTCAGTTGCGAAAACAAGATTTAACCCAATACAGTGCGGGTTTACAAACTTGCGTTTTTTTTTTTTTTTTTTTTTTTTTTACTGGTTGGCAAGATCCCAATTAACGTGTATTTATTATATGTAGTGAAAAGAGCAGAACTTACCAAACGTAGTAACTTGCCCACCATTTTACCAATAAATAGAAGAAGAAAAATTCTTGATACACGGCCCTATTTTCGATGGTGGAGACAACCATTACAGGCGAGTTAAAATTTATCAATGATAATAAATGATATTAATTTT
This sequence comes from Thamnidium elegans, assembly GCA_025201345.1. Classification (NCBI taxonomy): domain Eukaryota; kingdom Fungi; phylum Mucoromycota; class Mucoromycetes; order Mucorales; family Mucoraceae; genus Thamnidium; species Thamnidium elegans. Next base: position 105,553 of record JAIXMG010000042.1, read on the forward strand.
TTTTTTTTAGAGTACTTTGGGTATATGGTCCAAGTTGATGAAAAATATAGGATATATAGGTTTATTATTAAAAGGGGGGGGGGTATTATCTGCTATAAAATATTATAACCGACTCTCATAAATACGATGAGACCATTTATCACTTGTATTCATGATCAAAGCAGCTTCCAAAACATCCCAAATACTTTTTGCAAACACAAACTGGATATCATCTTTCACCTTATCTGGCACATCTTCCTCTACATCTTTTCGATTGCGGAAAGGTAAAATGATTTTACGGATACCTGCACGATGCGCTGATACGACTTTTTCCTTGATTCCACCTACGGGTAACACTCGACCTCTTAAAGAGATCTCTCCTGTCATGGCTGTAGTAGGCGATACATGGTAACCGGAATAAAGCGAAACAATTGCACAGACCAGTGTTACACCTATTAAAAAACTTGTTAATTATCGTCCACACTAAAAATTCCTTTTTTTTTTTTTTTTTTTTTACCTGCAGAAGGTCCATTTTTAGAAATTGCTCCGGAAGGAAAATGAATATGAATATCATCATGTTGGACCAAATTCTCTTTCGAATGACTGGTTAATTTCAAAGTGAAAGCATTTGACTTTACCCAGGATAAAGCTAGTTTAGCCGACTCTTGAATAACATCACCAAGGGAACCAGTTAAATGAAGGTTTCCACTTCCAGGCATTTTTGAAGCTTCTACAAACATTATGCCACCGTTACCGCTACCTGAATAAGCAAGTCCTGTGATCACACCAGGCATATCTTCCGATTCCACCATATCGTCTTCAAATGGTTCCGACCCCAAAATACCATCAATATCCTCCACACCCACCTGCCTTTTAAACTGTTCAACTTTGCCTGCTTCTTCCAGATTCGTGTACTCGCAACACTTGTATCTGCATATATTTGCCATCAACCTCTCCAACCCACGTACGCCACTTTCTCTTGTATACTTTTCAGCTACGTGCATTACTACTTGATCAGGAATCCCCAAGTTCAAAAATCCTAAACCATGTGCTTTAATTTGTTTTGGTAGCAGATGTGTTTGAGCGATATGTAATTTTTCGTTAAATGTATATCCATCCAATTGAATCACCTCCATACGATCTAATAAAGGCTTTGGAATGTTATCTAGGGAGTTTGCGGTAGCAATAAATAAGACTTGAGACAGGTCGTAAGGTAAGTTAAGAAAGTGATCAATAAATGTAGAATTCTGCGCAGGATCAAGTACTTCTAATAATGCTGCTGATGGGTCACCTTGATTTGTACCTTGTACTAGTTTATCAATTTCGTCTGCATAAAATAATTTTAGTGGCAAAGAAAACAAATAGTAAATAAAAGAATAAATATTTACCTAACAAAAAGACTGGATTTTGTACTCCGCATTGTCGCATACCATGAATAAATAGACCTGGTAAAGCACCTACATATGTACGTCGATGCCCTCTATACATTTTTAAAAAGTGTGTTAATATTACCGTTTATTGTTAAAGAATTTATTTGTTTACCTTATTTCTGCTTCGTCACGTACGCCACCTAACGACATGCGGTGAAATTTTCTTTTAAGTGCAGTTGCTATTGACATACCCAAAGTAGTTTTACCCACACCTGGCTATATAATAATAATAAAGTAGTTTAATAAAAGTTAACATTCTAATATCTATATTTTTCTTACGGGTCCAACAAAACAAATAATGGGAGGTTTAGCATCTTTCTTCACTTTGAGTACAGATAAATATTCTAAAATTCTCTTTTTTACATGATGAATACTATTATTATTATTAGTTTTATTATTAAAAAGAGGGAGGTTATTATTATTTAAAAATTACATACCCAAAATGATCAGCATCTAATTGTTCTTTTGCGGAAGAAATATTAAGTTCAGTAGCAGACATATGTTGCCAAGGTAAATCCGCCATGTATTCAATATAAATACGTAATACAGCTGAATCAGAAGAAGATTCAGGTAACTTTCGAAGACGGTTTAAATCTCTTTTTACTGCTGTTACAGCATACTCTGGTAACTTGGCTTGGTTTAATTTTCTAACAAGGTCTAGTATTTCTTCATCATCTTGACTCAAGCTTTTAAACTGATAATTTTCTTCTTCTTGTTGTTGGTTATATGAAATAGAATTGACCTGCATAAACGAAATAAATAAATAAATAACGACTTTCTTTTTGCATAATCTTACCTCCTTAAGTAAATAAAACTTTCTACGTATACTATCAAATAACATTTCATTTTGGTTACTAGTAGAGGTGACATTAATCATCTAAGTCTATATTAGTATTATTTATGCATAGAAATTCTAGTTTTTACTTGTACCTTCAAATAACGATTAACTGCATCATTGACCTGTGTCAATCTTTGCTTCGTATCGCTTTGTTCCAGTACACGTAGCTTATCACAAAACGGCGAATCCATAATACACAACATCAAATTTGCCACATGCGATATATGACATCTATCTACCAACAAACCCAATTCATTCAACACACTGCTGGATACACCAATATACTTCATCTTTTCAATGAATTTAGCAATCACAGTTTGAAAACTCATTTGATCTTGCAAGCATAAATCCTTGAATTGGTCAGGATAATGCTCTAACAAAGCCTTGTACTGTCCTCCACCATCAGAACTAGAAACGTCTCGAATACGTGAACGACACACCCCTTCTACCTTGAGCACACAGATATCTGGTAACGTACGATCACATTCAATTATCTTGGCAACACAACCATAGTGAAACAATTGACTTAGATCAGTTGCATGCGTCTTGTTTCTTTTTTTGTCGGCTAATGGGACACAAATAACATAGTTGGACGCATGATTTGTTAAATAATCAGCTTCAGAAGGGTATACCATAAATGTTGTTACGATAGATGGCAATAACACATATTCCGCTAATGGAAGAATAGGTAATGAAAAGGGGATATCTTGATTCATATTGTTTTTATTTAATTAAAAAAAAAAAAGAAAAAAGAAAGAGAAAAGAGAGAAAAAAGGAGTGTAATATATGCTTCATTTGTTTTATTTTTTCTATCAAGATGATCCCCCTTTTTTTTTCGCAGTTACTGGATTAGGCAAGTACTTGTTAACCCCACATTATATATTGTGACTGGTTAAATAAAAGCCCTTTTCACTAATATTCCGGGTGTTTATATTTTCTCACCTTCTCTTTCATTATTTTTTATAAAATAATGGGACTTTTATTTCGTACCTTTACTAAAGCGCCACGTCAATGGCGTCGTGGATACTCCTCTCACTCTGATATCACGGCTAGTGCGATGGTATACAGTGAATACGGTCAACCCTCTCAAGTATTAAAGTAAGTTCAATATACCTTTCAAAATACACGTCTATTAACATACCTGGGCTTTAGGTGGCACTCTTATCGTCTTCCAGCTTTAACTTCCACCACAGTGCAAGTAAAATTCTTAGCGTCTCCAATTAACCCCGCCGACGTCAACATGATTCAAGGCGCTTACCCTATCAAACCCACCTACCAAAAATTAAGTTCAGACGATGATAAATTATTAGCCGTTGGTGGTAACGAAGGAGTAGCTCAAGTAATTGCAGTGGGTGATCAAGTACAAGATCTAAAAGTCGGAGATCAAGTTGTCATGGCTAATACAGGCTATGGCACCTGGAGAACACATGCTACTGGACCTGCTTCGGATTTCCAATTACTACCAAATAACAAGAAAGTCTCCATGATTCAAAAGGCAACCATTACAGTTAATCCTTGTACAGCCTACAGAATGTTGAAAGATTTTGTTAAATTAAACCAAGGTGATTACGTGATTCAAAACGGAGGTAATAGTGCTGTTGGACAAGCAGTCATTGGAATTTCCAAAGCATGGGGTTTAAAAACAATTAATGTTGTCAGAAACCGACCTGACATCGACAAGTTACGTAAAGAACTGACAGACCTTGGTGCTACACATGTTGTTACGGATGAAGATTTAGGCAAGCATGAAACCAGAGCTTTAATCAAGAGCTGGGTAGGCGAAAATAAACCACTTTTGGGTTTAAACTGTGTGGGAGGTAAAAGCGCTACAGATATGGCTAGATACTTGGGTGAAAATGGTCAGTTTGTGACTTACGGTGCCATGTCAAGAAAGCCTCTTTCTTTACCTGCTTCTTTATTAATTTTTAAGAACATTTCTTTTCATGGATTTTGGGTTTCAAAGTGGGCAGAAGTTCACTCTAAAGAAGCTAGATATCAAATGTTGGAGGATGTGGTCGATTTAATGAGTCAAGGTAAGCTTGGTGAGCCTAAATGGACCCAAGTAAAATGGGATGAAGAGTCTATGAAGACTTCGGTTGATCAAGGAATTACCGGATTTTCTGGTGGTGGTAAACAAGTAGTTATTTTTTAAAGTGTAATAATAAAATTCTTATGCAAAGTTGGGATGGTTGATGATGTTACCTCAACTACCATTCCGCCACTAAAAAAATAATCAATAAGCGGAGGTCTAATAAAGGAGACATATACTTCTATTATAAACGCGCAGGAAAAGTATACTTGCTTACAGCATGTTTTCAGTACTGGTGTCATATCTACGGAAGTTTTATGTATGTGTGTGTGTGTGTGTGTGTACAGCTTTTGTTTACACAAATTAAACAGTAAGAAAGAGGGTAGTACAACGTCAATTATGTATGCATCAAAAAGATGACCAACAAAACTTGAAATTTATTAGGAATGGGGACAATACGATTGAAAAAGGAGAGATCTACTCACTCACACGTGTATTATAACAGTGATATAAAAAAAAAAGGTGTCTGTGCATAAATCAAAAAAATGCTTACTTTTTTTTTCAAGTTGTAAAAAAACCTACACATCTCTTTTTCCTTTCCTTTCCTTTTTTTTTATTATAACTATTAATTATGAATTACTTTCCTTCACCACCTTCTTCACCGTTATTAACATCAACCGAAAAAGTGATATGTGGATCTTGTGATAAACCACTTTTATCCGATTGGTTTTGTTCAGACTGTCACAAAAAGTGCAATACATGTAATCGATTTCTAAATCACCAAGAGTATTGTACTCGTTGCTGGACAATTAAAAATAACTGTTTTATACGAAAAATACATTACTATCCACTTTGCTAGTGTATACACACACACACACACACACACACACACACACACACACACACACACACACACTCCTTTATTTATTTATTTATTTATACGCACAAAGGTAATTTTTTGTTTTACCCTTGTTTCACTGCTAAACTAATTTCATAACATAGTAAAAAAAAATAATTCCCGTTCATTTTTGTGTGGATAGCTTTAGCCTTTTTATTATTATTCCTTCCTTCCTTATTCATTCTTTATATTCTTTGTCTCGAGAAAAAGTTTCATCATGTCTATAAATTTAATTAAAAAAAAATGATGTACATTACACATATATTAAAAAATTGAACATGTATAAACATTTACTCTTTCTAAAAAAAAAAGAAAAAAAAAACCTCTTTGATAAAGAAAAAGAAAAAAAGTATGTCCTTGTGTGTGTGTGTGTGTGTGTGTGTGTGTAACTGAGAGAGAAAAAAAAAGGGGGTGTGGGGGGGGGGGGTAATAATATAAATATATATATAAAAAAAGAAAAAAAAGAACAAAACTGTGAGGATTATATATATGTATTTTTTTTTTAAATAGTCCATAGCATTAAATTCTTTTCTTTTTGATGATGACTTGCAGTAGCAACAATTGTTTGCCCAGCAACAGAATGACAAGCAATACTTACTACCATACCGTACTGTGAACCTGCGTTTTTAGGTTGAGCTCCTGGAATACCGCACTGCCATAAAAAGATATCTTGGTACCCTCCATACAACAGTCTTAATTTATCTCCTCCGTTAACAAACGCACACCCAGATACTTTAGATTGTGGTATATGATTCATAACACACTTCCAATGCGATGTCTCGTATACACAAATCTTATCTTCTGATGAAGCAACCAAAAAGTTACCATCAGCTGACCAGTCGAATGAACAAATGTTCTTTCCGTGATCCGTTGTAATTGTACGCATTCCCATATTATCATTATTGCCACTATTTGGTTTAACTTGTGTGATATCAATAATATAAATTTGGTTGCCTACAGCACATGCTAAAATACTAGCAGTTCTTGGATGAAATCGCATTGGATTAGGTGAAAATCCTGATTTTGATTGCGCCTAACAAATTTATAATATTAGCTTCAAAGTACTATATAACATATCTAATATAAACTCACCATCTTTAAGGATTTTTCACAAGTGGACGTATTTAAATTCCAAACCTTTAATTCACCTTCTGCATCAAGCGAACAAATCGTATCAGGTCTATCAGGCGCAAAATCCACTGCCGTAACTTGAGCTCTACAGTCCAACTTGACCAACATCTTTGGGGCCTTCTCATCCTCACTGATGTTCTCTTCGCTCTTCTTATCTTCCAACTTGATTTGTTTTTCTTCGTTTTTTTTATTTACACTTCCAATGTCCCAAATACGTAATGTTTTATCGTATGAAGATGTAGCCACCAAATTTCTATTATCTGGGCTCCACCGTGCGCACGTAATATGTGCCGTATGACCCGGCAACGAATAATTCATCTTCTTATCTCCTACAGTCCAAATGAGCACCTTTCGATCATGCCCAGCGCTGGCCAGCCATTGCCCGTCTGCGGAGAAGGCAACCGTGGATACTTTATTAACATTACCCGATAGATCTGCAAATGGTTGCAACACGCTGGACATCTGCTGCTGCAACTGTAACTGCTGCTGTTGTTGGATGACACTTGGATGCAGCCCGCTACTGCCATCTAAATCAAGTCCGCCGCCCATACTAGCTAAAAACCCTCCGCCAAAGGGATCCAAATCCGTACCTGTTTCGTTACTTGGCAGCATTAAAGTTTGTTCCGCATTATTTTCGTCGCCTGACGCAAACATCTCTCCGAAATCTCCACTATCGCCCATCATAAACCTTTCTAAATCAAACGATAGTACATTATTTTGATTTACTGCTGGTGATTCTATGCTAGGTGATCCCATTTCATTTGGGTTCCATGCCATTCTTTGTTGTTGCTGTTGAACAATTTGTTGCGGAATCACATTACGATGTTGTGGTGATTTATTTTGTTCAAATCTTTGCTGTTGTTGTAACCTTTGTTGCATGGCCATCACCGGTGATTCATGAGCTTTATTATGAGATGAAGGAGGTGATGAAGTATCTTCTCCGTTACGTTGTCTCTTTTGTGGTAAATGCATTGCAAATTGTTGCTGTTGTGCTTGTTGCGCTTGTTGCGCCTGTTGCTGCTGCTGTAATGCATGGTTCACCTGACGACGTTGATATAATGCGACTGCAATCTTCTTCTTATCCCCTCCTTCAGGTGATCCACTACCAGCCGGCATCGTTGGATTAGGGCTACCCATCGTGCTCATATTAGGTGGCGTTTGAGGTGGCCCGGCTTGCTGAGGAGTTTGCTGCTGTTGTTGCTGAGCATGTTGCTGTTGTGCTTGTTGCTGATGTTGTGTCTGCTGTTGCTGTTGCTGTTGTGTTTGTTGTGCCTGCTGCTGTTGAGCCTGTTGATGTTGCGCCTGTTGCTGCTGCTGGGCTTGCTGTTGAGCTTGTTGTTGGTGTTGTTGAACCTGCTGCTGTTGCTGTTGCTGCTGCATAATACGACGTTGATTCATCATCATACGTTGTTGTTGCGTAACCAACATCTATACACACAAAAAAAAATGTTAAATCAAGAAAAAAAAGGATTTTTTCAATACAACTTACTTGTTGTTGTTGTTGTTGTGGAGTTAATCCAGCGGGCATTTGGCCTTTATTCATCATATGTTGAGCAAGCATCATATTCACTATTTTTTTTTAAAAAAAAATGGGGTAAATTTTCAATTGCATAAAAAATCAAATTTTTTACACTTACTTTCTCCATTATTAAAAGCGGGACTTCCGTTCATTGGCATGTTTGGGTTCATCACCATGGGACCAGGACCTACCATATGTGGCCTCGGTTGGCCATTGACTACAAAAAAGAGGTTTTAGAACCAAAACACATATTTTTCTTTTCTTTTTTTTCTTTTTCTTTTTCTTTTTTTACCGTTGGGGCCATTAGGACCTATCATATTTCCGCGTTGACCATCCACTTGAGGACTACTCATAGGATGTCCTGGAGGCAATTGAGTTTGCTGCTGCTGAGGAGTTCCTTGCATATGTTGCTGCTGAAGCATAGCAGCCTGTTGATGTTGCTGCTGTTGTTGAATCATTGCTTGTTGTTGCATTTGAAGTCTAGCTTGAGTTTGTGGATTACCACCCATCATTTGACTGCAGATAAATATATTAGCCCCCTTTTTTTTTACCGTAATAAAAAAATACAAAACTTACGGTGTTCTCATCATGTTTGGATGTTGACTCATTTGAAATCTTCTAATTTGCGATTGAAGATTATTCTATACACAAGAAAAAAACACATAAATAAAAAAAAGCGCTCTCTCTCTTTCTCCTTGTTCTCTCTCTTATATGTATACCTTTTCCTCGTTCGTTAAAGATTGTTGGTCACGACCTTGAAGACCCAATGCATTCATAGCAGCAGTAAAGATATTATTTTGTTGAGCTCGATGAGCAGCTGTAATTGGTTGACCTGTCATAGGAGAAGTCATCATGGTTTCAGGAGCAACGTCTACAACTCGTTGCATTTGTTGAGGAGAGAAAGAAGGCGATGCAGTCGCATGTCTTCCAGGATGTTGTTGCTGCTGTTGTTGCTGTTGAGCTTGTTGTTGCTGCTGTTGAGCCTGTTGTTGAGCTTGCTGTTGAGCTTGCTGGGCTTGTTGAGCCTGTTGAGCCTGTTGCGCTTGTTGCGCTTGTTGCGCTTGTTGCGCCTGTTGCGCCTGTTGAGCCTGTTGTTGAGCCTGATGTTGAGCCTGTTGTTGAGCCTGTTGTTGAGCTTGTTGTTGTTGGTGTTGTTGTTGTTGTTGTTGTTGGTGTTGTTGGTGTTGTTGTTGTTGAACTTGCTGCTGAGCTTGTTGTTGTGGAGGTAAATTCGCAGACATGCTCTGAGGAGTATTTACATTGTTATTAGGTGTATTATTATTAGGTGGTGGTGGTGGCATTACAGTATTTGGTAATGAAGCAGTACTACTAGCAGGTGAAGCTCGATGTTGTTGTTGAGAAGGTACACTTTGTTGTTGTTGTAAATGCTCTTGTTGACCAATATGTGGTGATTGAATTGATCTTTGAGCAACTTCAGAAGCTCGACGTTGTTGTACATGTTGTTGTACTTGTGGATGTTGAACTTGCTGTTGAGCTTGTTGTTGCTGTTGGGCTTGTTGCTGCTGTTGGGCTTGTTGTTGCTGAGCTTGTTGAGCTTGTTGATGAGCTTGTTGCTGGGCTTGCTGTTGTTGAGAGTGTACATTAAAAGATCTCTGTTGTTGTAACACTTCCTCCCTTTTAGCTCTAAGAAAGTCGTGGTACTAATAAAATAAAAATTTATATAAAACTCATAAAAAATTATATATAGATACTCTACCTCATCATGAATTGTAGCTTCTTTACTTGCTTGAGCGTCTTTACTTTTAGCATAATAAACATCCCAGAATACTCCCCACCAATCAGCTAAAAATCCAGTGGAAACATCAATAGGAGGAGGTTGATCTGTAGCAACACTAGCCTCTGTTGAGAACGCTCGAGCAGCTTGGTGATATTTTTGCTTTTTACAGTAATCGTAAATATATAAATGTAAAAGTTCTGTTGCCCTGACATCACTGGGACGGCCATTTTGTCTTTAGAAAAAAAAGTGTGTATAAAGAAATATAGTATAGAAAAAAAAAAAAAAAAAAAAAAAAAGGATTAATATATCATTTACAAGTTTTGGTGTTGTTGTTGTTTAGATGTTTGTGCTTTAAGTTCCATGCGTTTAAAAACTACAACAACAAAAAATAAAAAAGACTATTTACCCATCCCAGGTGTTTCTCCTGTTTTGCGACTGTGCCATTTGTTGTATATATATAATAAAAAAAAAAGATATTAAAAAAAAAAAAGGGGGAAAAAAAAAAAAGAAAAAAAAAAAAAGGTAAAATTCGAGTATTTTTATTTTTTTAGCTTATTTTGTTTCGTTCCTTTTGTTTATCCAATAAGATTTATTTTATTTTTTTGTTCCTTTTTATCTCTTTTTTTTTTTTTTTTGTACTTTCTTATTTCTTAAAAAAAAAAGGGGGGATAATCCTTGTTTTATATTCGCCTTCTTCTTTTGTACTTAAATCCTTGTTTTGTTGCCAAAATAACAAAACCCAAGGCCCAAATCATATAAAAAAATAGGAGGTCAGTTTAAAGCGCCTCTTTTAATTTATTTATACATCACTGACGAGCAACCAAAAACGAAGCGGTCACTAAATTTAATGTTTGCTTCTGTTTGCTTTACCTCTAGAACCACATCGTGGTTGTCTATCTTCTGCAATTTGAAGGAAGCATTATTTGCGCTGATTTTATTAGGTTAGAATTGAGGAAAAGGAGCTCCAAACAAGATTGTACCAAGCCCCACTAAACCAATAGCTAGTGCTGATAAAGAGTCTCTGCATTTGATAGCACGTTTTGATATAACAGAAACACAGAAAGGATTTGTACAATATAAAGTACCTTGAACTGTTTTATTAAACTCTTTGCCATTTCCTCTTTGTGATATTTGTGGATGGCTTAGTCTAACAAAGCAAAAAGCGCTTCAGCATGGATATCTTTTTCTATTCATCACCTTTTTTTCTTTGCTACACAGTCGATGAAGTAATTTATGGTTTTGTATTTCACTATGTCGCCTAGCGGGGATCTTGCTAAACGCTTCAGACATATCAAACTGCTTCAACAACTTCAGCCTTCTTTCGTGCAATAGTTCTTGCATGAACACAGTCAAGATAATTGGGAGCAACTCTTTCAATGAAAAAATATTGAGGGTTTGTCATAAATGATGAGACTGACATTTTATTATATAACAGATATTACAGACAGGGGAAGAAAAAAATACGAATAAAAAAATATGGTTGAAATCTGACTGCCCCGCTGGTATGTCGAATAGAGATTTCGATCACTGGCTGATGCGGGGAAGAAAAAAAAAGCTTAAGAGCCAAAACCAACATCGTCTAACACGCGTCTGTGTTCAATTTCATGGCTCGTATTGTAATCCAAATGAACAAAAGCTCTTTCAACGATATCCAGCATTTCAAACGCATCCTTTTTTTTAAGAAAGAAAAAAAAAGCGTTACTAAATAATAATTAAACACAATAAAAAAAAACTTACTTGAAGCGCTTCTCCCAAATCATGACACTCTCTTAGTGCAGCATTGGGTGGTAAGACAATATGAACTTCAACCAGTAATCTATCACCAACATAATAAGCACGTACAGTATCAATGGAAACAATTTTAGAGGAAAATCTATAAGCCATATAAACCAATTGTTTAAGATCATCCAAATTCGCTGTTTGGCCTGTCAGTCTACGAATATTTTCTACACGTGGGTTATTTAATCACAGATTATTATTATTTGTGTGTGTGTGCACATACCTAATAGTACAATCACCCATTCATAAATAATATATAATGAAAGTAAAATAGCTCCTACAGGATCTAACCACGGCATCTTTGCCCATACAGCTATTAAAGATAAAACATAATAAATAACAAACAAAAAAATCATTATTTAACGGACTTACCAAAAAGTGGAAAGATTGTAGTTGCAATATTAAACACGACATCATTTTCATGATCCTGTGCAAGCGCTTGTACACTTGAACTTCCTTTTACTGTTAAACACCAAAGCCACAAAACTCCTTTAATGACAATATTAGCCACTAATAAACCTAAAGCTAACGGACTAAGGTCAACATGTTCCACTTTTCTATTTTCCTCTGCCAATTGTTCGACAGAAGATATCAGTACTTGACTAAAAGAAGTTGTTATCACTGCTGCAAATACAATAATACCAAGGGGCTCCATTCTTGACTATCCAAATAAATTAATAGTGTATCTTATTTTATTTTATTTAAAAAATAAATAAATAAAAAATAAAAAACTTACTTTGCCCACGGGATAGTCATATATGTTCTTTTGTCGAATCACGCGTATTGTAAAAAAAATAATGGCATTGCTTAATATATCCAAAAAACTTTCAAACGCAGAAGCCAAAATAGCAATGGAACCTGTAAAGAAAGCCAAAAAAGCTTTTGTAAGAAACAGTATAATATTCGCCATAAATGATAAATTGATTGCTAAATGAACAATCCAACTAGGTGAAGAAGACGAACAAGACTCGGATGGTTTTATTACCAGTGGCGTTTCTTCATCAAAAACAGCGCTATTTTGATACGTAGAAGAAGAACCAAACGTTTCGGGACAACGACCTAGTTCTTTAATAATATTATCCACTTCAATATATTTATCAATGATTTTATTTTGATGCTATCAAGTTGAATCAATTAATATATATATATATTGACCCTTTTTTTTTTTTTTTTTTTTACTTTACCTCATAAAACTTTCTTACTGCTTTATTATCAATAGCTTTTAATTGATAGTCGGGCATTCGAAGTGCATAAAAATGTGCTGGAGGCTCTATAGCACTTACTGCTAACGAAGCAACTGATCTTCTCCTTTTTATAGGTAACCTTTCCCATTCTTGTTCTTGATAAGAAGACATTTATATATATATAGAAAAGAAAGAGAAAAAAATCAATACAAACAAGAAAAACTAGTTATTTTTTAATTTATATATGAAACCGGGGGTTTTTATTTTATTTTTATGCGGGATTGAAAACGGGAGTTGTTTCTGATGTTATATGTACAACTATTTTTTTTATAATTATTTTTTATTGTACAGAATATTAAAATGTACAGAATATTAGATTGTAATTGTTAAAAAAGTAAGAAGGATTCCCTTAGGCAAGCATAGCGACAAAACTAGCAATAAAGAGTGCAGATAATGCTGCAAATTGAACAAACAAAGCACTGTAACCGCTACCGATTAAAGAAGCACCAGCATTGGGTGCATTACTTTGAGCAACAGAAGAGGCAGAACTGACAGCACCACCCGCAGAACTTTGTTGTGAAGCAGCGGAACTAGCAACAGAAGAGGCAGAACTAGCAACTGAAGAAGCAGAAGTAGATTCAGAGGCGGCAGAACTGGCAGTAGTGGATGCACCAGCACCAGCAGCACTACTAGCAGCAACTTCAGAAGAGATACGGCTGTAGGCAGATTGAGCAGACTGGATTAATGGAGTTTTACCGGGTCCAGTGACAGAAGCAGAGATTGACTCGATCCTAACATTAAAAGTTAATAAAAAAAAAAATTTAAAAGAAAAAACTTACTTGCTACTAAGAGAAGCGAGAGCGGGAACTTAATATATATATAAAAAAACGTTAGAAAACCCTTAACCAAACAAACAAGCATATAAACTTACTTTCAGCATTTACGCTAGCAAGAGCGAGAATAGCAGCAAGAGCGATGATCAATTTGGAGTTCATTTTTTAAAGTTTTAAGTTTTTAGTATATATGTGTGTATACAAACAAATAAAAAAGAGAAAACTATATAAAGCGAAAATATCTTTTTATATCCGTATTTCTCTTCCGATACAAAACGACAAGAAACCATGGTTATTTAGGGGTCTCACTGTGATCGGTGAATAACAACATTTTTTAACCATGACAAATAATGCATATTAATAAATAGTGGCTTGGAGTATTTTTTTTTTTTTTTTGCATACATGCATTTCTCTCTGATTCCAAGGAATAACCTTAAATCCTCATAAAAATAAGGAAGTCGCTAGAAATACAAGCTAGATTTGTACAGTACATAGTATCTTTTATCACTGTTGTATATTTTTTGTCATTTTTTGCTGGCGTAGATGACTCAAACTACCGAAACATAAAACGCATGTTTGGGACGTTATGTTTTCATTAGTTACGCAAACATTCACGGCTCCAGCATGTATGTTCTCCATCTGCCGCCATACCGCCTAAAACCTTTGATACGAGAGTCAACACCTGTGCCTATATTCATGATAAACATCAATAGCCTTTTCTTCTTGCTTTCACGCTTCGGAAAGACGAACACTCGACTTATACTCTTCTGTTTGTACTACATTTTGACCTTTTGTTGTAAAACGTTTCTTCCGATGCAAGCTTTTAGAAAAAGACTTATCGCCACACCTATGATATATATCATTAGAGCTAATAGCAAGAGTTTATAGTGGTGCAATAAAGAGTTCTTCGAGTTTTTCATCATCTACATCTACTATCATTGTTAGCTAACATATTACACATGACATAAATAATTTATAACTTGATACATGCGTTCGGTTGCCAAAAATCGGGTAGTAATTGTATAACTTAATGTAGTTTTGAAATCTTTTCACGTTAAGTCTACATGTTTCAGTCATATTTACTAAGCCATTGTCCGTTCCACCGAAATGAGTATCGTGTGAAAACAGTAGATCATCACTTGAAACGACATTATTAGCTTTTTGCAAACACAATCTGCTGGTCTGATTGATTTTAATTTTTCTTTTACCATTGCTTTCTTTTTTTTTAGAGTACCTTGATAAGTATAACTCTACGTTTCTTTTGTAACTTATGTGTGACTTCGGCAATTATATCATTTACTTCTTGTTTTCTCTGCTTTTCATTCGTGATCTCAGTATGCAATCTCTCTTTATCACCTCTATCTTTCCAGCCATTTTTGCGCTTATAAAATTTATTTTTCTCTAAAGCTTCATTTATTTCCTTGCAAAGTTCTCTATATTCATAAGCACTTCAGCGGCAGTGAAGTTATCATCTGCTAAAATCTCCAAATCGAGAGCATTATCCGTCTTAACAATATTTTTGCTTTGAGTAAAAGACAGTTTCTTCTATAAGAACAAAACGTTAATTTGAATTCATCTGTATATAGGTAAATTAATACATACCTCATTCTTCAGAACAGTATCGTAAGTTTTAATCCTATTTGAACATCAGTCTGTCCGTTGGTACCATTTATTTTTCTTGTCGAGATCGATATTTTCAGTTTCTGCCTTTCCAATATACATGTTATATTTACGACGTTCGCCATCAAATAAATTTCACTTTTGGCTCCTTGATAAATTGACGAGAGAAATTTTATGAACAGGAATAGGCTCGACATAGTCTGTTTCAATAGTTCTTGTTTGCCTTTTAGTTTTTTGTTAAGCTTTTCTTGGATGTACTGTCTCTTTTTTTCTTCCCTAGAAGGAGTAATGTGAATGTGTAGCAAGACTAGTAGGAAACGATTGAACGGCTTTTTAAATCTTGTAGTAGAGCTCCACATATTGCAAAAAACTAACTATACTTTTTTTTGAATTTTATAAAGGTAAGTAAAAAGTAGTACGCTACACTTTCTTATCTGAACATGTAAATAGAATGTGTATCAAGAATTCCCCCCTTTTTTATCGAAACTTGCTTCAGATTCTTTTAAAAAAACGTTTTGTATAGGATGTGTATCTAAATTTTGTTTTAAAGCTCCACGCGCACCAAAACATTTGCTACTGATTTGGCTTAAATGTTTTGTTCTTCATCAAATTGTGGCGAATCTACTACATCTGTTTCAAGATTAATTGAGTTTTAATTGTACTTCCCGTGTGTCAAATTCCTTCCATTTTGCAGGTGAGTCATCTAAACTTTCTTTTTTTTTATTCCCTTTCATATATTTTACCCTTTCTCTTTTCTCTTTTGTATTTCTGAAAAAAAAAAAAAAAAAAAATGCTTCATAAAAACCAATATAATACTCATCGTACCAACAAGTCTTCTCTTACTATTGTTGTCAAGATTGGTACCTCTTCTATTTGCAATGAGCTCACTCACTTCCCTTTATTATCCAACCTATCTGGCTTAGTCGAAGCTGTCCTGCACCTTAGATCTCAGGGCCACCGTGTTGTACTTGTCACCAGTGCTGCTGTAGGTACCGGTCTTCGACGATTAAATATGGCTGAAAAACCTTCCAAGTTAGCTGCCAGACAAGTAGGTTTTTCTAATATCTCTCTCACTCTCTCTCTAACCTAATTTCCTTTTGTAGGCTGTTGCGGCAGTTGGACAAGGTAGATTAATGGCTTTATATGATGATTTATTTGGTCAATTCGGTCAACCCGTTGCTCAAATCTTATTAACAAAAAATGATCTTGCTGATGTAAGTATATTGGATTATAGTACTTTTTTGGATACTTATTATTATAATTAGCGTTCACAATACCTTAATGCAGTCAATTGCTTAGAAGAACTTTTAGATATGGGCGTTGTACCTATTGTAAATGAAAATGATACCATTTCTACTCAAGGTATTCGTTTTGGTGATAACGATACATTATCTGCTGTGATGGCTGGTATGATTAAAGCCGATTATCTCTTTTTATTGACAGATGTAGACTGTCTTTATACCGATAATCCTCGTACAAACCCTGAAGCTAAACCTGTACTTGTATGTGATGACATGGTAAAACTTAGAGAGCAAGGTAACCCAAAAAAAAAAATCATAAAAAAAATGCCTAAACTTATATCCAAGTGTACAGTATCCGTGTCATCTATGGGATCATCTCTTGGTACAGGTGGCATGGCAACCAAGTTAATTGCTGCTGATCTTGCTATTGCAGCCGGAGTTATAACCATTATCACCAATGGATCGAAGCCAAAGAACATTTTTGAAATTATAGAAGCCGACAGGTTAGATGCTACAGAAGGAAAGCATCCTCTTCACACACGATTTACTGCCAAGGATAACCCGCTCTTGGATCGTAAGTGGTGGATTCAATACGGATTACATACTGCTGGAAGTGTCTTTGTGGATGAAGGAGCAGCTAAAGCAATGTTAACACCTCGCATTAAATCCAGTTTATTTGCCGCTGGTATTGTGGATGTACAAGGATCATTTGTTGCACAGCAAGCAGTACAAATTATATACCGTAAAAAGAAGGGTGATTCAGTTGAAGATATTGTGATTGGTAAAGGTATTGTCAATTATTCCAGTATAGAAATTTCTCGTATCAAGCGTTGTCGTAGTACCGAAATCCCTAATATCTTGGGTTATGTCGATTCTGATTGTGTTATTCACAGAGATAATTTAGTTCGAACTGCCCAAGATGTTTAAAAAAATCGTTCTTTTTTTTTTATTATTTATATAATTAAAAACTCATTAACTTTTTCAATTCATATAATCTTCTATGTAATTCTTCTTTATCGTTTTCACTTTGAGCATATCTTATCTTAATATCAATTAATATTGATTCTGCTTTTTGTAATTGATCTTCTAGTGATGAATTCTTTCCAATCAACGCTGCGTTTTCACTACAAAATCCTTCAAATTCATCTTTTGTCTTTGCTTCAATTTCTATAGGCACTGCCTTGACTTTGGTTTCTAATGATTCAACCAGTATTGAAAGTGAACTCCCCTCATCTTTTAAATTATTTAATTGATCCATCGTTTCATTTAACTGTCCTCGTACATCATGATCCTCCTTTTTTAATATATCCGTCTTTTCTTGTAACATATCCATTTGCTTTTTCAATGCATTGTTGGTCTTTTGTAATTCATCCATAATATTTGCATCCGCTAATTCCTTTTGAAGTTGTGATTTATATTCTTTTTCAAGTTGTAATAATCTTTTAGCTGAGAATTCGAGCTCGCAGGCATCGCTTACAAAGCGACGATCGTCATCCTAATTTTTTTTTTTTTTTTAAATGGTAAATAAAAACATAAATATTCCTTACAATTATAATTAATTTTTACCTTGTATTCTTCAAATAATCCATTCTTTAAAAAATCTAACAAGTGCTCGAAATCAAGACCCAAGATAGTGGTCTGATTCTTTTTTAACAATGCAATAGCAAATTTAAAGATGGACCCAATACCTTCTGTGAAAATTACATCGTAAATTCGGAACACAAGGTTTAACGGAAACTTGTATGCAAATAAAGTCATAAACCATTGAGAAGCATACATTGTTGAATTGATACCTTGTTCATTCAGGTGACGGGAGACATGAGGCAAATGCTCTTTTACAAGTTCATCAAATTGGTATAAGCGTAATTGAAGTCCATCCATTTCCGGTGTAAAATGACCTCGAAGACCATATTTGTTCATAAGTTGAATTAATACACAGAATGCATCTTCATCAGGCATCTATACGCACTTAAAAGTAAGTATACACATCAAATATATATATATATATATACTTCGACTTACATTTAATAATAAAGGTCCAACAATAAATGCTAAACCTTGACAGTAACCAACTACATCATCATATAAACTAAAGGCCCTTACAACATTATAAAGACCTTCTTGACCTTGTCCATCGGTTTCTTTAAAATAAATATGACCAGGAAAAGTACGAGCTAAATCTCTTTGAATCATTTTATCATAGGGACTTGACAATTTTAATAGATCCATATATTTGGAAACCAATTCTTCGTCTTTTGATTTTGCTAATAATTGCCATACCATACCACGAATAGAAGGTGGAATACCAACTCGAATATGTTTAATTAATTCCTTATTAATTTTGTTTAGGTTTTGAAAATCACACATAATACCAGCCCAAAAGTCTAATTGTTTGATAATGTAAGTATTACTAAATAAAAATAAAAATAAAAACTCACCCCAATCATAATCATCACCCTTATTTTGAGATACTAAACTATGTCGAATAGATTGCCTTTTAAGGTTTTTAATAACTTTTGATTTAGGATCACTTGTGTTAGAATAATTCAATTGTTCCATTTGAGCTAATAAAGCTTCTTGAAATCCGGGTAATGGGGAAATAATACTAGTGGGTCTAGATAATCTCTTTTGTCGTGTTACAAATGAATCAGAAGGTCTCGGTGCCCCTACAATAATAGCTGGTGCTGAATTTTGTTTAGAAGGTCTACGAGAGGATGCAGGTGAAGTATTTAATGAAGAGGATGATCTAAAGGGTGACCAAAGTGTAAAGATAGATCTGGTAGAAGTAATTGATTCGGTATCTGAAGATTCATCAATAATAGTGTCTTTAGGTGGAGGAGTAGGAGTACGTACACGAGTAGGTACAGGAGTAGTAGTAATTTGTGGTTTTTTACCGCTTACTAAAGCGCTTGTTATTATTTTAAGCGGATTGTATGCTTCCACTGTTGCTGTTTTATTATTAGAGGGTACATCATCAAGCGAAATATCGTTCATATCTGAAAATGAAACAGAACTTAATTTATGAGATAGTTTTCTTTCTAGCATAGGTGCATCATTATCTATATTAATGGTTGGCGGTGGCGTCATTACTGTATCTTCGGATAATGTGCGTAGTGGTTTTTCGAAATAATTTGTTGTATCGTCTACTGATGATATAGAGGATGATGATTCTGAATTTTGTCTTAATACCTTTGGTTGATCCAAGTTAACTGAGTCTAGAAATTAAATTAGTTTACTTGTAAAATATAAAAATTATTCTTTTTACTTGTCTCATCACTTGAATCATCTGAATAAAACGTAACTGTCTCTTGCTCTTCTGCGATAAACTCTTTTTCTATCTTGTTAGTTTCTACTGCAACTGTTGTCATTGTATTAAAAGGACGATGATGAAAAAGAAAAAGCAATAAAAAAAAAGAAAAAGAAAAAAAGGAAAGAATTTATACACGAGGGAGGTACAATTGAAATTAAATGTTTTAAGTCTTAAAACGGCCCTGTTTTTTTTTTCTCTTCATGCGGCATTTGAACCCTTTCTCTTTCTTTCTAATTCAAAAAAAAATGCTGTTTGTATTAATATCATTATTTATTTCTATGGCTGAAGCTGCAGAAATAAAAATGTTTTGTAAATGTTTTTGTGGTTCAAATTCAACTATTTTTGAAATACCTACATTTGACCCAAAGCCTTGTGCTAATTGTACAAAGCAATTCTGTTTGGATAATGTAAAGGATGGCATTTGTGACGGAATTGCTGACGCTACCTGTCCTAGTAACGACTTCAAGACAGCTTGTTTTGGTATGTCTTTCGACTCATCTAATAAAAAGAAAGAAAGAAAAACTAACCATTTATCTGTATAAGCTCGCGATTCATATAAAGACGAAATCATTGTCAATTCATTCTTATGTATTACCGTAGGTTTAGTCTTGTTTGCTGTAATTCGGCCTCACTTTGAAAAGTGGAAAAAGGTAAATATGACAACAGGAGTGTATATAAAAAAAAAGGGAGGGGGGAAGGGAAAAAAAAACTCTCTTTAAATCGTTAAATAAATAGAGCCGCATAACCCGTGCCCAATATGAATCTGTATCAAATATTGAGTAAGAATACAATTCAATGTACATAATGTATCAAAAAAAAACAATAAAATACCTATCACCACCACTACCAACAACAAAAAGATATGTAACAATGCGTGATGCGATATGAAAAACAGCTCGTGTTTTTATCTTAATAAAAAAAGGCTTCGTATACTATGTATACATATGCTTGTATATATAAAGTATTAAATTACAAGCAATTTATTATCTATATTTTATGTCCTATTTGTTGGCTTATACACTGTTTAGT
Source organism: Thamnidium elegans (assembly GCA_025201345.1). Taxonomy (NCBI): domain Eukaryota; kingdom Fungi; phylum Mucoromycota; class Mucoromycetes; order Mucorales; family Mucoraceae; genus Thamnidium; species Thamnidium elegans. The sequence continues at coordinate 126,111 of JAIXMG010000042.1, forward strand.
TGATTCAACCAATGTTCAGCGATGACTGTGCATAATCTACCTTTTTTTTTACACGTGAAATTTTATCTGTATCTTCTTGGGGTAATTATATATATCCAAGTAATAAAAATAAGAAGCGTTTTCTGGTTTTTAGTTGTAAGAAAAGCATCATTAAACGTTGTGGTTAGACATCACTTTCAAAAATAAAATAAAAAAATAAAATAAAAAAAAGCTCAAAAGATATACCGTTGTTTCAAAAAAGCTCATATTGAAAAAACCAAAATTTCAAACCATAACTACTTTATCAATTTTCGTAATACAAACTAGTTTATTTAAGCGAACATATTCTACTCAACCAGGGCTATCGAGTGTGTGGTAAAATCACTCATAAAATATTATAATCGACGAGTTCATCGACTATAAAACATAACATACGTTAGATATCAAGTGCAATGATCAATCACAATAATGTGACCACTATTGTAAAAGAGTATAAATATGAAATTATAGTTAACAACCCCTTTTACCGCGATTGATTTTTACAATAAAAATAAGAAATAAACGTTATTAGACTTTTAAGCTTATTTACCTGTTTTTATTAATTTTTCTGTGTTAAATCAAAGTATTTCTCCTCAAAATGAACTACGATTAATAACGAACATATTATTATTTTTTGGTTTAGTTTCACTTCTTGAGTCTAAGCTCGATTTCAACCTCGATATCCATAAGGTCTTCGTTCCGAGCCATACTAGCCGGGTTTTCGCGGACCGAACAATTAAGTTCCTTGATATTCAAATTATCAATATTTTCTAGATTCCCAAAAATATAAAGGAAAGATGGCCGAGTTGGTCTAAGGCGTCACGTTAAGGTCGTGATCTCTTCGGAGGCGTGGGTTCAAATCCCACTCTTTTCACTTACTTTTACTACTTTTCGAATGAAAGTAGTGTACCTAGACTATGTGGTATGCTACTTCTGTCGTTTTTATGTTTTTGGAACATTATAAGACATTGTTGATCAATAGATAGTGTAGTAAAGTGTAAAAATAGTATTGTTACAAATAGAATGGTACTTATTTGTTAAATGGATAGAAAGTAAGATATAAAATAAAAGATATTATTTTATAAGTTCAATAAAATGAAAGTGAGCACCAGGTTTATAGTTGTCCAACTAGGAGAATGTATTATATAAAAGATATAATACGTAGATAAATAAAATAAAAGGATAATAAGTTTTAAAGAGAATTATATAATAAAAGAATATAATTCAAGGGATCTTTATAAGTAATAAACTGAAATATAGAGTATAAAATATAGGTGAAAAATAAGATAAGATTTATTTAATAAGTAAAATTATGTGGTATTTATATTCAAAGGTTTCGGTCAGGACATCCTTCGAATCTTGTAAAATATCTTTGATATCAGGAATAAATATGTTCCTTTTGATTCTAAGATGGTTGTAATGGATAAGCTTTCCAAGCTAAGTGAGATATTTTTGTTCTAGTTGACTAATAATATAAATAAATTGATGTTTTTACAATCAGAAAGAACTAAAAGGTATTGTAAAAACAGAATAAGTAGATGGAGTAACATATCTGATGTTAAATGAAGGATAAACTTTGAATAATAGTGTAGAAATATGATGTAAAAAGGATAATAAAGGTTAAATGACTAGAAAGTGTAACAGAAACTGAGATTTAGAATAAGAAGTAACTAATAATCTGAAGTAAAAATGGACAATAAAATAAAGAATAATTACATTAAAAGAAAAAAAGGGGTAATTTTGGTTCTGGAATTAAAAGTAATGAAAATGTATAACAGAAGAAAAATAAAAGAGACTTATTGAAAAGTGATGTGATAATAAACGGAGTGAAAATAATACTTGTTCAGATAAAGGTTTAAAATAGGGCTTTAAACTGGTACGATATTCTTCGATTCGTAACAGTATAATAAGGTAATAGTAAGAAAAGTGAGCACCAGTTCCTGTTCTATAAGTAGAATAAAAGATTTAGGTAAAAAGTACAAGGGAAAGTAAGATCCAAAGAGATTCAAGTACAAAATAAAATAAAAGAGCTTAGTTTAAAGGTTTTTTATAGGTTAAGAGAAGTATAAGGTTAAATTGTTTACAAAAAATGAATTGCATTTTATTAAATAAAGGTTGGGTTTTTAAATTTAACAACCATGGTTTTATTTTTTTGTACTAGGACAACAAGGGCGCAGATTGAATATATAATCCTAATATAGCCTATGTACACTACCTGTATTAAGTGTTAATTTTATTGATTAAGAGAAGATATAAGATATACTTATAGAAGTTAAGATCGCATCTCATCTAAATTGAGCAAAGGGTTTTACATAAATTCTATAAATTGGATCATGGTAATTAACATCTCCTTCGTAAATGCGTACGTCTCTTTAACCGTCAGTAAAGTACGGTAGATATGTTTGTATTAACTTTAAGGTGCAGAGGTTCAAACTAGTAGAAAAACAGCAAAAAAAAAAAAAAGTAATAAAAAAGAAAGAGAAAAAAAAGTAATTTTATCAGCGTTAAAAACCTGATAAAAAAGGCAATGCTTAATTAAAGACCCCTTTCGAGAATAGGTACTTTTTGTATTAATAACTTATAAAGCTATTCTACAAATTGTTTATTGAAAACATTGTCTCCTTTAAAAAAGAAAAAAAAAGGTTCGTCAAGCCAAAAAAAAAACCCACTCAGTTATATATGCCTATTAATTGCATTATAACAAACTCTTTTTTAAATATGCCACAAAAACTGTCAGAAAAAGTAAAATTATACGTGTATAAAAAGTTTTGCATATCTTTTCTAATTGATTTTATGTGATGGTCGACTTTTATTGGCTTACCACTCGCGTAACAAAAAAATAAATAAATAAATAAAAGCCTGACCCCCCTTTTTCTCTCTTTTCCAACAAGCAAATGGATTTCTTTTCTAGAGGATACACAGCCTTGAGAGGTGAAAAGGGACAAACCCAATCGGCCGATGAAACCATTGAGAAATTAGCTGATTGTCTCGAAACAGCCACCTTGTTAGAAGATAGACGTGCTGGTGTCTTGAGTCTCAAGGGTTTAGTAAGAGATTGGCCAGAGGTAGGAAAACTTTTTTTATACTGCACTATACATGCTAAATATTAAAGTTATATAGGAAGTAGGAAACAAAAGTTTTCCTGGTTTAATTAAAGTTTTACATACAGATTATAAAGATGTCGATATTACAAAGTCTTTACTCGAAACTATTGCTATTTTATGTACAGTTCAACATCAGGTAAAAAAAAAAAAAAAAAAACTTTTGTTACGCACCAATACTTAAAAAGACAGTTTATAGCAAGACAAGAACGACAGAGGATTCAAATTTACAGACTATTTTATCGAGGTAAAAAAATAAAAAATAATACTATTAAAAACCTGGGGAATTAAAATCAAAAGATGTTAGGATTCACACAACGTAACAATACTTTTGGATATTCTCGAAGAGTTTGATTTTTACGTTCGTTACAACACCATCAAATTACTATCTACTTTACTAGCCAACCGTAGCAAGAGAATCCAAGAATGCATTTTAACGAATCCAATGGGTATTTCTCGTCTTGTAGACATGTTGGACGATAAAAGAGATATTATTCGTAACGGTACGTAAAATTTTATATACAGCAACATATATACTCATCTTTTATATAGAGGGTTTATTATTATTGATTGGTTTGACTCGCAGCAACACTGAGATACAAAAGATTGTCACATTCCAAGCAACCTTTGAAAAGCTCCTGACCGTGATTGAAGAGCAAGAGGGCATCTCTGGTGACATTGTTGTTCAAGACAGTTTAACACTGATGCACAACTTATTACGATACAACGTATCTGACCAAGTTTATTTCCGTGAAACCAGCTGTATTCAACAAATCCCAGGTCTTTTAGGCTACGTAGGAGACAGTGATGCAGACCATGTCCCTTATTCATTTGAAGACTGGCCGCCACAAAAGGTTGCCAACACAGTACTTGTCTTACAACTCATTCGTATCTTGACCGAGCCTGACAGTAGCAGCACTCCCATCAACCAAAAAGTGATGATGCAAAGCGGTATTTTATTACCTATTGTCCAATTAGGTCTTTGTTCCAACGCTCCTTCTATTGTTCGTACTGAAGCTCTTTATTCTATTGGTTATATTGTTGCATCCAATGTGGACAACCAAGTTTTATTTGCAAAGGTGGTTGTTGCCAACCCACCCATGCTTTCCGAAGAAGGCCAAATCGATTCCAGCGTCTTACCCGGTCTTCCTCGACCCGCCATGGTGTCACTTATTTCTATTGCTGTCAATGAGGACCGCGCCATCAACTACAGCTACTCTAGCCGTGCCGCTGCCACCTACGCCATCTATTCCTGTTTAGAAGAAAACCCCGATGCCCAACTTGTTTTAGCATCCACACTTAAAGTCCCACCCGAGGACAACGCCAACGTATCCTTTGCCAACAAAGCGCATTCTGCCGGTTCATTATTACTAGAAGTCATCGAGAACTGGGAACAATCTTTATCCGATCCTTACAAGGTTTGGTTTGCCTGTGATATTTTATCCCATATTATTAGAAACAACGAACAGGCCAAGGAAATCGCAGGAAGTATTGTGTTTGGCGATGAGGCTAACGGCGAGGACCCTGTTCCTCTTTTGCACCATATTGTAGCTCAGCTATTGATGTCTACCAAGAATTCTGCTACCAATGCTCGTATCCCTATCGGGTACTTGTGTTTGTTATGTACATGGCTTTACGAAAGCCCTGTCTCTGTTGCATTGTTTTTAGCTGAAAGTACGCATGTTCAATTCTTAATCCAGGAGATGCAATCGTCTTCCAACGACCCTACTGTTCAAGGCTTAGTTGCCTACTTGTTGGGTATCACATACGAGTACAACGACAGTCCTGATACACCGTTAGACAGATCTAAACTTCAAGCCATTTTCTCCAGCCGCTTAGACCAGTTCAATAGTTTATTAGCTCGTCTTCGTGACAGTCCCGCTGTTAAAAACGCACCTCAATACCTGCAAATATCTGCTGAAGATGAATCTATATCCAACACGACACATTCTTTACCCTCATTACTATTAGATAGCGTCTTTGTAGAATTGTTTAAATCAACTTATGAAAATATTCAAAAATCAATCAAAAAGAAGCCTGCTAAATTTAATATTATTGACAGTAGAACCAGTACGTAAAAAAAGAAAAATAGTATATTATAATTAGTTAAATGTTACTTTTGTAGATTCACCTGCTCCTGCTAGCCCTGGTGTGCCTGACCAAGTTATTCAAACATACAAGACTACTATTGAACAACAAAGTACTCAAATAAAATCTCTTGAAGAGAAATTATCAGACTTGGAAACATGTTTACAAGCATTGGTATGTATAAATATACGAATACAAAAAAAAAAAAAAAAAAACTTATTTTTATACGTAATAGAAAACAAACGATGAATCACTCAAGCGTGAATTAAAGACAGCTCAAGACGAATTAATAGCTACACATGATGAAAATGCTTTATTAAAGCAACGTATATCTGAATTAGAAAATCAACCTAAATTATCACCACCACCTAATGATCAGTCTTTCAAGTTGAAGGCTTTAGAAAAGCAATTGGCAGAAGAAAAGGGCAAGTTTAGCGAATTGGAAAAGGAACAAGAGGATTTACTTGTTTGCATGGGTAAGTTTGAAGTGTACGAAATGAAAAAAAAATATATGACTGATCCATATATATATTTTTTTTTAGGTGAGCAAGATCTTGATGTTAAGAAATATAAAAAGAGATTAAGAGATCTTGGAGAAGCTGTAACTGATAGTGAGGATGATGATGAAGAATAATAAAAAAAAACTTTATATATTTTATTATTTTTGATTATTTATGGTATACGGCTTGGGTTTCCAAAAGGAATTTGTTTGTATACGAATACGAGGAAGTTGATCCACTGTAGGTGGTACACGCAACGTTTTCAGGTCAAGAGACGCATCAGTTTCATTTGCCTTTGTCAAGGTCATTTGAGTAGGTAATGATTGCCAATGTACAGTCTAGTAACAAAGTTTTTTTTTAAAAAAACAAAAAACCATGTGTATTTGGGTATATAATACCTGAGCATGAGTTCCCAAGTTCATGAAATCAGAAAAAGGAATCATTAATTGACTTGATCTCCATCGTTCATATTTTGCTCTGTTTACAGGATCGCCTACAATATCGTAGGCAGCTTTTATTTTTTCGAACTGCTTTGATTCTATTTATATTTACTGTTTAGTTTATACATACCATATTTCAAAAATAACGTTTTACTTTACTATCTTGCGGTGATAGTTTATCAGGGTGGTGCAAAAGAGCTAAACGCTTATATTCAGTTTTGATTTGTTCAGCCTACATTTTAAAAATTTAAGCCCATCTTATCTTTGTGGGAAACAAAATAAATATTTACTGAGCTTGTATCTACGCAGCCAAGTACAGCGTACAAATCTTCTTCAATATTGGTAATTTCAAAAATAGATTGCATGAGTGGAAAAAGAAGTAAACCGTGGGAAATTTCCTTTGAATATTTTTTTATAATTATTTTGATCCAATCAATAAAGAGTATTTTTTTTGATAGCTTGCTGTCAACTTCTTTCTCCCCTAAATACGTTCTATGCATGTGTGTTTTTTTTCTAGCTATAGTTGGATATATATATATACAACAAGAAGTATGATGTAACTTGATATGATGCACTCTATCATGACGTAAACCACTATAAATCGCTTAGAAAAAAGTATGCAAATCCTTCCGAGTGTACTTTATGTGAAACCTTTCTTATTAGCAGAGGAACTATGGATTGATTCTGATTTCAACATAATCTGATATATATATATATATATATATATATAAAAGCTATTACGTCAAAATATAGCAGACCTTTTTTTTTTATGATGATGTAATTTGAAATGAAAAACCTTTGCTTTTACTTCTTGCACGAGATGAAAGCTTTTTGGTTTAGTCCTTTTCTAATAAAAATCAGATTTAGATGATCATGATAGTCAAATAATAAACAAAGTGCGTCAAATAAAGGATGCCAAATACAAAAAAAATAGGGTATTCTTTATTATTATAATCTATTATAAGTCAAGTTTTATAATACATTATTACGAAGACTTCTAGCGTAAGAATTTCCCACGCCACCAACACCAAAAGCAGGACCGATTCGACCAATTCTAGCCAAAGTACTCTTGATATACTCCTTTCTAATCAATTGAGTTCTCATAGTACCCGTAGCTCCAGGTCTATTATATAAATCTAAAGCATATAAATGAACAGGCGTACTAAACAGTTGAGCAACAGCTGGACACAACAACTGAGCGACTGTGCTCATAGTCTTTTCAGATACATTCCAATCACTATCTCTAATAAGAGGAGTGATATAAGCAGGTGCATTAAAACTAGCAGCAATAGTCAATGAATCTCTAGCAGCAAACAAGAAATAACTTAATTTAGGCATTGAATGACGAGTGGCGACACCAAACATACGAGCAAACGCCTTATCCTTATAAATACATAAGGACATATTGGTAACTGATGTAGCAATAAATTTATACATTGAAGACTTTGATGGATCAACAGAGTATTGTTCACAAGTGGTATCTACAATATTGGCAGTAGCATAAGTAGAAAAGTAAAGACCTAATACTAATCGGAATTGAGGCGAGAGTGTAAACTTGAATGGATGAGAGACAATAGACTGGAAGCCGTATTTGATGCCTTCTGCTAAAGGTCTTTTACCATTCAAATTTTCTATAATAGATCTAAGAAAATTATTTGAGTTACTGGCTAGTTTTTCTTAAATAGGGAAGAGATGATTTTTACCTATCAACTACAGCGATAAAGGGGGTTACCATAGCTGAGGATGAAACAGCTGCAAAAATATCTATTCCGTACAACTTGATTAACTTTTCCTTGGAATAAGTTAAAGGTGTATCCAATCCACGCTTCATTGAAATTTCAGACATAATTTAGTATATAAAATAATAAAAAAAAAAAAGAAATACATGTAACTAGGAAAATTTAATCTCTTTTTAAAACCCTTTTTTTTTCAATTCCCGTTTCATCTTTTTTTTTTTTTTTTTTTTTTATATACTAAATTATAATAACCATATATGTGTATGACTACCTGATTCTACATAGCATGTTTAGATATCAATATCATCTTTTTATGTCATTATATAAAGAACACTTAAAGGACAAGATAAATGTAGATAATTTTTTTTTTAGAAAAGTAAAAAAAGAGGGCGCAAGGGGGGGATTGCTAATGATAATTGATCACAAGAATTACTTTTTTCAAGTGATATGATAAGTTACACCAGCTCAATGTCTTGTGCTCGCATTGTGAACCCCTTCCTCTTTTTACTAATATAAGTAAAAGCTTTGTTTAGCAGCCCATTCTTTAGTAAAAAAATAATAATAACAATAAAGGTACAGTTACTTGCTAAATCAATTTACGAGACTTTTTGTTTTTTTTATACTTGCTGAAATAATAATAATAAAAAAAAAACCCTGATATCTTGTTGTGTATGATGAGGCTCGGTTAATGTAACAATCAGCTATATATAAATATTTTTTTTTCTTGTCCTTTTAATCCTTTCCCCCCCTCCCCCTTTCTTTTCCCCCTTTCTCTCTTTTTTTTTTTTTTTTTTTTTTTTTTCTATATAAAAAAATAAAATGGCAGCAGATGGACCGCCTTCAAATATTTCGAATATTGAAATAGATAAACCAAAAGCACTTTTAAATCCAAACAAAGAACTCAACTCTATCAGCAATAATATATCATCCAAAACAGAATATTCGCCCCAGTTAGCCACTTCGTTTACAGGTAAATATATATATATATATATATATTAATACGTGTTTAAGGCCATCAAACTAATACTATATATATAAGGACACACTTTAGATGATTTAAAAAATTCAGGAGATTATAGTACTGACACAGGTTTGTAATATATATACAAAGAGAGTGAAATATATATATTGACCTAGTTATATATATATATATCTAGATTCAGGGTCAAGAGAAAAAAATTCAGGTAACAGTAAAACTCATCATTTAAAAAAAAATGGGAAGATTGATTTTTTTTTCTTGGGTAGAAAGTAAACACAAGCCTCCAGTTGAAGATCAGCCAAGTAACAAGATAAAGGGAAAACGGGCCGTAGAAATTAATTTTCCAACAGAAGAAATTAAAAATAATATTTCAGAAAGAATAACATTTGTCAAAAACAAACTTGGAAAAACCGAGGATAAAAGTCATCAAACGAATCCAGAATATGCTGTTATGAGTCTTAATAATACCTACATACAAACTGACGATATAGTTCTAGAACAACCGTATAGAGAAAGCTGTCTTCCCCGTGGCTCTTTTAACGGAGAAACTAAAGAAGACACGGAACATGATTATTCAGATATGCGAGAGTATAAACCAATCGTCCCACCAAAACCAATAGGCAAAGATAAATGGCAAACCAATTTACCTCCCCATCCACCCAAGAAAGATGAACCCAAGGATTTTAACCTACCACACCATGAAGAAGGAGGATCACTTCCATTCGGTGATAACGAGCTAAATAGTACTGATGATGAGTCAAAAAAATCCAACGAAAATAATCCAAACCATCTACAACTGTCGTACGACGAAAGAAAGAAAAATAACCTTATTTTTATTCGTAAATATGAACCAACATTTGAATTTAAAGAGAAGGATGATACTGTCAATATTCGAGAACGAATGAAACATCTAAACCAGGAATTTTGTGACAAGTGTGAACAATTAGAAAAATATTATATAGCTGACGTCGAAAAGGAAGATAAAAAAAACATACAAATCAAGGAAGAAATTGATCAATTCAACTTATTGATAAAAGAATTCAACGAGACATGTTCAGAACTGGAGGAGGATTTAAAGAAGGCAGATTCAGAATTATTTACTGATAGTGATATTGTATTTAAAAATTATCAAAATTTAAGAGATCAAGTTAATAATTATTTGAATAATCAAGGTTACTCTACAGAAGATCGTATCGATAGTATGGTTCAAACACTTTTAGATCGTGTTATACTATGTCACCCATTCGAACCCTTAAAAGTCATAGAAGAATTATTCAACTCTTCAGGCCACGAAAATTGGATTGCACATGCCAGAAATCAAATCATTTCACTTCTTTTAACGCAAGACAGGACACATGTTGATACTCAATTAACTATTGATATATTTAAACAAAACCACAAAATTTCTTTAAAGTCAATCGAATCATTGGAAAACGCCGTCAAGTTTGCATATGAACTTTCCAAGTATGCTATAGCTCCTGATATTTATTTTAACGGTGATGTATCTTTAAAAGGACTTTCATTATTAAAGAAAAAAGAAGTCTATACTAAAGTTGAATCAAAGACACCCATAACAACCGAACTCACTGTCAATCTATCAAAAGAGCAAAAGTCTCCATATATATTAGAACCTGAGAAATTAAAGCAAGTTCATGCATCTACAATTAAACAGCAAGAAAATATATTACCACTATTAAACGAAAGACCTGCGTTACCTAAACATGATCCACAAACAAATCACCATCTAGCAACTACTCAACCAAGCTATTCAGGTAGACAACCTTCAAAGTATCCACAAACTATGGAAAACGAACAATACAGGTTGCAAGAATGGGCGAAACATTTGACTGAAACAACTAAAAATTGTGATTGGTGTCAACGTTACAAGGATCATAGATCTTTTGAGAAGGACAACAAAATCATAGCAATGGAAAAAGGATGCGCAGATAAAAATTTATGTCAATTTTGTAGTGCTGTGAAAGATCACAAAAAATGTAAAAAGCTCCTGAATAAAGTAAAGTGTGAGCAATGTCAACGTTTAAAAGAATTTGAAAAAAAAAAAAGTGAAAAGCATCCATTTTTTAATTATAAATAATAAAAATGGTCCTTCTATTTATCGACCAAAACGTTGTTCTACTTTTGAAAATCTATATAAGCACTCTGAAAATAAATGATAGTTTAACTGATGATAATGTGAGCAATTAGTGATTTCTGTTAATCGGATATGCCAAGGAGGATAACCATCCAATGAAATGTAATTATGTGGAAGTCCGTCGTAAACAATCATTAGATCAGGGTCTGAAATTGTATCCACTATATATATGAATAGATAGTTTAACACATATATATTATTTGTCACATATCTAATATTTACCGTGTATATACTCATCCACTAATTTCATATCAATTATATCCTTAACAAGCACCATTTCTCGTGTTATTTTTCCAATATGTTGCTTTCCATTTTCACTTGATAAAACTGTAAATTTAATAGCTATTAAAATAATAAGTAATTATATCTTGCCAAACTATATCTATATACATATAATTTACCAGGTCTCTTTTTTTCTTCAAGTGTAGATGTTTTTATCCATTCATGTAACATTGCAGATTGTTGTTTATATAAATCCATTGACATTGACTTCAAAACACCTTTTTGTAATAATTTTTTTTTTAGAAAGGTACAACTAAATACTTTTCCTTTTCAACTCACCTGAAGCATCGTAAACAGATACTTCTTTAATACCAAACTCCCAAGCCCAACAAGTCATGAAAGAAATATTATACATTGTCTCTTGCCAATCCTTTAAAGATCTGGTGCTTAATAATTCACGTGAAACATTAATAGAAAGGTGTTGTGGAATTTTTGTCAGTTGAGTTTTATCATGTCGAATGCGTTGAAGAATACTTTGGTTATATCGAATCATATTATATTTTGTATACACATAACGGTATAAAGTCTTTATAGCAACGTAGGATATAAATATAAAATGAACAGTATACAGTGTCCATGTAAGAAATACATGATATAGTGAGTTATCGTCCTTTCGATTTTTCTCTCTTCTATTTTTTATCTCAGTTTCTGTTTCTACAAACTTTATATTTGGTATATCAACTGTTGAAAGTTGTATTGTTTGTTCCTCTTCTTGCTTCACCACCATTGTTTCTGTCAAGACTGTAGTCATTTTTTTTTATATTTATTTAAAAAAGAAAGAGAGAGAGAGAGAAAAAAAAAAGCACTGACTTTTAAACTAAATAAATAAGCCATTTAAATAAGGCCACACACACATGCAAATTTAACTTTTTTTCTCGTCATCCTTAATATCAACGATTTGGATTCCTTCCTGCTTCATCCATACTAGACCGGTAAACGCAATAGTTAACAACGTAACCCAACCAGCATATAGGCCAAAACCAATATACCCAAATCTTTTTATCTTCATGCCTAATGGAATATTTACCAACGCCAACACCATCAAAGTCCTACCAAGCCAAATATGAACTCGGTTATTCCAGGGACGACTAGCTGGTAAGCAGTTATTCTTTAACCGATAACGAAATACACAATGATTGATAACGCCAATAGCTACTTGTATCCATGCCCCAATAGTCAATATTGTACCAATGGTCTATGTATAAATATGTATAAATTAAAAGAATGTAAACAATTATATAAAAAATATTTACTGAGTGTGGCTTTAATCGAATGGTTCCAGCAGCTATAAATCCAATTAAACCAGAGATAGTAAGCGGCAAAAATGCAGCTGTCGCCATGACAGCCATATGTACTTTCGTTCCCCACGTCTTATTCTTCTTTCTAGCATAAATATTAGCACCTACTGCAAACGGTACTGCCACCAACCAAACAAATGCCATTAACCCTCCGTGCACTAATATTAATTGATGTTTTAAATTTGTATCCATATTTTTAAAATAATAAAAAATAATAAAAGAAAGTAAAAAAGGAAAGGAAATATTTTTTATTCTTTTATGATATCAATTTAACTGCGTTTGTTAACTTCCCCAAAGGCTCCTTCATATCTTGAGGAATGTATTCTAAAAGGTTTTCAAACAATCGAGTTCTTTCCGCATACAAAGCATCTACAAAAAAAAAAAAAAAAAAAGTTTATATGTAAAATATGATAGGGTTTGTATTTATTTACCTTGGGACTTTAAGATTTCATTCTTGAAGGATTCCTTTGTCTCATCATCATCCACCATAGTTTCCAAAAAACACAAATTGGCACACATTTGATGGAACTCGCTTGACTCCAGCTCATTTTCATGGTTTACAACTGGCGCTACCTGCGTACGTAAATAATCCAAGGCCTCTAAAGTAGCCGCACTCACATCATCTTCCAAATATTGATCACACGCATGACTACATAACTCTCTCAACTTTTGCATTCGAATCATATAAAAGCTGCGTCTCAGTATAGAAGAAGGATCTGGTTTTGTCAGTTGCAGCTCCCAAAAATCGTCCAATCGTTTACTAGGATCTAAATTATCACCAGGGTTACCTCCAAAAATGTACTGAGTCTTGGTGGAGGGATCATACACCATTTGATGAGCAAACCTTGGACAAGGTGCATGCCTAAATTCTCTACTTTCGTTCTGATAGACTTTTTGCCATTCATTATTTTTGATGGAATAGACCCAAAGTGCGTTCCTGACAATATCGCTACCAGGGTTACGCATATAACCTGACAATACGTATAATTCTTGTAATTCTTCATCAATCGTTGCTCGCTGTGTAAACCCTGCATCTGGTCCTGCGTCCTTGGAGTAATCTTGTGCTATTTCTGTGACCACGTCTTGATCTACCTCGTATCTATAGAGATCTGACAAGTAATCTTTTACGCGTTGACCTGCAAACACGTATAGTAATCGATTACTTTGATCAAACAGCATGGAATGTCCTACTCTTGATTTTAAAGGAACTAAACTTTTTGGTTCTGTTGTTTTCATATCATCATTCCTAATAAATATTTTAAAAAAATTAATCGTTATTAAAAAAATTATATATATATATTCGTACCTCACAAGTTTCCAATGATTTAGTTTTATATTATAAGCATATAAACCACTATAGTTTTGAATGTTTGTATCTCCATTTACTGTTCTTCCTCCAAACACATAGAGTGTTTCTCCTTCTGAATCTACACACATTTGATGATCAAATATCAATTCAGGACCTCCTTCCAACTTTTTTTTTTTTTTTTTTTTTTTTTAAAAAAAAAAAGATTAGTTACTGTTGCAAATATTGTTCTCATAGTCACTCACAGCTGTATGATTATTAATTTTAATCCATTGATCAAATTCAACATAGTATCTATAAAAATCCGATTCAAGTGATTGACCAGCTGGAGATTCAACGTATCTTCCCAACACAAATATGGATTTACTAGCAGGATCAAAGCAAACTTTATGACAAGAACGAGGCGTAGGACCTCCTTGTCTATATAATTTTGAATAAAAAAAACACACTGTTTTTTTTTATAAAAAATACTTACAGTTGAGTATCCAAACTTATTAAATGCCATTTACCCTCTTCTATATCAAAGCACCAAAAATCCGCTAAATCACGTTTACCATCCCATCCACCAAACACATAAATCAGCCTATCCTGCACGTTAATACACATCTGATGTCCACCTCTAGCACTTGGCGAATCATCCGTTTCAATTTTCTTCCAAAACGGTGTATAAGGTGAGGACTCAGAATAAGGTTTGTATATCTCTCGCTTATGCGCTTGATTTAATACTTGTTCTGCTGCACCAAAATTAGCATCAATGACGAGGTGGTTATGTAAGTCGGATAGTAACGGATGTTCTAGTTCAACACCTGTCTTTGTCTTTAGAATATGGAATACGTCCATCATGTTTTTTTGACGAAAGTACTTTAGACAAAGACGAGTAGTTTCCATTTCTTTAAACTAAAGGATAAAGTTTAGTATTGTTTTTTTTATGGAAAAAAAAAAGATGTATATTCAATTTAATACTTACATTTTCAAATTCTGAACAAACTCGTTGAATAACAGATTCTTCATTAATACCACGTACTTCAACGTACCATATACTGTAATTGAAATTAGCTCCAAATGCTGATAGTGGTACTATTTTGATATATTTCATTGGAAAAATCTACTCTACTTGATTAGTCCCTTTTTGTCTGGCAAACCATAGATTTTTTTTTTACCATGTTTTTTTGTTGATTTTTTAATGGAAATGATTCAGGTTCCGTATCATTTTTTAAGCCTACAATACAACAAAAAAATTAGCCAGTTTTTTTTTTATGTGAGCGATTTTTTTTTTTTTTTTTTTTTTTTTTTTTTTTTACCGCTGTGTAATATTTCAATCATGTCATCTTGAGGATCCATACCACCGTATACTTTAAATTCTTTTAAATTACATACATGACCTTTATGGAATTTACCAAACGTAATAGAACCTATCACCTTTTTTCTTTAGCTTAAAATAATTCCCGACTTCTTACAAAAACTTACGAGCAACAACAGGTCTATCAAATTTAACCGTGACATACTGCTCATGATCATGTAACCCACTAGACCACCTTGACGCCTGCTGAGTAGGTTTATTCACACTGATATGATGCGGATGATACGACCCTGAATGAGAGGAATAATCATGAATTGTATAATTCAACACAACCTCTTTTGACATTGCCATCATGGACACAGAAGATATTTGTGCTGCACGAGTCATATGTTGACGAGTCAAAGCTGCAATTGTACTGGTATCCGTCTTTTTAGGTGATGTGGTATAATAAATATTATTCAATCGACTTTGTAACGTACTTTGCTGATTAAATCGTTTATTATTTCCTTGCATTAAATTATGTGTAATATAAGGTGCCTGATTGGTGGATAAAATGTCTTTATTTATATCTTCAGTACTACTACTACTATCATTATTATTAAACAAATCCATTTTTTTTTTAAAAAAAAGAAGAGGAGAAAGAAAGATTGAAAAGGTGACGGAAGGAGAAGGAATTGCGTATATATATATATATATATATATATCTTTTTTTTAAAAAAAAACGATACACTTGGAATGTTACGTTTTGCGCATGATAATAATTTAGCCTGGTTTGCACGCTGTCAAGACAACGATTTCAAACTCTATTTTCTTCCGCTTGTTAGAATGAATGTGCTACTTTAAAGAATCAAGATATATATATTTAATTACAATGGTACATTATGTACATAATTTAAGTCATAAATAAAGTAACAATTAAGATGGCCTGAAAAGGAATCATAAAAAGCTCCTAATTATATGGTTATTTCCGAGCGTAATCTAAACATATATAAAAAAAAAAGATTGCTAGCGGGGTAGTCCTTTGATAACCACTCCTTTTTTTTTACAGAAAAAAGGTCTATTTAAACAAGCCATCTTCAAAGTATTTAATTCAGAATCGACTTTATGGGTTTCAAGAAGTTTTGTATAACGGCTCTAATTTGTGTTTCCATTAATAGATTCCCAAAAACAGTAGGAAACTCTGCTCTCAACCAGATGATTGTAGTCCCGATTTAGACAACAACAATCCACTTTTTATCTTTTTCCGGCTTTCGCTTTTTTTTTTTTTTTTTACTCTACTCTCTCTTTCTCTTTTATCCTTTCATCTTTTTTTATATCTTGTATGAATACTGAACCTCGAAAAAAACGAGCAAAGATTGTAAGCGCATGCAGCGAATGTCGACGAAAAAAGACAAAATGCAATGGAGAACAACCGTGCCGAAATTGTCAAAAGTCAGTTGTTGAATGTACTTATCCAATAATGCAAGATAACAAACGAACAGGTAAATTAGCTTTAGAGGCTATAGAAGATAGATTAAAGACAATTGAAGATATGCTCAAGACAATATTAGAGTCAATGCCTGCCGATGATAGGTTACCGTCCATTCATAACCTATCTTCTCCTTTACAGTTTGACAATCGACAGTTACCTCCACTTGATTCAATTAATAAAAAACGTAAAAGATGACAGAATCATTTTCTTATATCAACCCCATATATAATACAAATTATCCCCCCACCACCAATTACCCTTTAATAATAATAAAAAGATGTATACCTTAAATACTTTTTAAACACATTGACTTGCCCATTTCAATCAACTCGCAGTAGCTGCAAAATAAAACAGGCTTCTTATTACTCTATTTGTTCCTGTATACACGTGACTAAAATATGTCTCAAGAAACTAAACTTTTTACGGAAAATAAAATAAGCCGATGACACTCTAAACGCTACAAAACATAAAAATAAAATCCTCAGAGTTCTAGCAAAGCAAATTATTTTGTCTCCTGTAATAATGAAAATAATTAGTTCCAAATAATACAAATTACTAAAGTTAAACTCACTCCAAAAGTCTGATAAAGTCAATGACGAAACAGTATTTCCTTACATAAATTAGTTAGCTCACAAACCCTCTTCTATCTTTAAAACCTACAAATCCCAATGACGCTTATATTTAAATAAACTTCACCCGGTATAATTTAATTATGTACCCTCCTTTTTTTTGGGATTCTTTGGGGCATTTGAAAATAGGAAAACCCAAACTTTCTCGCACACCACTTTCGGTTCGTGATGTCACTTTTCTACAATAGAGTGAGATTTGATCTACACAATATAAATCAAGGAACCTGATGTGATCAAGCATATATATAAATATATATTCTCATATATACTTACACGTACATGATTATCTCTTGTGTCTTTATCTCTTAACGACTAATTAATACTTATTTAACTAAACCTTACCGACAGCGTCTAGTAGTTAGTGATACAGCACATTACAAGAATTGTACTTAAACTCGACTATAAAAAAGCTATATAAACCTATACCTTTTTTCGCTTAATAAAACGATTATCTTTCTTTTGCGACTGATTACTTTTTAGTATCTTTCTGTTTTTATTTTATTTTGAATCTTCACTACTGTGTTATTGACGGTTATAAAATAAAAGTGAATATCAAAACACAAAAAATAAAATATAATAACAGAAAATTATCAGACTTTAAAAAGGTAAAATGTTTTTTTTATACGAAAATGTGCGTGCTTTATACACATATTGGATTTAAATAGACGTTTATCATAAGATATGAAACTTAGACAGTATTAGCAAACCATTCATATATGAGCAACTTGAATATAGAATAGTTTCTTTAGAAAACTAATTATAACAGCAGCAATGCTTGTTATCTTTCTAATTGGCTTCGGCACAGTGTTTAAACCAAAATATTGCAAAGCGAATTCCATACCAAGTGTCTACCAAATGAAACACATTTGATATGCATTCGATATGTATATTGATATATTTTTTTTCCTTTTTGTTTTTTTTTCTACCGAGTGGATCACTACTTCCTACCAAGTGTTTGGCTATTGGTGAAAACCAAATTTAGGTTGTTCGTGCATGCTCTTTTTTTTTTTTTTTCAGCACCATATCATACTTTTTTTTATGTAATGTTAGCAATGTTATACTGCGTATTATTTGCATGTATATTAATATTATTTATCCAATACAATATCCTTAATATATGTATAACTCTATATAAATACTATTTTATGATTATATCGGAACGAAAAGAAGGAATATATACATATATATAGCTATATCCGAACGGATTTATTCCGTCGACGTATCAAAAATAACATATAAAATAATTTACCATAAAAAAACGATATAAAAAGCGATATAACAAGCGATATAAAAAACGATATTGTAATGAAAAGGTAGCTATAATTAAATATAATTAGATTATCATTGAAGAAGAGAAAGGTAGTATTGCTAATCTGAGTTAAGGACGAATAAATTACCGATTTGGATTACAAAGGAAAATGTAAATTGATATTACAAGTATAACAAAAGATGATTGACAGAATATAAATTTATTAAAAGGAGATAATAAAAGTATAAAGAATAATAAGGATATTAAACAGATATAAACTCTGAGGTTGTATTTATATCTGCGGTCTAAGTATTTATAATGATATGTGAGAATGTTATTAATTCAGAATATATAAGTTGCTATGTAATCTTATTGATATAATTCCCTTGAGTCGTTACAGATATATACGAAACGATACGTTAAATAACATTGCAATTGGGCAGAAAAGTTATTTTATTAAGAAAAAAAAACTATATCTATCTTTATAGGCGTATAACGTGTAATTGTCTGACTAGAAATTTCTTTATACTTGTATCCACAAGCGTGGGTATAGCCTCTTTGCGTACTAAAAGATCAAGTGGCAACTTAAAAGAAGAACAATAGATAGCAGCAATCAGTTTCGGAAAGGCTTAATACAAATCATTAAAATAGGTTCAATATCTTACATCCTACTTTGATAATATACTTTTAGACCAGAAGTATGCTATACATGAATACATAAAAAAAAAAACTAAGTAATTATTAGTTATATATCATCATGATATATATATAGCGATCTTACTCAAAAAAAAAAAAGTCAAATCATAATATATATCTTTGAGGCTATGAAATCTAGAAAAAAAAAAAATAGAAACAATACAATAAATTAATTAACTTTTTACCATCATTAATTTTTTTTTTAAAAAAAAATATTTGAATAGAGTAATATTTGAATAGAGAGGTGTCAAAAGAAAAAAAAAGTTATGAAAACTAAAGTAAAAAAAGAAAGAAAAAAATAACTTTTTTGTTTATTTCTTCTCTTATAGTCTTCAATAAAAAAAAAAGTAACTTTATACTGTATATATATATATATAAAAAATCATTAACAAATACACATCTGATCAAATAAGATGCCGGTGTAATATTTCTAAAAAAAAAGAACCATGCCCACTGGTACATTAAAAACTTAACATGAATACCGGTAGAATATTTTAAAAAAGAAGATATGTAGTTAATCCTGCACTGTTGGAATATAGATAAAATGTATAGCATTCTGAGTAAGTAGCATATGTTGTAATTCCATCCGTTAATGAACTAAAATAAGTCTCTCTGTTGTATCCAAATAATATACAGTAATATAATTTATACATAGTTTTACACGAAACTATAAACAAATGTAATATTAGCAACATATTACTTAGATCTTATTACTATTCTATATATCGACGAGATACATGTAATCACAAAGTATTAGTGTAACTGATGCAATTAAGCATATACAAATACATATTCTCATATATATTTACATATGCATGATTATCTCACGCGTCTTTATCCCTTTATGACTATAGAAAATGTATCATTGTATCACTTTTTAGCTGTTACACCATGCTTTGTTATACACATATTTATCATTCGTTATAACGTAGTACAAAGATAGACGTTTTTTATTTAAATAAATTATATGTTACCAATAAAATTAGGTATTCCATTTTTTTTTATAATTTCTTTTTTTCAAGTAACTTTGCTTTTCTATACAAACTTATTAAAAATATAATCATTTCTCTAAGTCTTTTTTTCACACGATTGTATGTATTACCTAGATTTATGTTTTATCTAATACCTATTATTTTCGTATTTTTTTTATATCATAAATAAAGCTATCAGACATGAAACATATAATAGTATATATATTCAGAGACACATTATTTGGAGATTACCTTTTTTATTATTATGATTTAATTTTATGTGGTATTTTTTATTTCTTATTTGATTACTAATCAAGGAATACAGAGATATAAATTTTAAATGATTAAAAGGATCATGTGATAATATTATTTAAACTTCTAATTTATTTTTTAAAAAGTATTGGATAAATTGTTTTTCTTTTAAATTTGCTTTCTTTTATTATTTAATATTATTTTGTTAAATATGTATGACGCAATTACTCTTAAGGAAAGGTTTTCTGTCGAGAAAAAGATAATGTCATGTACAAACTTGATTTGGGACATAGATTCAAGTTATAAATTGGGTTTTATTGAAAATAAAGAAGAATTGAAGATATTTTGCAGAACTTTAACAGATTCCGAACTTCGTCAACTCTCAAACGTTATTCAAGAGGATTATGACCTAAGGTATCCGAAACCAGTTCACCAGCGCCGTTATTACCGAAAATAAAAATTTAAAAAACTTGAATATTATACTTTATATTTTAAAAATCTATTTTCAAATTCATTAAATAATAATAAAAGCAATATAAATGAATAATCTTTTTAATATTTATTAAGAGGAACTATAATTATAAATAAAAGAATTGTGTTAATATGAAATAAAAATAATTATTCTATGTTGATATAAGTCCTATTATTGAGGTGTATATAATTGGAGGTATTTTTATAATCATATTTAATATCTGAATTTGAAGAAATAAAATATATTTACATTATTGATAAACAATTTTTTTTTTAAAAAATAAATACATATTATTTAGTTCTTGTTATTTAAAACATCTTCATAAAATATGTAGCGTTTGAGAATGTATCCTAATATAACTCTCAGATTTAGTTTAACATATAAAATTAAAAATTGAATTATTTTATTATTATAAAACATATGTTTATTGAATCTTACCAATCTTTAAAAAAAGTATTCGATAACGAATCAGAAGCTTTAAACTACTTAATAAAAAATAATTATGCTAACAAGTATCTCAAATGTGAAAATTGTGGCAAAGACACAACATTAAATTTTAAGAAAAAATTATATCTTTGTAAGTTTTATAGATGTAGAAAAGCATTTTCTCCTCTTAGAAGTAAAATATTTAACAAATTGATGAAATATACAATAGAAAATAAGTCCTTTGTTGTACTTACGTACTATATTCAATGATACAAATTTATACATAACTTATACAAGTATATGTTCTCACATATTGCTTACATAAATTATACACAAATGTTGTATATTACATATATCTACTCAGACACCTTCTGTCGTATTTGAGGTTGATATTTATATAAAACATATAAATAATCATATTGTGAATAAAAACAAGCTTAATAATAAAAACTTCTATATTTCAATAATAATGCATCCCGATACATTATTATTAAACACCGAAATCAATACGGACATTTCTAGTGAAAACGGTTCCTACTTCTGACTTAAAATATAAAATTTTTAATCCAATAACATTAATGGGAGATAAGAGATATTGTAATAACATTGGTCTTGATCCAGAACTAGCTACTCTGGATAAAAGAAAGGAACACCCATTGTTATAAGCAATACATTAACTCACATCAATGATATGAATATAGTATAAATAATATACTCTAGGACATATAGAAAATATCTCCTTTATAATAATAAAACAAATATACAGTAACAATACTCTATATCTTGTAATTACAATCCTTTAATTATATAAAATATAATTATACGGGAAAAAGTTCTAGTCAGAAATATATAAATAAAATATAAGGAACGTTTCATCAACCTACTCATAACATATCCAATAAGGACGATTCGACCACCCTGTCATTATTAAGAACAAGGTGGAGATTACCGGAAGGACATGTTATCCGATCAAGGGGATTGGATCAAAGAATATTTATAGTCAATTCGAAAGAGTAGAATATATATATTTGAAAGTGAGAAGGTTGAGTCTAGATATTGACCCGAACCTATCATAACAATAAGATCAGGTACCGATTACGGTTGTCAAGAAGTATAAAAAGGGATTATTATTTAGTTTAGCAGAATTCTTTAGTTTATTTTTAATTAATAAATTTTTCTAAGTTTTATCTCGATAATTTATCGTCTAATTTACTTCAATTCCAACAGACATATCTAGTAAAGACAAGGATATAAATCATAATGGAAAGTTCTTGATATCAATTACATTCTATTATTCGTTACTGAATTATTCTATTGATTTCGATCAAGTTATTCTTTTTTCTAGAAAGATTTCCTGATCATATTATTGGATCAGTGTGAGACAGGATAAAGGATTACTCTTGATAGCTGAGATAGATATGTAACCATTGGATTAAGTTTCACTTGATATAGAATTATTATATTCATGCAAGGTAAGATATACTCTTGTCATGTTAAACTATTAATAAGATAATAATAAATGATAATGATAATAAACATATGCTGCTTACAACTGTAATATTAAATCTTGGTAAAGTAATGTGGGGCAATCATGCTAGCCTTATTTACAAGTATTTACATCAAGATATATATTCGGTATTATATACACCACGGCGAGAAATAGCGCTAAATCTTAAGCACTGGTGCTTGTACAAGCACTAGCGCTAATTTTAAGCAGGTGAAAAAAAAATAATCACTGGAAATTGGAACCCCATCTTTTCAAGCTCAGGGTAAGCTTTTTTTCACAAAAAAATAAAATAAAATAAAAAAGAAATACTAGTAAAAATTATGTTTTTGAAAAAAAAACCATTTCAACGCTTGGTGAAGCGCTAGAGCTAAATTTAGCACTGAATTTTTTTTTTATGTATGTGATATTTAACGATAAAATATCAAAAAATAAAAGAAAAAATAAAAAGAATAGAAAGTTTTATCAGACAGAAAAAGGTTGTTGTTTATTGATGGAAATTAAGAGCCTTTTTATAGACCTTAGAGGAAGATTTCTAGTTACCGTGAATAATTATTAAGAGATAAGGTGAGATATTTCGCAAGCTTCAAACATCTCATATTTTTTTTTTCTTTAAAAAAATCAATCAAAAAAAGCATGACTAAGTTATTTGGAAACTTAATCATAGGAAGTTGCTATTATAATTATTTTCTATAATATTAATTTACAATGTATCAGTAATTTATAATTTTATTTTAATTTATATTATAATATCAAATCCATGCAAGTATGGATGTCTTTCTTAGAAATAAATGAAAATGTATAATTATAAGCTAAATAGGTTCATATACGATACATAACCCTTTTATGGATGAGCACAATTTATATGGATTGATCATAACAACATGTCTGATTATAGACTGATCATAATAACATATCTGGTTATAGAAATGATGTGTTTATATAATTGTGTCACTTCAATAACTTGTTACACTAATACTTTGTGATTACATTTATCTCTCGATATATAGAATAGTAATAAGATCTAAGTGATATGTAGCTAATATTACATTTGTGTATAGTTTTGAGTAAAACTATGTATAAATTATATTACTGTATATTACTTGGATACAACAATGTACCGTTTGGCATATTGTTATTTTATCTTCCGCTTAATAAAAGACTTTATAAACTATGCGTTTTTTTTTTCAAGTTTCACTCTATTCAACTACTTTTGTTGTATCTACGTAATATATGTAACAATATCGAATTAGACATAGATTATACAAGTACTCATATTCTCATATAGTCACTTACATAATCTATATACAATTAGACTATTTCTACTTATATGACTCAGATACCTCTTAGCGTTCTATCGATTGAATATAACTTTATTAAAGACTGTTAATACTAATTGAATAACTAAGATAACTGGTTTACAAAAATAATTGTCACATCATTTATAATCCACAAGCCTCTATCTGTTATTATTTAGCCGTGAAGCCAATTAGAAAGATAATAGGCATCGCTGCTATTATAATTAACCTTCTGAAGAAACTATTTCTATATTCGAATTGCTCATATTTGAATGGCTTGCTAATACTGTCTAAGTTTCACATCTTATGATAAGCGTTCATTTAAATCCAATATGTATATAAGGCACACACATTTTCTTATAATAAAAACATTTTACCTTTTTAAAGTCTGATAATTTTCTGTTATTATATTTTATTTTTTGTATTCTGATATTTACTTTTATTTTATAACCGTCAATATCACACTAACCAAAAGGATTGTTGGTAAAAATTATTATTAAATAAAAATTAAAGAAAAAGTAAAGTTTTTGGTTTTGTAAAAAAAAGAAAAAGTGGAGGAGGTGTCGTGATCTAGCACATAATTAGTAAAAACATAGCTTACATCATTATCAATGGCTAGTGTAAAATATACAAACTAAACAATAAAGTAAAAGTCGTTATATAAAATACATCATAAAATAATATGATGTAAGAGACACTAATATAGTTTATTCTAAATTACTAGTCTAATTGGTAGAAGGGTATAAATACAACTTTAGAAAGGATTCTTATAATCCTCAGTGATATATTGTTAAAATATGAGTTCTAGGTCGAGAACATTCTCTTAAGAATTGTTTGAGACCGTCAGAACAAAATAGGAAATGTTATTATGCTAGAATCTTCTTGAGGTTTATTTAAATAGCGATTTTTTAAAGTATATAAAGAAAATAAATCTACAGTGTCAAGCAAAACTGTTACAATGTTTTATAATTTCCCACTAAATACGACCCTAAATCAAAACGAGCAATATAATATCCTACAATATATATACCATTTGAAAGCCTAGCTCATTGGCTACAAAAACTATATTGTAATTTTTTGTAGGTTACTTTAAATGGTAACTCTATCAGTCATCAAAGTTATGTAGTACATTGTAACAGTTTTGCGCGGTTAAAAAAAGGAGGCTTTTATTTATTATTTTAGCTTTAGTACTTCGTCCAATAGCCTTTGGCATTAATACATTGTTCAATACGATTAGGCATACTTTCAATTACTTTTTGGCATTCTTCTTTTGTAATGACATTATACCATACTTCGGTTACACGCTCAAATAATTCTTGCATTCCTTTTGGCGGGATTTCATATTCGTTAAGTCGGATTTTTAATAAACGCCACATGTTTTCGATTGGGTTTAAATCAGGTGACTGGGGTGGCCATTCCATAACTTGGTATTCTTGTGAGTGTAAATAGTTTTTTACTAGATTTGATGTGTGCTTTGTGTCGTTGTCGTGCTGAAATACAACTTGACTGCGATTAAGGTTTAATTTTTGACATAAAAAGTCAATTGTGGCATTCTGCTCGCCTTCCAAGATGCTTTTGTATAAGTCCTTATCCATGTTACCTTCAATCTTGCAAAGCCACCCAGTTCCTACATACGTAATTGCACTCCACAACATAATGCTGCCACCGCCATGCTTGACGCTCATCTTGACATGCTGAGGTTGAAGATGAGTACCTTCTCTAATCCAGGCCCAAACACGTCCGTCGAGGTTAAAGCGGTTAATCTTTGTTTCGTCAGACCATACAATGCGTTTCCAGTCCTCTAATGTCCAATGTCGATGAGCATGACACCACTCTAATCTCTTCTTGACATTTTGAGCATTAAGTAAAGGTTTGGAAGGTTTCGGAATAGAGCCTAAGCCACTACTTTTGAGAGCACGCTTGATAGTATCAACACTAACAACCTTCTTATGATCGTTTCAAACTGTTCACGGACCTTTGAAGCACTATCAACACGACCTTTAGTCACCAAACGTACACAGTAACGCTTGTCAGCAGCCGATAATACCTCTCTTCTACCACCCTTGTCCTTTTCACGCTCCGAACAGTACAATTTACCCACACGTGACACAGTCGCAGTACTTACACTGATTTTCTCAGCCACCTGTCTAATTGTTTGACCATCATTCAACATAGATATAATTTGATTCTTTTGATATTCTTGAATAGAACGCATAAGGCAATTTTTTAACAAAGTTTCAATAAAGTTGTATTAAAAATTAATTGGAAACCACAGAAAATATGAAGACCAATAAAATAACGCATTTTTGTGTCGATTAAGACCATTCCTGGTTTTATTGCCAAGTTGTGGTATGAAATATTTTATTTTTTCTAACCGCGCAAAACTGTTACAATGTACTACATAACTTTGATGACTGATAGAGTTACCATTTAAAGTAACCTACAAAAAATTACAATATAGTTTTTGTAGCCAATGAGCTAGGCTTTCAAATGGTATATATATTGTAGGATATTATATTGCTCGTTTTGATTTAGGGTCGTATTTAGTGGGAAATTATAAAACATTGTAACAGTTTTGCTTGACACTGTATAGTAATATCATTAATCTTCTTTTTCGCTCGGTCATAACCGACTTCTTAGTCAATTCACTTACAATCATTTATTTCAAAAATGTTTTCCGTTGAAGAACAACTCCACATTATGCAGCAACAACTGGCTGCCCTGCAGGAACAATTACACTCTGGTACTCCTACCACTAAGGCGAGCAGAAATGATAAATTTATCATCACTGCTAATCAGTGATGATTGAATTATCATTGATGATAAATTTATCAGCAATGATTAAGATTTATCACTGATGATTAGGATTATCATTGATGATTGGGACTATCATCAGTGCTTGATTTATCACTATTGATAATAAATTATCATCAGTGCTTGATTTATCATCAGTGATAATAATTTATCATTACTGATTCAGCTATCAATATCGCTAGTTTAACCTTAAAAAAAGATTACAGCTCTTATTGGATCATTAAAAGGTCATTACATAAAATATTTATTCAATAATAGGGTATCGATAGCACATTTTGAGATACATTTATATATAGAAAATAAGGAATTATAAAAAAAAGCGAAATTTTTTATTATTTACAAATGGTTTTTTGTGGGATTTATGTATATTAAGGGTAAGGGTATATGTTTATATTATAGTCTGCTATTATCTTCTAGTATGTACAGGAATTAATTAGGGTATAGTAAAGTAAGAGGATAATACACACATGAAAGAAGCTAATACCCTGAATAAAAGAAAGAGTTAGAATAAAATATTAAGTTTGAATCAAGTGATAATTACATAAATAACACACAGTAAGATAAGAGGAGAATACACAGGCGGAATAAGACAATGCCTTGAATAAAAAAAGAGTTAGAATAAGCTATTAAGTTTGAATCAAGTGATATAATTACCATTTAGCTTTACAAAAGGCAAAAAAAAAGCCTTAGAGTGAGTAGTAGTAGAAATACAAGCTTTATAAAATAAAAACAATAGTGTTAGAACTAAATAAATTATATACTTGACAGAACATTACCTGATCTCGAAGAATGGGATGAATTACAACATGATTGGGAACAATTGTACACAAAGTTCAAAAAAAAAGAACTTTTATTTATTTGTAAAAAAAAAAAGAAAAAAGGAAGGAAAAGTAAAATAAAAAAAGAAAAGAAAAGTAAAATAAAGAAAAAAACAAGCTATTTATACAAAAAAAAAAAAAAAAAAAAAAAAAAAAAAAAAAAAGAAAAAAAAGGCAAAGATTCTATTGGTTTAACCTCTTTTTCTCTTCTCGCCTAACACCTGATGGACTCCATCAATACTTACCTGTGGTAATTCAATTTCTTCTACCATACCAGCGATTGAATACTCGTCGACTTCAATAGCGACCTATTATGTCAATCCAAAAAAAAAAAAGTTAATAATGCGAATAAAAAAAAGTAATAAAATAGCTTACGTTTGATTTCCTTCCGGCCTTTCTTGAACCTTCATTACGAATAGCTACAGACAGCAAGTAACATGCTACCCAGCTGTCTTCTGCACAATCCAACGGAAGACAGGCTTGGTTGGTGAGCGTCTCCAAGACAATGTGCTCGACAACCAACGCCATGCGTTCCCTGTCTCCCTTTGACATGGCTGACCATCGAAATCCTTGGTTTGCGTTCTCAAAGTGCGTACGAACAAACAGAGTGACCAATACATTTGTCTTTTCGTATCGATCAACTGCATCTTGAAGTCGTGCCTCATGATCTTCTTCGGTCGTAGCCATGCCGTACGTAACATTCTTCTTTTCCAGCCAAAGAGTACACATTGCTGTGATCAGATTCTTCACATTGTTGGGTGCTACACCAGTTTTCAAAGAGACATTACTCTTACCATAGCAACGTTTACCACGGTTGCTTTTTGCCTTGCTTACAATATCATCGACCTTTTCTTGGCTATTGAAGATCTCAAAAGAAGACGGGTTGATTTGCAACTGGCTTGTACTTACAGAGCGAGATCCTAAATAAACAAACAGTAGTTAGAACCAAGCAAAATAATATTTATTTCCTTAACCAAATTATTACCTGAACCCAATGAAACAGGATTAAAAGAGAAGCCAGAAGAGTTTCTACTATTCAAGGCCAACAGTTGAGATAACATCACCTTAATTTCTCGTACTTCCCCTATAAGAGTGTCAAGTTTAACAGAGTCAGAAAGAGAGGGATTGACGTCAAACTCTTGTAAAAACCGAAGAGAGTCCAAAGGGTATTCATTGCCGTCAGTCATATTATATTTGCGTTTTTAAAATAAAAGTAGAATGTTTTTTTTTTCTAAAGTAAAAAAGTTCCTTTAAATACAATTTTAAATCCATTATTTACCTGACGAGGAACCAAAATAGTTTTCTGTCAAACGTCCCGTTTAGGTAGAAGCAAGAAATAAATCACAGTAAAAAAAAAGGGGCGGAACCAATGGCTAGATTTTTCAAAGCAAGTCATCTATTCAATCGTATTAGTCTAGGAGCATGTTGGTATCATTTTAATGCTTTATATTTTTTATACATACGTACATTTACTTTATGTTATCGGTATAATCTCTTCATTTTGGCTCTTGTGTCCATTTAGCGTTCAATTATTGTCTACAACATCTTTTCGGTTACACAAGAATATTAAACGAAGCTCTATGACTGGTTCCTACTACTATTTTGAAGCTAATGCCAAGTAAGAAATATCTCCTCATTTACACCGATAGTTCCAGGAAAATAAAACAAAGCGCAAGGAGTGGTTCAAACAAGTATTTTGAAATTAATTGTCAAAGATAAAATATCTACCGTAAAACACTTTTTTTTTAAAAAAAAAAAAATGCCAAGTTATTTTTTTGTATAAAAGTACCCAGAAAAAAAAAGAAATAACTTACATTAATTTCAAATAAAAATATTCCATTAAACAGCTTATTAAAATGTCTTATACTTATAATCCCAACAAGCGTACACGTGTATCCAGCAACAGTATCAATTATGTTCGCCAGCTCCTTGTCCAACAGGCCAGATCCCTTTCAATTATTAATCCCCCAGTTGCAAATAATTCTGAAAGTGAGTATGACTACAGCGAGTACATGGATTTCAATGATGAGCCAGAAACTACTGGTGATTTCTTAGAAAACGAAGGTAAATATTAATGATAATGACACGTAAATTCTATAAAATATCCATAGTCTTACTTACTAAACCATCTATATAACAGAACCATTTGACTCTGAGTGTTTACTTGCTGACTCCTTTTCTTCTTCTGAAGTTGACAATGAATTACTCGAAGATCTTGAGCAAGCTGATGATGATATTGAATATAACTTGAATATTCCCAAATTTGCATTCACCAATATCGAAAAATATAGTGTGATGTTTGAAGAAGTATGTGATACATACAACATCAGCCGAGAAGGTTCAAGAGCAATGAGACATTTAATCAACATGATGCTTGCTGACGAAAGCTTGGGTAAATATATTAATTGAGACTATTATATTGATCCTATTAGAGACTAATAGTTTTTTTTTAAAAAAAAAAATTACCTTGTATATTGATTCAGACTCTACTACTAGCAAACTCTTGAGCAATGAAGCCTGTGCCAGCCTTGTCAAGAATGTTATACCGTTACAGATGACAAGATCTTACGACGTTTGTAACAATGGATGCTATTTGTATAGTCTAGAAGATGATCACCTTCTCAATTGTCCAGTATGCAATTCATCGAGACTATTATCAAAAATCACTAAAATGGTCTCAATCGCAGATAAAGTAGCAGAGATGATATCTTCAGAAGAAATACGTCAGAACTTGATAGATCGCCAAAAAGACGTAATTGAAAATATAACAAGAAACAATGATACGTACGCTGATATCTTCGACGGAGAGATTTTCAAGAACCTTTATAGTAGCCAAGCTATCAACACTGACCAAAATATAATAAATATATACTTGAAAATTGATGTCGACGGGTTTACGTCCTCAAGTTCCCATTCAAGTATGATCATGATCCACGCTGTTGTATTGAATCTAGAAAGTTCTGAAAGGTACAAAAGTTAAAGAAAGACTGGTTAATAAGTTGTGACGAAGTATTAACGAGTTAAATTGTTTACCTTTTTGATAGATATGCCAGACACGCAACTTTCCAAATCGGCATTCTTCCTGGTAAATCCAAATCTGATTTTAATTCCTTTTTAAAACCAATTGTAAACGAACTCAAGACACTTTCGGAAAAACCATTGTTAACCAAATAGGTACAGAACTTCCTATAAGATGTAAAGTATATGCTCTTTTTGTAAATGGTGATGGTATTGAATGTAACAGACTTATGAATTTTTCTGGACATACTGGGTAAGTACATAGGTATATAAAAAAAAATGCAATACATTAGCTAACCTTTTTTCTTCTTCGCTAATAAAGAAAAAATGGCTGTAGGTTTTGTCTTACACTGGGTTCTCAACGATCAGACGGTCCACCAAATACACGAAGAGCTGGAATGTATTTTGCAGATCGCACTGCCCCTTTGAGGTCTAAAGAAGCTTATTATTAGAGGATTCAAGCTCACTTTACGTATGTTCTTTTTTTTTTAAAAAAAAACAAAAATTAATAATAATACTCACATATCACTATTTTTAAGCGTGAAAACACGTATGGGATCAAGAAGCCAACTATATTTGGAACACTCTCTACGTTTTCTGGTTCCTGTACCTTTGGTTTTGACGAACTTCACGGTATCTCCAATATCAGCAAGTTGTTTTTTGATTTATTATCGAAACGTTATAATGACAGCTACAAATATTACGGTAATGAATCTGCCTATCCGTTTCAGTTGTCGAATAAACAATTTGAATGCTTAAATGTTGGTATTCAAAACTCGCGATTGTTGATCCCGGCCGGGGTATTTCAAGGTGGCTTTCATCCTGTCAACCCATTAAATGTAAAAGGTCTTTATAGAAGTATCGACTGGATACAGTGGCTTATATATATTGTACCTGTTCTAGTTGTCAGTCTATTTGAAGATCCATCCATCAAAACAGCCATTTTAGCTTTGACTAGGCATGCGCATTGTCCTTACAGTGGGAAGTATCTAAAGCTGACATTGGCGAAATTAAGGAGTGAGTATTCAGCGAGAAGTAAATTTTAGTTTGGTGTTATTTAACTTACTTATTTGATTAAACTATATAGTTCTCTTGAAACTTGGTATCGCTATATTGATAGACAAATTACCGCAAAAGCTATTTCAAATTCTATTTACAAGTCGTCGATGCATCACCTTTTTCACATCCCCCATATTATCGAACAATGCTCTTCTTTAAGAAAACATTAGTGTTAGAAGTATGGAGCGCGAGATTGGAAATTACAAAAAGAAGATGAGAGCAAGAGTGAATGTGGATGCGAATGCAATAAATGTTCTTGAAAGGATCACACGGTTCAAATTTTTAGAAGCTACCGTATGATTGATTTCTCTGTTTGTATAATAGAAACCCGGAAAGTAACAAGACAGGCTTCGTCAAGCATCCAGCTACGTATATAGACAATTGCAATGACTATCCACAACTATGGAACCATTTTCTTCTCCCGTTTGATACCTAAGGTATTCTGGTGACCTTACTATTGAAGGTTTGGTTAGAATGGATTCGTTGATTCTACAATAGCATCTTACAAGCGTCGCTTCTTGGGTATCAACAAAGGCCGCCCACTAGTGTTGAACTTGGACTTAATAATAACCCAGCAGCAAAACTATGGCGTGACTCCCATGTACTTACTTCTGTTCTTTTTAAATCCAAATTACCAGCAAGCTGTACTAAAAGAGGCGGAGAGTTTGTAATGTTTGAGTCGAATGTAAAAAAAAAGGTACGTTTTATTATATATGTTTATTTACCATTGCTGACATTTCCACTTTTCTAATGATACTAGGGTCAATAATCGTTTACAATCTTTCCAAACTGGTATCTCGGTAAGCTCTTATTCTTTTTTGAAATTGACTTGAACTTGAAGAAAGTAGACCCCATGGAAGTTTCTATGCTGTCGTTGAGTCATGAAATCGCACAAAACTGCTCTTCATTCAAATCTATACCAATGGTTCAGCCATTTAGTGAAACAGAAATAAAAAGTACGCGGTGATAGACGTTGCTGATATAATTTCTACAGTCGGTTTAATACAAAAAACAGACCTGAAAAATAACCAGGTTGAGCCATCTAACTGGTTCTACGTGATTTCTCCTTCCACAGCATTCCATAAAGACATGTCGACAAATGCAGGCAAGATTAACGACTTGTTGTAGTAGTACAATTTTTTTTTTCGTCGTTTAATGATAATAATAATAAAAGGTTAATAAAAAGATTATTTTGTCTCAAAAAAAAAAAACAGTTTTGCCAAAAAAAGATTTATTTACTTTGATCGTGACTTGCGATTTCTTAAGTGATGTTTATTGTGAATATTTGTAGTGCTGAAGTTAATGAAAGTCTCGATGTTCCTAATAGAATAATCCGTGGAAGTTATTTTACGATTCTGGTTGACGGCAGTATAATTTAGAATTAAGAAAAAATAAAATAAAGTTACAATTGCTTCAAAAAAAAAGCTCTTATATATAGTATTTCACTGGGCGAATATAAATATAACGTAAGTCAGTGTTATGAAAAGAAAAATATTATTCACTGATAAACTTATCATCATGATTGTCTAACGATTGAGATCACTTTTATTTCAAACGACGATTTTTGTTAGCAAAAAAAAAAAAAAAAAAAAAAAAAAAGTGAAAAAAAAAGTAAATCTGTGCTTAATTTAGAGGAGCTTCAATCTCACTGATAATTTTATTTCTGTACAGCTTAATTTGAATCATTACTGACGCTGTAATCATCCACTGATTCTGCAATCATTGATGATTAAATTTATCATTTTTTCTCGCCATAGTGGTTGTCGGATACTGCAAGTTTAAATTCAGAGTTAGGTATAGTGCAAACAGATGTAGGATCAATGTTAGCGTTGTCATCTAATTCTCTTTTAATAGAATTCATGAATTGGTTACGAATATTTTCTGTTCCGAAGTATTCAAAAGAAAGAGAAGTGTTAGGAGAAGGATCGATTGGATCTTCAATCGTAGGTAATGTGGAGTCGTTCCAAGTTGTAATTAGACCAGTGACAGCTATATTGAGACGAGGCATTAAGTCAAGTCCTATGCATATATCAGCTTCACTATGAAGGTCAAATACTTCAAATTTATGATGGTGTTGTACTTACGTAGTATATTCAATGATACAAATTTATACATAATTTATACAGGTATATGTTCTCACATATTGCTTACATAAATTATACACAAATGTTGTATATTACATATATCTACTCAGACACCTTCTATTGTTCTCTTTTATCGATTATATAAGCATTAGACTGTTTTAATTCTTATCAAGGACAAATAGCTGGTTCATAAATAATGCCCCAATTATTTTGAATGAACAAGCCTCTATCCTGGATCTTTTATTTAGAAAAGCCAATTAGAAAGATAATAAGCATTGCCGCTGTTACAATTGACCTTCTAAAGAAACTATTTATATTTCCAAATTGCTCATCCACTATTAGATGGTTAATATTGTCCATGTTTCATATTAAGTGGATAAGCGCTTATTTAACTTATTTTGTATATAAGGCACACATTATTTCATTAAAAAAACAAAAATCCCTTTTTAAAGTCTGATAAATTCTACGTTTATTTTCTTTATTTTCTTTTTTTGATACTTACTTTTATTAGCATAATCGTCAATATCACAGATGGACAGTAATATTGTTATAGAATACTTTTATTTTTTTCAATAAAGCCTATTCGTGGAACAGTGTTATTTTTATGACCCAAAGAAATGATATTGTTTTTATTATTTATGGGGGAAGAAGAAATACTACTAGTACTATTATTATTGGGACAAACAGGTGTGAGACCGAGTGTTTTGACCAGTGATGGTTTAATTGCAGAGAGGTTAGAACCAGTGTCAAGATATGCCCATGTTTGGTAGTTCTGTATTGTAATAGGTACAAGAATAGAATGTGAATTTTTAATTAGAGTGGGTTCTGGATTAATAGTTTAGTTTTTAGTAGTAGACTTACATTGTTGGGATATGTCTTCCAACATATCAATATCCTCGTCGTCGTCAACAAAGGTTAATGCTTGTAAGGAAGCAGAAGGAGAAGAGCGCTGGGCTTGGTTGTTGTTATTTACAGGTTGTAAATTCATTGCTCGTTGTGTGAGCTCGTCTACAGCAGGTGCAGGATCAGCGGGTTTACCATAGAACCGGACAGAAGAGGAGGAGGACTGACCTTTACCCTTTGGACAAATATGGCTAGGTGACCAATTTTCAACACCGCATCTGAAACAAGGATTTTTCTTTTTAGAAAAGAAGAATTGTTGGTACCAGTGCTTGCAAAGTTAGAATTTGCATTTTTGAGAGCACGACAAGAATCGGTAGAATGATAAGTGCAGTATTGTTGGTTAGAACCAGAGGCAGCGGGTGCATTCGAGTCTCTTGTGAAAGGGCGAGAATTGTTTGAGGAGTGGCGCTGGCGTCCACCGGAGTGACGTTTCTCAATACGAGATGGAGAAGCAGAAGAGGTAGAAGAATGATTGTTTCTTCTTGAACGGCTATAGAGCTTATTGTAAAGCTCCTTAGCTAACGCCATTATGAATGACAGATTACGCTTAGTGGTGCTCGGAGCAGTAGCTAACGCAACGGTAACTTGATCAGAAAGCTCAAGAGGTAGAGCAGATACAAAACGAGGGCAAAGAACTGAAGCAGATGTTAACCCAGCACGACGTTTTAAGTCCTGGAACTTGTCAATGAAAGATTCAATGGATTGATGTTGCGACATACGTAAGTTAAGGAGATCCGTAGTGCAGATTCCTGTTCAGCATCTACTGTAATACCATACTGACCGTTGATGGCTGTCTTAAACACTTCCCAAGCAGCGCAAGGGAACTCGGTGGTGAAATCAGATAACCAAGCTCGAATCTCAGTAGGTAAACAGAGAGGTAAAAGACGTTGCCAATGCTCATTCAAATCAAGTTGGTAGGTATTCAACACATCTTCGAATTTACTAATACATGATTTCAAGTTATTGAAAACAGTACGAGTGGTATCGTAGACATGGCCTGACCATTGAAAGAAAGGTAATTGAGTAGGTACAATAGCACGGGGCGTAGGTTTGTACATTGCACTATGGCCAGATATTTAGTAAATGATACTGTTATTAGTGGACATAGTTACTAAATACGGAATATATTCCGCTATTTTCAGTAGAAAATACTCTTCCCCTTTTTTTTATTCTAAATTTAGATTTTTCTTTACCCGGGAATTAAAATATTAAAAAGGTGCATATCAATGTTCTATAATATATAGTATATTACAGCGTCATAGTCGTTTAGATCTTAGCACTTACATGTATAGAGGAATAAGTTAATTATCAAAGTACAAATAATATAGACAAATATATAAATTTATTTAAAGAAAAAAAAAAGAAAAAAAGACACTGCCACGTTATCCAAAAAAAAAAAAAAAAAAAAAAAAAATAGAGACGCTACGATAATAAAAAAAATTGATTTACTACATATATTCGTGCTTTCTTTTTTTCAGTATACGTAAGACTTACCATATAAATTTCAGAATCACGTATAAAAAAAGAGGTCGTTTAGCCAAGCAGAAGGTGACTTTTTTTTTCAACCGCAGACGTAAGCGACCTTGCCTTTCCCCCCCCCTTTTTTTTTTCTTTTCCTTTTTTATAATACTTTTACTTCACTTTATACACAAAAGACTAATCTCAATGGTAACAATAAACTGAATCTCTTGAAATGGAACATAACTGTTTTTCTTCTTCTCTAGTTCATTCGCCTCTATTGTATCCCTAAACGCTAAGTAAAGTATTTTTTTTTATTTTGTTCCACTGCTAAAACAATTTTTTTTTGTTCGTTTGCTTTTAGATATTTAACCATTGAATACTATTATGGTTCACCTTAAGGTACACATCTTTTAGTTATTTTTATTTACTACCTATTAATATCTACAAACATTTATATATTTACAGAGAAAGAAACCGTTTAACCATATGTCTTGGTTTTTATTTACTTGTAAGTTTGATAATAACACTATTTATGTAAAACAGATTTTAACCATATATATATGTAGAAGTAAGTTGTTATAAATGGCTACTGAATAAAGAACAACGGCTACTAAATAAAAAACAATGGCTACTAAATAAAGAGCAATGGTTACTGAATAAAGAGCAATGGTTACTGAATAAACAGACTCATGACGTATTTTTTAGTGGAATTTCTACTAAATAGGGTATATAAGATACCATTTCAATTTCAGTATCCAACTTACTGCGTTCAGTGGAAAATATACTGCATAATAAATCCAGTATACATGGATACTAAATTCAGTAACCATACTATCTCATAGTTTCCGAATTTACAGTGTGCATATTTAGAAACACTTCTACTGTTATTAGTATAAAAAACAACTTTATCTGGCCACAGTGTTGGAGGAGTAATGACCGGAGTCATGAGACGTTGAACCTCAATTAATTCTTCCAGAGAAGAACGAAGAGACCTTACACTATGGCGGAACTTATGGTAACAACGTCCAATATGGTACCTATGTTACCATATTTTATATGCAGCGAATCAGATTACAG